>OX411749.1:16973055-17573804 GCA_948252205.1 Orthosia incerta
AGATCTTGATAACATTGCGTTACAGCGCAACTAGCGTCGCATAATTTCGGATACCTGCAGCATATTGTGTATGCATGATACGATTATTCCGGCCGCAAAACCACATGTAAGTACTGAAGTAATCACGCCGTTACAAGTGTACTCAGTTAATTCCATACTAGGTAATTTTACCTATCCAAAGTACCTAGTGCAAACATGAAGAAATCAGTCATGAATATTGAACATGAAATTCTGATTACAAGGTTGAAAGTTCAAACTGTTCCACATTGAACTATTATGCTGAAGTTGTAAGATAAATTGTCGATGATTGTTATTTGTTAGCTTTGCGGCAAGTTCAATTCAATGGATAGATTTGGCACGTTCCGATGAGATACCTACCGAAATAACGTAGATTGCCATTGAATAGACTAATATGTTTCAAGGCTCTGAGTAAGGTGATATTCTGTCATCATCATCATTATCGTCAGCCTTAAATGTGCCCACTGCTGGGACACAGGCCTCCTCTCTGTGAGACGGTATGGGACATAATCCACCACGCGGGCCCAGTGCGGGTTGATGGATGTCACATGTTCTTGAATTTTTGGTTCTAGGACATGTCGGTTTCCTTCACAGTTTTGAGAGCAGTGCTTTATGAATATGGAGCAATCGAACCCACAACCTACAACTTGTAACTCGCGGCTGGTACCACTGGGCCACCACTGCTCCATATTGTATCAGACCGAACAATCGTTCTGTACCCACATCGCTATCGACGTGGGTATTTTTAGGGTTCCGTACCCAAAGGGTAAAAACGGGACCCTATTACTAAGACTCCGCGGTCCGTCTGTCTGTCTATCTGTCTGTCACCAGGCATGAACTATAATAATAGCTAGTCATTTAAAGTTTTCACAGATGATGTATTTCTGTTGCCGCTATAACAACAAATACTAAAAACAGAATCAAGGCATACAACAAACGTGCCGTTTTTTTCGATAATGGTACGGAACCCGCACACAAGTACGCGCGTAGGTGTGTTTAGTTTTCACGCAACATGCAGCGTGATGCGAGGTAGTGTGATAACCGCCTAATCTTAAATAATTTGGTCTGCCAGGAATGTGGACTTTAATAATTATTACTAACTAGCTGTGCCCACGGCTTCGTTCCCGTCATCTGTCTGCCAACCCTACCCTACATACCTTCCTACCATTTTTTTTTCTAAGGTCAGAAAATGACTTCAAATGCACGACGCCATCTATCGAATATGGAGTTCAACTGTCAGAGTATCTAAATTGCGTGTGTTGTGATAATTTTATTTCTTGATCACTTTAAATTCATCTAACTTTTGATAGAGTGAACCGATTGCGATGAAACAAAAACTAAGTAATTCATCAAGTTACGCACATTTTTTTATGTATAAAAGTTATCTACATTGGTTTCGTAAATTTCACGTGATGCGTGCACAAATAAACAGACAAACAGATAAACAGACAAAAGTTCCAAAAATGCTGGAAATGGGTTCTTTTGGTTATCCTTTAACACCCTGGCTATTTTTTATGGAAATTTTTTCGATGTACACAAATTTGAGGGTTTAATTTAAGCAAAATCTATTAATTTGTATGTCGTTTTTCTTTCTTTTTCCATGATGGTATACTGTTGCAATCTATTTCAAGCAGTATCTATAAATTATTTTGCCTTATTATGAGAGAAGTACCACAACCTAATGAAGACTCGAATGAAAATCTTAATCACACTTAATATTATAAAGGTGAAAGTTTGTGAGTTTGTGTGTGTATTTGTATGTTTGTTACTTCTTCACGCTCAAACGGCGGGACGGACCTTGATGCAATTTCGCACAGAGATAGATTTTAGTCTAAAATAGCAAATAGGATACTTTTTATCCCGGCCCTTGCCCGTGCTCTTGGGATTCGACATTCACACAGGCAAAGCCGCTGGCAGAAGCTAGTATTAATGCGAAAGTTTGGATGGATGGATATATGTTTGTTACTTCTTCACGCCAGAACGGCAGAACGGATCTGGATGAAATTTGGCACAGACACAGATAGAATAGTTCTGGAATAGTACCTACATAGTATTTTAATCCCGGAATAATGTTCTTTTGGGATAAAAAACACGTTTCACGCGGGTAAAGCCGAAGGCAGAAGCTAGTAAATAAAGATCTCTTGTCCATCTATTAGTCATAATATTCGAGCCAGATTCACTGACAGTGATATCTGAATTGAGTATCTGACGGTGAGAACTTAAGGTTACACTAGTCGAAAATTCTTCCATACAAACGTAGTCTAGGGATTATTCCACTGTTTGACGATGTACGTTCAAAATAAAAAGTGATATCAATTAGTCTCATCATTATCTAGCCCTGTGTGGAAGCAAAAAGGAAAAAAAGAAAATGTTTGAAAGTTATGAGCGTCGAAAGTTCCACATTTCGACACTAATTTTAACGCATATTTGGGCGCAAATGAATACCATAAGAAGACGGAAAATTGCAAAACGGCCTCCATACAGGAATAGATTAGTAGTTCAACAATGCTAATAATTTTATTTTGAACAGAAAGATTTAGTAGTTTTTTCATGATATCTAGACTGCCAAAGGTCTGTTTATAAAATTTCGCGCGCTCGGTTTCGTCCTAAATCATTATCCATTTCGCCTCAAATTTGCAAAAGTGTGTATTCGTACGCGAACTAGCTTCCTCCTGCTCATCACAGCATCTATTGTCCGCACGTGTTGTCGGTTGATATAAAATGCATTTCAACCCCGCGCACAAAATAGTTCGTGCCGTTGACTAGTGTACCCTTAAGCTTTTAAATAATTTTGTCAGAGTATACAAAGATTATATCAGCCTGAATTTTGACCTTTACAAGTAAGTAAGAGAGAAAATACAGGTAAAACTGTAACGCGAACAAAATATTCAATAATTAACACATTTCTCCTTAGTTCTAGTATAATTAGAGGCATAATGAGCAGCTGCCACGCTTCGTGTTTCCTCCATTTCTATTCAGACGAATATAATACGGTTACAGGTAGAAATGAGTAACAGTTGCTAATTAGTATGTGCATTCATTACTTACCTTCTTATTTCTAGGAAACCTGAAAGGTTCGGAAAAATAAAAGAGAATGAATAGATTTTTTGCGTTCTGGAACACAAAGGGGGATTAATGAGCTCCCAGATTTTTTCTAAGTTATTAATGCGTGGATCCAGAAAGGACCAGACACGCGTAACGCCTCTGTGAAGCCTTTACCTTGACAAACTGTTCGATAATTTTGTAAAAGGAAGCATCGACAAAGAGGAGATAAATTTTCGGGTAAACCATTTCATTGGCAAATTATAGTTTCGTAGAACCGATTATTGGTGTAAGAGTTTTTCTGGAAAGCGTAGGACGCCGGAAAAAAAAGTCGGAAAACTACGTTTCGTGCTCGTAGTAACGAAAAAAGTAAACGGAAAAAAAAATCGTCGTAAAGTACTACAAAAAGGGATAAAGTTTTTAAATGTCAAAAAAGGTGCCTGCGAGCAATGTGTGGTCTGAACAGAACTGACAGCTGCAGGGAATACTTTAAGAAATTAAAAATACTTACCATGCCATCTTTATATATCTTTGAAATGGCCTTGTCTAATAAGACATCATCCATCACTTTTTATATTAGAGCTCAGATCTCGAAGTCGTTTGTATAATAAACTAACCAGTCAATATAGAACTACCCTCTTTGGGAAAAGTGTCTTTGCTATGGCCACGAAGATCTACGATCAAATTCCTAATAACATAAAAGAATGTAGCAATATTAATGTCTTTAAAAATAAATTGTTCCAATTTCTTATGGAAACGTGTTTTTACTCCGTAGATGAATTCTTATCGACGAGAACTTTTTAAATGTTTCATTCCGCTTGACGATATTTTTTTTGTTGTTTGTGTTGTGTCTGTTATTTATGACTGTAATAATATAATTTGTATTTAATCTTAAATGGAATTAGAAATTTACACTCATATTAACATTATGTTATTTAATAATTTGTATGCCTAAGTGGCTGATCATGGCATGAACACTATTATTATGTAATGAACACCTGCATGTAACCCATGTATCACAAATAAACAATTTGATTTGATTTGATTTGAAGTACGCCCTAAAATAATTGTTACGTCTTAACACCTAATACGCTAGGTGACCTAGGCGATGTTATGTTTAGGTATAAACATTTAACATCATTTGACGTCACAAACGAAATTAGGGTCAAGTTACTACGGAAGTTTATAACTCGGAACAAAACTTACATTGTGCATCAAACTTTCGTTTTAAGATGTTGCCTGGCAAGTTTGCCTTGACCTTCAAAGACTCTTTTGTACTTGGAAAATTACTAGCATTTTCCGAGAGGCAATATCCCTCCGAACTCAAGGGTCTGATTGGATGAGAAAAGGTCCAGTCCTAACATAAAATGATTTTGATTTTACGATGCCTTTAAAATTTCAAGAAATATTTAAATGGTAAATGCTTATTATAAGAAGTTCTCACAAAATCTTTAAGGTTACTTATTTGTAAGGAAAAAAATCTACGGTTAGTAGTTGGTGTGGTGATACTTAGTGGCGGTCTATGTCCAGCTATGTCCTTCGGATGAAACTAATTCGATATTGATACACTTTTAAAACGTAACCTTAACATTGAAAAATAGTGGCATACTGTTTGAAGTCAGGTATACTTATTTTGTCGGTTTGTATACTAAATAGATTCAGTACAACTGATTGAAACAAAATAATAAAAAATCTAAATATTTATTTTCATTTTTCACTGAAAAATACATTTGCATGGAAGCAACTCGTTAATGAAAGCAAGCATGAACTTATTAGCAATTCAAATAGAAGGAAAGCTTTGCTTATGAATGAATAATTTTGTTTAGTTTTCCAATGGATCCTCACAGAGGAAGCGCTTTCGTGAAAACTAAATTGAATGTTTTTTTTTTCTGAATTTGCCCACAATTATTACATTGCTCTGTAATAAATATTACTGTAAGCTCTTTCATATTATTTTATTAATTAGCTTCTGCAGGCAACTTGGTCTGCATGTTTAAGTAAATAAAATATTTATCAAGCTTATGAGACTCGGCAAATAGGTAAAAGAATTTTGTAATCGGATCAGCAATGTCGGCGACTTTAATCAGCGTAGGTTACAACAAACAATTTTACCATTTGATACATACTAATTGAATTGAATAACTACGAATCAAAGCCAAAGTCAAATATATTTATTTCAATAGGCCACCAAGCGCATGATGCATCTTCTATTTTATAACTGCATATAAAATGGCTAGGTAAAACTTATCAACCAAAAATAAATATCCTAACCTTGTCTTATTTTTAAAAACTCGCTAATCATTTGTTTAGGACAAACACTAATTAGCAGACCCTTATTAAAATATTTGCCAAAAAAAAACTGCTCATCAATGTTATCAACATGATGCTGGATATTTTTTTTTATGAATAACTAGCTTCTGCCAGCGGCTTCGCCCGCGTTAAATCTTATCCCAAGGGAACATTATACCGGGATGAAAAGTAGCCTATGTGATATTGTAGACGATAATCTATCTCTGTGCCAAATTTCATCCAGATCCGTTCAGCCTTTCTGGTGTCGTTGAGTAACAAAAATACATCCATCCAAACTTTCACATTTATAATATTAATATGTATGTTATAATAAGTAAGATGCCCCAAATTTCCAAGTGCAATGTCCATTTTCACCAGCAAGTACCAGGAAATGGAGTACCTGCCATATTCAATCTCGTTCTTAGTTCAAAAGAGAGGGTTGTTCCCACCTTAACACTCAAACTTTTCGACTCATTGTCACACCCAGTCCTCAGTGTGTCAACACCGAAACTTCTGAACACAAGAACTTTGTTATATTGTTTGTTATTTTCACCGAGCCATTATGGGATAAACCTGTTTTGCCGGTTGGATTTAAGAGTACACTAGTCGACGGCACGAACTATTTTGTGCGCGGGGTTAAATTGCATTTTATATCAACCGACAACACGTCCGGAAGAGATAGATGCTGTGATGAGCAGTAGGAAGCTAGTTCGCGTACGAATACACACTTTTGCAAATTTGTAGCGAAATGGATAATGATTTAGGACGAAACCGAGCGCGCGAAATTTTATAAACAGACCTTTGGCAGTTTAGATATCATGGAAAAACTAGTGAATCTATCTGTTCAAAATAAAATTATTTGCATTGTTGAACTACTAATCTATCTCTGTATGGAGGCCGTTTTGCAATTTTCCGTCTTCTTATGGTATTTATTCGCGCCCAAAAATGCGTTAAAATTAGTGTCGAAATGTGAAACTTTCGACGCTCATAACTTTCAAATGTTTTCTTTTTTTACTTCCATACAGGCCTAGATAATGATGAGACAAATTGATATCACTTTTTATTTTGAACTTACATCGTCAAACAGTGGAATAATCCCTAGACTACGTTTGTATGGAAGAATTTTCGACAAGTGTAACCTTAAAAGTTGGTTGAATCTTTTTGTTAATTTAATCGAAAAATTTCCGTGTTTTCATTTTTAGAAACAGTTACTTGTTATATTTTTTCAAAAATAAGGCTTTTAGCCGTGCGGATAAAATTAAGCGACATAGGCATTGTATGAAGCTGCACGCACTTGCGGTAAAAAATCGGCACGGTAAAAATCCGCAACAAATCTGTGTTTTGCCACAGAATCCACTGCATCGCGGCGCGGATTAAATTCGCGCGAATATTTTGAGCTTTATGAGCAGGTGAAATAGACAAAAAATGCACGGTATTTTGTCCGCAGTAAATTATGATTCAGTAAGCGGACAAAAATAAAACGCGGCTAAAAACCATAATGCGTGCTAAGCCTTTCTCTGCCATAAATTTTAACTCTGTTCATTCTAACGGCGACAACGATTGCTCTGAATAAAAGTAAAAATGCTTGAGATGGACCACGTGTATTTTTTATGTTTGTTATTGATAGGCTCGCACTTGACCACTATGTCACCTGATGGTAAGTGATGTTGTGGTCGCCGATGAAGCACGCTTACCAAGAATGAACCTATTCACTCTTGACTTATTGACTTAAACACTCCCAGGTTGTAGCTATCAGGAAATACAGACTCGGACAGGGTATTCCACTCCTTAGCTGTACACATAATAAAAGTATTCCCAAAACGTTTGGTGCGCGTGGATGAGATGTCCACTGTATACCGATGACGCATCGCCGTTAGTACGTCTTGTAGTCCGATGACGGAACGGACTAGAACGAATTATTTTAAATAATTCCATCGTACACTCCCCGAAATGTAACCGATAAAAAACCGACAGACTGGCAAATCGGCGCCGATGTTCAAGGCTCTGGAGTCTAGGACTCGACCAGTATCTAATTGCCGATGAGCCTCTTGGCCCGTATTTTTAATCGACTCGAGTGCATCCAGCTGGCACTTGGCAGATCCATCTCAGAGATGAGAGTAGTACTCCATATATGATAAGACATTGCAGTATCGTTTGTCTTACAGTTTGGACCTTTTAACAAAGTGGTTTTACACAAAGTGTAATTCTATCAGCGATGGTGATAATGCTAAAATGAAAAAGATTGATAACGTGTCATTTGGGTAGCGCTTGGTAATCCATTTTTGTTATTTTTTCTATCTCTATGGTGAAGCTTTCGTTGAAAGAATGTCACTTGTCTAAACCCTATAATTTACAAGCTTTTATTTAACTTGCAATGTATGTATGCATTTATGTAAGTGTGTTCGGGTCAGATATTGAAACTAAATTTTAAAGCAGTTATCCTCCACCGATTAAGATTCAATTTTACACACACGTTTAGTTGTTATCATTCTAAATCCAATATGGCGGACGGCCCAAGATGGCGGACCAGTTATATTTTGTGCACTACCATGATATGGGTATCAAATGAAAGGGTTTGCTAAGAAGAACACGAAAAAAGCTTGTTTATTAAAATATTTTTAATTAATCATTTTAATCGTTAGAACTGTCATGTCCGTATGTCACTTTGTCTAGGCCCTCTTAATAAGAGTGCCGCTGGAAACAACAATGTGCCACTAAAAACAATAAATACATTTTCTATGCCCGCTTGTTGGATTATAGCCCACTCCCTCTCCATGGGGGGAGGTCTGACTTCAAGTAGTGGGAACATTAAAAGGCTGATGTTGAAGATGATGACATTTTCTATGCTCAGTTTCCAGTTCACAGCTAGGTAGGTATTGATTTTAATCAGAATATAAACGAAACAGAATCTTATATCAATAAGAGTAATGTTCACTCTGACTGTTGAATCAGATTCATCGTTGTTCTGTAAATAACAAGGTAACAAAAACAGTCTGAAATTTCAACGGTGGTGTTTTAATTAATATTTGAGACACGGCTGTACACAAGCAGTATTTGTTTAATGTTTCCGGGTGTAAAAGTCTATTTCATTAGATTATTCGTCGTATTTCGTGTTAATCCAAAACTTTACCTTGTTACAAAATACTTTCAATAAGGGTCGATTTCTAAATTGAGAAAATTGATTTAAGGACGTATCAAACCCTTCAAGTAGAAGTTTAATAGGCTATAGTAGAGTCTTCATATTCTTATTTAAGAAATTGGAGGCAAACCAATAATAAATTGGATACAATTCTGTTTCTCGATAGCTAAAACTTAGGTGTCTTTAAGTCAAAAGTGATTAGGTTACTTCAGCTAGCGTGCTTCACCGTCGACCTGATGGTAAGCGATGATGTATCGCTTACCATCAGGTGAGATAGTGTTCAAGCGCGAGCCTAACTATAAAAAAAAATGCAATCAGCTATACTTACCTAACCTAACCAATACAACTTAGAAACAAGGGTCTTAAATAAAACCATCAAGCAGAAACACGGAACATAGCTAATAAAACTGAAATCACTCTTGTTGCCACCATTTGGTATTCTCATCACGAAAGCAGAGCAAACTGTTCGCTTCACCTACTGCTTCGAACGATGGTGGCATCCATTTAAATCCGGGATTTGTCCCGAACTTGGATAAACCCACACTGAAATTGTAAGCATCGAAGGTCCACTCCAATCAACGAGTGAAAACACACGCACACATAGACAAGCATCACATATACCTATTGCAAGCACATTCACGACTGTCTTTTGTTTGAGATCACCGTGCGTTCGATTCTATGTGTGCGTGCGCCTGTTTTCTGTAGTTGTAAGAAGCTGGCTTTCTGTAGTAGTTTATATATTCTGTGATACCCGTTTTCTCGTGTAACTTCGAAATTTAATTAACGAAGTTCCCATGTAAAATGAATTATTATTCTTTTATTCGGCAGAATATTTTGTTTTTATTGTTTTCATTCTGATGGTAATTTTTCTCGTGTTTTTTGTATGTCTCAAGAACACTGGTTTAGTAGGCATCCGTGCCAAGTTGTTTTTCATTATTCGGTAGTTCTTCGTTCGGCACTTCTGAACGATATCAGTATTGTGTATCCTTTATGGTTAGTTTAGCTCTATTTTCTAAGTTTTACCAAGAAATGAATTGGCAATAAGAATCTGCAATTTAAATGAATATATGTCGTTTCGTTACAAAATGATATTTATTTTTATAAACCGCCAAAGTGCAAGTCAGACTCGCGCATGAATGGTTCCGTACCATTATCGCAAAAACGGCAAAAATCACGTTTGTTGTTCACAGATGATGTATTTCTGTTGCCGCTATTAATTTCAACTGTCTAGCTATCACGGTTCATGAAATACAGCCTGGTGACTGACGGACAGACAGACGGACCGTGGATTCTTAGTAATAGGGTCCCGTTTTTACCCTTTGGGTACGGAACCCTAAAAATACTACATTTTAAAATCATATTTACCTAATTTATTTATATATTTGACCTATAATCAGCACTTTTCAAACGTCAAAAGTAGCAAAGAAACAGCCTCCAAAACACCCACTCTTTATCCAGAAATCAACCCTGAAACCCGAAAAAGGCAGCAGACATCGGACATCTAGACGCACTGCAAGTTATCATCCTTACCTTGTTGCCATTCCACCAATTCGAACCAAGCGCTTCCAAACATCCTTTATAATGCGCACAGCGAATGAGTGGAACTCACTGCCTGCGTCTGTGTTTCCGAACGCATTCAACCCGAATCTCTTCAAAGTTAGAGTGAACAGGCTTCTTCTGGGTAAGCTCACTCCATCGTAGACTCTGTCTCTGTCACCTATGACCTAGACTAGAGTCAAGAGCAAACCCATTACAAATAAAAAAAAGAAAAAAATAAGAGGTACATTCTAGGAATTCTGTCAGTAAATATGATATAACTTTAGGATATACCAAAACAGGCAAAGAGATGTTGTTTTCACTAAGCAACTAAATTAATTCAGTTACTGGGTTTTTGAGATCAGATAGACAGATTTAAAACACTGGTACTCAGTCGCCTCTGGATAAACAGGAATCCGAAGCCAACATTGTAAAGCAAAGGCTTGACAGATTGATTCAACGGCCGAAGAGACTTGGATGAAATTCCAATATGATTTGACATTAGTATATGACTTGTATACATCTGTCACTTACTCGATCTCAAATTGATACCGCTCTAAGAGCTTATGGTCACCCCCCTGAGATTGGATACGAACTTTTAATTCAGGTTCGTTGGGACACCTAACTAACAACTTGCCCGTAAGGTAAGTCGTTCAAAAACCTATAAAAAAAAGACAGTAAAGATAATTATTTATGGGAAATAATTAACCGAGCGAAAAATATACTGAATGGGCGACTATTATACTTAGTAAGCGACTATTTATCCGATTTGAGTAATACCTTTTAGGAGATTTTTGTGAGCTGCGGTAATAATATTGTTACATACTTTAATTGTATTTGGGTTTCTATTTTAGAATATTATTATTTTGAAAATAGCTGAACAACTATCGAGGCGACATCACTGTGCAGTGCGGGAGTTCGGGTTTATTCGTGTCCAAGAGCGAGCGAAGCGAGCTCGGGAACTTAGGGCACCCCGACACGGATAGGTTAGGTTCGAAGGGGATGACGGGAGCTGAAGTGAGCGAGCAAAGCGAGCGAACTTAGCTCCCGTCATCTCCTTCATGTTAGGTTACTTTAGACCCTGCAGACAGAAAAAGGAGCCCTGTCGACAAACTTATATTTTCAAGTCGCTGTTTTAAACATTTGTATTCGCCCACTGTTTGTCGCCCACTTAGTATTTCAGTAAGCCATATTCAGTATTTTTTACACCTTTAATTTGATTTTTTTTTCGCTCGTTTAAATACTAGCCATTATTTATTGACGATCACATCTTAAGGTTACACTAGTCGAAAATTCTTCCATACAAACGTAGTCTAGGGATTATGGCACTGTTTGACGATGTACGTTCAAAATAAAAAGTGATATCAATTTGTTTCATCATTATCTAGCCCTGTATGGAAACAAAACAGTGAAAAAAGTAAATATTTAAAAGTATGTATGAGCGTCGAAAGTTCCACATTTCGACACTAATTTTAACGCATTTTTGGGCTCGAATTTTTTTTTTTTTTTTTTTTTTTTTTATGCCTTATCTTAGTGTTCATCGAAATGATGGACCCTAATCTTATTACAATCTAGCCTTATATAGACTAATAAGTAATTTTATTTTAACTTAAACTATAAAATTGTCTTTACGTACTAAGAATGTGTCCATTGGCACTTTTCTTATTGTCTCTATTAAGGCGAATACACTTTTTGTTGTGTTTATTTGGTAACACTTGTGCTACATTACACTATTCACTAACACTAGCACTAAACACTAACTCGAACGGTTTTGTTCTTTTTAGTCTTCTCACTATGTCCGTGTGGTCGAGTAGCTGGATCGCCTCGACGTTCACATGCAATACTCGGGGCTCATGGGCTCGAATAAATAGCATAAGAAGACGGAAAATTCAGACGGCAAAACGGCCACCATACAGGGATAGATTAGTAGTTCAACAAAACAAATAATTTTAGTTCGAACAGATACGTTTAGTCGTTTTTTCATGATATCCAGACTCCCAAAGGTCTGTTTATAAAATTTCGCGTGCTCGGTTTCGTCCTAAATCATTATCCATTTCGCTACAAATTTGCAAAATTGTGTATTCGTAGGCGAACTAGCTTCCTACTGCTCGTCACTACATCAATCTCTGCCGCAGGTGTTGTCGGTTGATATAAAATGCATTTTAACCCCGCGCACCAAATAGTTCGTGCCGTTGACTAGTGTAACCTTAAACTTCTCCTCCTTTGTGTGTGCGCGAGACAAAACATGTAATGTGCCTGTGTTTTGCGGGTATTACTTTTATGTTTTCGTTAAAATATACGTTCTTTTGGTTTTAGTCACATCATAATTTTAAGTGGTTTATTTTTATCTTACTGTATTTATTTTATGTTCAATTTTTACATACACAACAGATTTGGTTGCCGTACGTCACGTCCTAGGCGACCACTGAAAATCAGCGCCGTGCTGTGGGTCCCCCACGGCATAACACCCCACCCACAGCATGCTGAGTGGAAGTTTTCTTGCCACAATCACGAAATGCATCTGCCTGGCTTCTTTTACGCCCTATGTTTTTTCTTTTTATGCAAAATTTAGGAAGGTAGTACATATTATTATTGCACATTTATTAGTATTATTATAATTTATTTATTATTATTATTATTTATTTAGTATTAATATAATTTATTTATTATTATTATTATTTATTTATTATTATTATTATTTATTTATTATTATTATTATTTATTTAGTATTATTATTATTTATTTATTTATTTATTATTTAGTACTAGTAGTACTTAAATTATGTTAATGTTATTGTTAAGGGTTAAGCATTAAGCATGTACATATTATTCATTTCGTTTTGTGACAATTAAACACTTTTTATTTCTTCTTCTTTTCTTTCAACTAAAATAAATGAATGGTTTTCATCTGTATAATCATCACCATCATCCTCCTGCTATTATCTAAATTCATTTAGGGTTGGTGCAGCATTCCTGCTTCTACCTTTCAGCTCTATTCGCAGTCACTCACTGTACTAGCTACATCATCAATCCATCCATAATTTGTTTAGTTACCTCTACCATTATAATCATTTACATTTATCCACAAAACTTTCCTCTCAACATGTTCCTCATTCGTATGTATCACAATCATGCCCATTCCATGACAACGTGTAACAACAATGTAAAAATTGTATTTGATAATACAATTTTTAGCTGTATAATATTTCCTCTAAATGCCTAGGAATAACTTTTTAAATGGCCAGCAAAATCTTCACAAACAAGCGCAATAAATAAGTAAATTAACCCTAAAAACCGACTTAATTTCAACAAGTTAGCTTGCTCCCAACATTTACTTAGTACGTTGAAATTGCCGCTACATTTTAAACTCTTTTACCTCAAAGTGGGTTCCTACTAAGTCCACAAACGCGAGAGTGCAGTACATTTTGTAAAGGTGGCACGCTTTTAGGGATAGAATGACACACACTGTTGGGACACTGTTGGGATTTAAGTTAGATTGAGTTTGTGGGAAGACATGTTTTAACCTCATGTTTTAAAATACGATATTACGTAACATTTTTCTTTAAAATTATCAATTAGCAGTTACAATCATTCTCAATAGTAACTATTATTTTCCCTTAGCTTCGCTCCTGTAACCTGTTTTACGTAAACCGTGCTTTTTTCTAGGAGAAAAAGGATCCTGTGGCACTTTCTAGTCGCTGTCCATCAGTTAGTAAAATAAATTAGTATCCGATATCAAAAAATGTTTTACTGGAACAGTTCTCCCACGTACTACCTCAAGCAAACAAAAAAAAACTCTTTATGATTTATTTGCCATCATTATTACAATTACTACAACGGCTAGAAATAAAATTAGTTCTAACGATAACTGCTGCAATTTACATTACACAAATGTGATCATAACACGAACTGAAACAATAATGGCATTAAATGATTTATCTGGACCGGGCCTGTAATATTCACTTAGCTACAACAAATTAATGAAACTGCCACAGTAATAATTATAAAGTCCCTATCTAACGTGGGTATCATTTAATTATTGTAGTTACAAGTTATTATTAAATACCTTCCTGAATATATTAGGACAAAACTTTAAGCATATATTAAAGCCTATTACAACGGCAATTTAATATACAATATTAAATCCAAGGCAGAATTGAAGTTACTCATGTAAAAATCTAATCAGTTAATAGATTTTTCATTACTGCTTACAACAGCAACAAAAAGTACAAGAAACCTTAAGCACGTGTTTTTGTTTTTCAATTCTATGGAAAGAGTCAGTCTTGTACTTAAAATTGTTTAAGATGCTTTAAAAATATGTTCCTTTTGAAATAGACGTATAATAAACTTATATAACTTATGAAATCAATTATGCTTTCATTCAAATGTTAATATTCAAAAGTGCCTTAGTGCCTTGCCTTGCCTTAGTAGTTATTGAAAACTATAATATTTGAATTGACTTAACAACAATTTGCTTCTAATATTTTTCGTTTCTGACTTAACCAGTCAACCTGACTTAACCATTCCTTACCAAAAATGCTAGGTACATAAACCTGTTATGTTACTATAGAAACAACTTCGCACATTGGTTTAATATTTTCCCTCGATTTCAATTTCCCTACCGACTGGAGATAAGGGATCTTCGAAAATACGCTATCACGGGAAATTCGCGCTTCGTTAAAAACGTGATGGGCAGGTAATTGAGCATTTCGGAGCTCTAAATTGGTTATTTTTATCTCAATGCTTCGCTGAAGAGAGTGATCTAGTTAGGGATCGTGTTTTGTTCAAGACTTAGTGATCTGAAAAATCTTAGTACGATTTCTTTCTTCTTCAATTAAGTGCTCTTTAAGGTTACACTAGTCGTAAATTCTTCCATACAAACGTAGTCTAGGGATTATTCCACTGTTTGACGATGTACGTTCAAAATAAAAAGTGATATCACTTTGGATCATCATTATCTAGCCATGAATGGAAGCAAAAAAAAAAAAGAAAATATTTGAAAGTTAAGAGCGTCGAAAGTTCCACATTTCGACACTAATTTTAACGCATTTTTGGACGCAAATAAATACCATAAGAAGACAGAAAATTGCAAAACGGCCTCCATACAGGGATAGATTAGTAGTTCAAGAATGCATACAATTTTATTTTGAACAGATAGATTTAGTCGTATTTTCATGATATCTAGACTGCCAAAGGTCTGTTTATAAAATTTCGCGCACTCGGTTTCGTCCCAAATCATTATCCATTTCGCTACAAATTTGCAAAAGTGTGTATTCGTACGCGAACTAGCTTTCTACTGCTCATCACAGCATCTATCTCATCCGCACGTGTTGTCGGTTGATATAAAATGCATTTTAACCCCGCGCACAAAATAGTTCGAGCCGTCGACTAGTGTACCCTTAAGAATTGGAAGTTATTGACAAGCTAAATCGTTGAAGGGGTATAAATTGTTTGTAAAGGGTTCTTGAAGTTCTCATCCCAAAGCCAAAATTCACTTAAAGTAAGATTCACTTATAGAATTCTGCATTGCGCAAGCAGAGTTGTCAGGAGAATAGTCTGACAACAACCATTGGACCAGACACAACACCCGCCTGGTTGGAGGATCCTTCCTGTTCGAGAGGAGCGAGGCCTCGACAAAAAGCTAGTTTATTATAACGTTCCGGAACAGTTGTTTAAAGAATACTGTTGCCCATATTAAACTTACTCATTTTACCCACTATCAAAATAAGGCATAGTAAGTAACACAGTCAAAACAAAGGTGAATTCGTGCCAAAAATCATTTGCATGTTACAGGGCTGTTCCAAAATTGAACATTTTATTTTTGTTGCACCTGAACAATACCCTGAACCAACGCCAGAGCCTCGACCTTATAAAATAAGCAATGAGATGTAAATAAAGATGGTGCAACTTTATGTGTCATGTATTGCAAATGCTTATTGTATGGAAAATTTTATTTGAGGAGGAGCTCGTGGTTAAATAATAACAGCCGCACGGGTCGATCATCAAGGTTAAGCAACGCTTGACGAGGTCGGTCAGTGGATGGGTGACCATTTCAAAGTACCGATTTTCCTCCGTGCCTCGGAAAGCACGTTAAGCCGTTGTGCCCGGCTGTCATTTGAAGATCTTTGACAGTCGTTACGGGTAGTCAGAAGCTTGAGATCTGACACCAGTCTTGCCAAGGGGTACCATGTTACCCAGTTACTGGGTTGTGGAGGTCAGATAGGCAACCGCTCCATGTAAAACACTGGCAATTAGCTGAATCCGGTAAGACTGGAAGCCGACCCCAATATAGTTGGGAAAAAGGCTAGGCTGATGATGATGGAAAATTTTATTTGAGATAAAATCAACCTGTATGATTTAATTGTACATTCTCGACAAAAGATCAATTTTACCTTCAGTGAACTTTCAGTTTGACCATGAAAATAAAATTTCAATATGGATTCGGTTATCAATTTATTTTTAGGCACATGAAAATGCTTCATCATATCATCATCATCATATCAGCCGAAAGACGTCCACTGCTGGACATAGGCCTCCCCCAAATGATGAAAATGCTTGCTTATGTGTAATATATATATTGAATTTTTGGCATCCAAGGTCCGTTGAAATCCGCCATACAACGTGCATGGTGAATTTTGTTATGGAATATAACTGCCCCGTATAAATAATTTGATTGTTTTCTCGCAAAATATGCATAAGGAAAAGGGTGTGCTATTTGCATAGTAAATATAGCAACATGTGTGGTAATATTTACTTTTTTCAAGCATATTCGTTTTTAGGACAATGTTGCACTGTATGATATTGTTTTTATTATTTGCTTTTTGTTATTGTTGACTTGTATTTGCAACCTGAAGGTTCAAGAGAATAAGAATCAAAGGTACTTAGAACCAGGTCATATTAAACGGTGCAAATGGTGTCTTCCAAAAGGTGATGCATCAGCGAACGAGTCATCATCATCATCAGCCTTGTAACGTTCCCATTGCTGGGACACAGGCCTGCTCTCTATGAGAAGGAATGGGCCTTAATCCACCACGCAGGCCCAGTGCGGGTTGGAGGATACAGCGAGCGAGTATAAGTAACCAAGTCAACCAACCTTTTCGGAAGATAAATTTCCAAGAAACAGGCGTGATCAAAATCAGCTCTGTCTGCATAGCAGTAGAACGGCACTTATGCGCAAAAGTGTTTTTTGCATGGCTCCTACGATTTATAATAAATTACCCAAAAGTTGGAGGGAGCTTAATAATGTAGAATTAAAGAAGCAACTAAAATCGTTTCTAAGTAAAAGAGCCTACTATAATATTAACGAATTTATGGAAGAATCCTTTGTTTTGACATAGATCTTATTGCAATTTTGACATTTGATAATTTTTACATTGATTTGTATTATTTTTTTATTTGACATTTTGTTTAAATTTTTATGTTGATTTTCTAATTAGACATTATTCCTATTTGACATATGATTGATATCTTCATTTTGACATTTGAATTATTTTATAATTGACATGCATTATTTTATTTTATTTGACATTGGATTTATATTTTTTGCATGGATTTAATAATCATACCTTATTGCTATTTGACATTTTTTTAACTGACATTATTATTTTAATTTAATTGATATTTGGAGATAACTGTTATTATTATTATTGATTTTCACTTTTTTTTTATTGTTGGCTTGATAATAATGGAATTAATTTATAATTAAACTAAGTCATTGTTTTTTGTTTGTAATTTAACTTGCATAATATTTGCACGCCATAGAATGTGGCAAACATGTCGGGATCTTTTGTTTCTTTTCTTTGTTATCTTGCATGCATATTGTATGTGTTACCCATGTTTGAGCAAATAAATCTTATCTTATCTTATCTTATCTTATCTATCTTATCTTGAAGGTGAACCTACCTACAATAAAGAGTGTAGACAGAATTAAAAAAAAAACATTGATTTCACTTAAATCAACACATTTTTGAACTATCAGCAATGTTGTGTCGGAATGAAACCTGCCTATTACAACTAAAAGATAAAACCAATAAAATAAAATGAATTACATTCAATCACAACAAATGAAGTTCTCTGATAAAATTAGTTAGCACCACTCTCAGCACGGCGGGTGGTGGATAAGTCTAATTGAATTAGTTATAGAGAAATAAAGCTAGCAATAAAACTGAGTGAAAGCAAAGAAAATAACTCTAATAGGGACATATTACCCGTCGCGAAGGTTCGTAGCTCATACAGTGATGTCAGGGTATTTTCACCTCATGTTTATTTTAAGCAAAGAGAAAATTTCGTGGCTAGAGTAGAATTTTTGTGACTAATATTCTAGAAAGAGAAATATGAGTAAAACAGAGTGAAACATTTTATGATAGCTTAGAAAAGTGGTTGGGGATGGGCGCCTAAAAAGAACTCGGTATTTAGTTAACACAAAATAGTTTTTCGTGATCTTATAAAACCATATAGGTATGGGTAGGTATGCTATACATGTCTCATAATTTCGTATTTTAAACATCCTTCGGCACGAAAAAATCTTCTTGCTAATTTAGCATCTATTAAACAATCATTGCCTACCGAAAATACAAATCTAACAACCTCTAACAACCTACCCAAAAAAGAAGGATCAAAAAGAAATTCACCCACAATAAACGTCAATAGATTCCTTCATCAATATACCACCTTTGCACTATCGCTTTCTTCTTTGATCGTCCCTGAATACGTAAATGAAACATTTCCCTCCTTCTATATTTTCAAGGTTCGATCTATAAAGTCCATTGTGGTCGTAAATGTATGTAAATGGATGTCCGTCGGTTAAATCACTCGATGACATTCGATTGAAAGACAGCTAGGTGGGACAGCTTGATAAAAGAATTAAATACCCCATGAATAATGTAAAATGGTAATGCATAACGATGTCGGCGGAATATTTTTATGGATTGACTTTGTTAGTTTTTGCCTGAAGACTAGGCAATTCCCTGTGTTTTGTTAATTCATAGCTTATTAAACTATAATAGAATTAAATCCTACTAATGTTATAAATGTAAAAGTTTTATGTTTGTGTTTCAATGACTTAAAGACAAAGACAAAATTCTTTATTTCAATTAAAACTCCATACTTACTCTTAAAAAAAGTATTTTAAAATATTTACAAACATACACGTAATTCATATACGTGAGAACGATGCACCCAACCTAATCTAACACTGCTTTACTTCGTATAGGTATAAAGTATTCCAAGCACTAACAGGTAAAATCATTCATTTGATAAATAGGAACATGGTTCTCACATACTTACAAATATTGCAAACATAGGTAAATTATGAAGTATGTAAGGATCGTAACAGGTGGCGTTTGCTAGTTTCAGCATATCCCCATGGAAAAAAGACGTGAGTTTATGTATGTATGTATAGGTAAATTACCTAATTCAACAACAACAGAACAGTGTGTGAGTCAATTTCTTAAACAAAAAGAGAGAAAAAAAAGCAATACTATAACTCAGAAACAATAAATTAACCAGTTTATTTTTGTCTACACTAAAGATTGTCATATGGAGCAGGACCAGCATATGCCCAATCATTATTATTTTGAATATAATTATCTTATTTGTAATATGCCAGTTAACTAAGTGTGCTTTTAAGTAAAGTTTTAAATTTTCTTTCATTTAGTTTTAATATATCAGTGGGTATTTTGATATAGTATTTAACAAAGTATGCTATGAAAGATGTGTGTACTTTAGCTAATCTATAAGATAGTAAATTAAACTTATCTTTATTTCTAGTATTACAGTTGCGTCTATCACTAACTTTAAAAGAGATGTATATTTTTCCTAACATACATTATGTTTTCATAAATTAATTGGCAGGAAACTGTCATAATATTAATATTTTGAATTAGTTCCGATGTTCGGTGATTTTACTTATATATGGCTCTCACAGCTCTCTTTTGCAATATAACATGGAATCAATATAAATCAGCCGCCCGACCCCACAGCAAAATACCATATGACATAAATCTGTGTAATTAACTAAAATAGGCCAAAAGCGCGGCTTCTATAACGTTAACTGTCTTATCATTCTAACAGCGTAAGCGGCTGAGCTTAGCCGACGCGAAAGAGACGTTATGTGAGGACTCCACTGTAATTTTTTGTCCAGGAAAACTGTTTGATTTATAAAGTCCAGCTTTTCTCCATTCAATATGATGTCGCAATCGCTACTTCTATCATACGTCAATACATTTGTTTTTTTTTTCATTTAGTGCCAAATTGTTTGCCGTGAACCAATTTCGGAAATGATGAATAGAGTTATTCACATCATTAAAATTTTGTAACCGTCGATCTATCTTAAATATCAAAGATTAGTCATCAGCAAACACCATCTTGGGTTGATTTTGTAGAAATTGGGGCAAATCGTTAGTGTAAACTAAAAAGTGGATTGGACCCAATATCGAGCCTTGAGGAACGCCTAATGTCATTTCAGCCCCAAAAGAGTTAACGCCGTTTACCTGAAATTTAACTTTTCTCTTTTTCAAATGTGATCTCAGTAATTCAAGGGCCTTATGTCTAATCCCATAATGCTCGAGCTTCAAAATCAAAATCAAATATTTTTATTTTACATAGGCCTACATGGGCACTTATAAAACGTCGACAAAAGGTGCACGGTTCGGGTTAGTCGTTTCCTATGGAGAACCGGCAAGAAACTCCATGGTTACTCTTTTAATATTTTCTGTGTTTACAATATTTCCATGTTACAGCATTAGTACTTGGATATGGGGGGACAACGTAGGCCCGACAATAAGTCGTACGAAATTGAAAAAAACAAACAAAAAAATAATGTACGAAATAAAAAGTTAACAAATGTTAACAATCATCTAGAAATCTAGAAAGCCTACAATGTTCACACATTCAAAATCGGTAAAAGAATCTATACAAAGGTAAAAAGAAAAAAAAACAGAACACTAAATTTAACATGTGGCACAAATATAATAATAATAATCAGTGGTGTAACTATTCTTAGCAAAGGGCTATAATGATGATTGAAAAATATTGTAAAAAGTCCAATTAAAAGAGAAAAAAATGAGATTGAGAATAGTTAGAGATATCCATATATTTGTGCCGTTTATGAGTTACCAGGGAAGCCGCATGCTCAGAGGGTGTCAAAGCCAATTTTTTTATCTTTTACGTAGTGTCTCATGGTAAACGCAATGGAACGCCTTCGAGAGGTCACAAAAGATTCATCTTGTGCTTCTTCCCAGGCGTTAAAAATGTTCTTTATTAGGGTAAAGCCAGCGTCAGTTGTGCATCGCCCTTTTGGTGAAACCATACTGTTGATCATGATAGATGGAATGTTTGTTAAAATGACGCAACAATTGGCTGAGCATTAACTTTTCTGAGGACCGGCAGAATTGACACTGGCCTATAATTATTGGTTTCTGTGCTATTCCCGGATTTAAACTATGGAACTATTTTACTGTGTTTCATGAGGTCCGGCAAGAATCAAAGTTGAATAAGCTTATTTGAATGATATTGTGCACACAAATAGTTCATAACCTAGAATAACACATGGCATACTTTTTATTCCGGTATAACGTAAATGTAAACGTCTTTTTACTTCCTTCTCACATAGTTATGTATTTTTAAACAAGTATTATGTTACCAAATAATTGTAATTAAAACTGATGGAAAAGAGTGTCCGTGGAGTTTCTTGCAAATTCTTCTCCATAGAGACCTACGCTACCTAACCTAACGCTTTTTTTGACATTTCAAAAGAACCTATAAGGTTTATTTGGAATAAACTATTTGATTTTGAATGTTCCCTTGGGACAATTAAACACTTTTCACGCGAGCTAAGCCGCGAGCAGAAGTTAATTCTATAGATATTTAGGTTAACATCCAGATAAAAAATATAATAAATACAAAGTATGTACACTGTATACAATGGTTACCAATTCCAACACTTTATAAAGACAAAAATTAACACCCAAAAGTTCTACTTGAAATATATCGAGGCAATCTTTTAGCAGGCTAACTTTGATAAGACAATGCCTGAAGCCAACAAATTAAATTCGTGGCAATTTAAAAAGATCGTTCTTAATTGAATTACTACTTCAGACTAGATTATTCCAATATTTTCATGACTCGATGAACCGTCACTTCATGTAGGGTATTTTCTGAAAAAAGCTTCCTCTAAGAATTCGCTTTTTCATAAATTAGTTCTTGAGACATCAACAATTCGGTTAGATCATCATTATCATCATCATCATTTCAGCCGACAAACGTCCACTGCTATACATCGACCTCTCACAAGCCTCACCACATTGATCGGTCCTGTGTGTTTTGCATCCACCCCGGTTAGATAAATTTAAAAAATCTAGATATAAAATAAAGACTAATTGTAATACAAAGGCACGTTTTCACATAGAAGGAGACTTATTCAAAGAAATTAAGTATTACAAAGATGCAGACAAAAAAAATTCACTCACTGAACTCATAAATTCAACTGACAATGAACTCAGACCGTGTGAATTGCATACATAAATAACATGCGTGACGAAAGCGTTAATTCAAAAAATACTGGCTACTCTAAAACTTTTAGTAACAAGTGATGCGCGAACATATTTATATGTATTAATTTATTATTATTATTAATTAATAAATAAAATAAATAAATAAAATAAAATAAAATAAAATAGCCTTTATTGCTGTTTCTTTCTTACAATTAATTATTACATGTCTACTTACTAAAACTAAATTAAATTAATTTAATCTATTCTACTTGAATTTCCGTGATCGGCAACTGGGTGTTTGTGTGAAACAGCTTGTCTATCGACAAAGGCCTCCTCTAAAGATTTCCACGTACTTCTGTCTCTTGCTAAACGGGTCCACATCGGACCAGCTATTTTCTTCAGGTCATCTTCCCATCTTTTGGTTTGTCTGCCTCTATTTCTTTTGCTATCTCTTGGATGCCATTGTGTTACTAACTTAGTCCATTTCTCTATACTTTCTCTCAACATATGTCCCGTCCAACGCCATTTGAGCTGTCTGTAGGCAGTATGTGCATTTTTAAATTTTGTCATCTTTTTAATATCTTGTAATTTCACTCTGTCCATTCTTCTTATACCTAAAATACTCCTTTCTATTGCATTCTGGCAGACTTTCAATTTACTCTCTTGTAGTTCTGTTAACGCCCATGTCTGGCACCCGTATAGTAAGCATGGCATAATGCATATTTCGTATACTTTCTTTTTCCCTTTCATTGGCATATCTTTATCCTTCATTATTTCTCTAAGAGACCAGAACCGTTTCCAAGTATTAGTTATCCTTCGTTCCATTTCTTTGTTCATGCAATCATCTGTAGCTATAAGTTGGCCCAAATATATATATTCATTTACATATTCAATTTGTTCGTTATTTACTGTTATATCTGTTTGTTGGGAATTCGTCATTATTTTCGTTTTAGTGAGGTTCATTGTCAGGCCGGCCTTAAAACTTTCATCGGCTAGTTGCTGCAACATTAGTTCCAGAGTTCTTACGTTTTCTGAGAACAAAATCAAATCATCCGCGAAGCGTAGATGGTTAAGATTTTCGCCGTTTATATTGAGGCCATTATTGGTCCAGTTTAGATTTCTGAAGATCATCTCCAGCACTGCTGAGAATAATTTGGGTGATATAGGATCTCCTTGGCGTACACCTCTTTTAATGGGAAATTCGTTGCAGATTCAAGTTTAACTTGAGCTGTGCTCGCTGTGTATACGTTTTTAATTATTCGTATGTATTTTGCTTGCACTCCTTGTATTTTCAGAGCGTCCCATATATAGTCATGTTCTAATGTATCGAACGCTTTGTTAAAGTCAACGAACCCTATGTAATAAGTTTTATTATATTCCCTGTATTTCTGTAGAATTTGTCTAAGAGTATGAATGTGATCTATAGTTGAGAATTTGCTTCGGAAGCCAGCTTGTTCCTTAGGTTGATTTTCATCTAGTGTATTGGTAATTCTGTTTAGTATGATTTTAGAAAATATTTTATAGATATTGGACATTAAGCTGATCGGTCTGTAGTTTCCTATATCGCCATTGTCTCCTTTTTTATGCAACAGTATGATTGTCGATTTAGTCCAGTCTTCCGGGATAATTTCTGTTTCGAGGATTTCATTAAACAAATCTGTAAGTCTTGGTGCTATCACTGGTAACGTAGTTTTTAGTAGCTCGTTTGTGACTAAATCTGGTCCAGGTGCCTTATCTAGTTTTTGTGATTCAATAGATTTTATTGTTTCTTCCTTTAGAATTGGTTTAATTTCCTCTTCACATACTGAATTATATTCCTTTATTACATGCTCCCTTTTACGACTTTGGTATAAATTTTGGTAGTATTTCGTAGCAATTCCTAGTATTTCTGGTCTTTTGCTGGTCTTTCCACTATCTTTAAAGTAAAGTAAAGTTTATTTTATTTGCATAGATTGTAGGTACATAACATAAGATATTAAAAAAAAAAAAAACAATTGTGATCCTTGTACAATCTACCAGATTAGGCATGCAAACATTAATGATTTAAGTAATCTAAGAACCAGTCTCAAAATACAAAATTACGAATTACAGTTCAAAACATTAACTAAAATTACATAAGTTGGTATGTCATTCAATTGCATAAGAATATTATGATTATATTAAATTAGAAATTAACATTAGAATAAATTTTAGTCATTGTCATTCAGAAAATCGTTAATCGAGTAGTAACACTTTTCAATCAATAATGCTGTTAACTTATTTTTAAAATTGCGTATTGTGTTATCTTTTATTATGTCAGGTATTTTGTTATATATTCTAGGTCCCATACTAATAACATTTTTTTTAAATAAAGCAGTATTGCAACTCTCAACTAATAATAGATTTTTGTACTGGCTTCTGATTGGTCTCTTACTATTTTGCGAAACTGTAGTAAATAGATGCATGTTACGTTTAACAAAAATTGCCATTTCTAAAATATACATTGCCGGAAATGTTAACAGCTTTAGGGATTTAAACACTGGAACACAACTGTCAGTCACTTTCATATTTAACATCGACCTCAAACAACGCTTTTGGGCTTTGAATACCTGTTCCCGCAGGCAAGAATTTCCCCAGAAAACTATACCGTATCTCAGGATGGAGGCTACGAGACCATGGTATGCAACCAAAGTTGTGGTGATGTTTACCTTTTTAGCCAAATTGAATAGGACATAAGCAGATATGCTCAATTTTTTACAGACCTCTTCTACTTGAGGTTTCCACGTCAATTGACTGTCAATTACTATGCCTAAGAATTTTGCTTTTTGTACTTGTTCTATTTTAGTTTTATTAAGTTCAATTTTTAAATTTGGTATTGATGTGCGCTGATAGAAATGTATTATATTAGTTTTTCCTAGATTAATGACTAAATTATTGTCGTCAAGCCAATTCACAATGTCCCTGAGTGTACTGTTTATGTCCTGTTCATATTTATTTGCATCAGAACAACTGATTAATGCAGTGCTGTCATCAGCAAACAAAATCATTGGGTCTTTAATGTGCCGCGGTAAGTCGTTTATATATAGCAGAAATAAAAGAGAACTTAACACCCCGCCCTGAGGTACGCCGTGTTTGACATCCCTGTATTCGGAAAAGTATTTCTTTTCGCGTTTGCTCTTTATACATATCCTAGATATTTCCGTATATTGTTCACGTTCGCTCAGATATGATTTGACAAGATCAAGGACGTTTCCTCTTATGCCATACGTATCAAGCTTAGTTAGCAAGGTTTTATGATGGACACAGTCGAAAGCCTTCGTCATATCAGTGAGAATTGCACAAATTGGTATTTTTTTGTCAACATTTTTTAAGATTACATTCATCAAATCGTAAATAGCTAAATTAACACCCTTATTCTTCCTAAAACCTTTTTGTTCATTACATAGAATATTATACTTACACAAAAAATTATTAATTGATTCATATAGAATTTTTTCGATGACTTTAGAAAAAATAGGAATTAAGGCAATGGGTCTGTAGTTGGCTAAGTTTTCCCTTTCGTGTTTTTTAAAGAGCGGTTTTACTATAACTACTTTTAACGCTTTTGGAAACACTCCAGAGCTGATACATAAATTTATAATGTGACTGAGGTGTGAAGCAATGTTATCCGATACAAATTTCACTACTTTTGTAGCTATGCCATCGTGTCCGAAACTGTTTTTATTTTTTAGAGATTTAATGGCTCCCATGACATCTTGAGGTGAGACAGGAGACATAAACATTGAATGCGGATTGCTTAACATATCAGTAGCTACAGGTGTTATTCTAGTGTTTGTCTGTATTTGATCGATAAAGAAATTATTAAAGGCGTTTGCAATATCTTTTGGATTACTTATGATTGTATCTTGGGTTTTAATTTGAGAAATTTGCTCATTAGTGCGCGGATTATTATTTATAATTTGCCATGAAGCTTTAGATTTATTGGATGACGTATTTATAAAATAATTATTTTGAGCCTTTTGGGTTAGTTTGATTATTTTTCTAAATTTCTGGGAATAGTTTTTAAATTTATTTTTATTTTCGTTTGAAGGTTCGCGTCTGTATGTCCACAATAATTGCCGCTGTCTTTTACTGCATACTCGTATTCCACGTGAAACCCATTTTACTGTTTTATTTGTTTTGATAGTTACAATCTTATTTGGAAAACAGAGATCATACAACATACGAAAGTGTTCTATAAAGTAATCGTACGCTTCGTTCGCATTTTCTGTTTTGTATATTTCTGAAAATGCAAAGAATTTAAGGTGATTCTTAAATCTAACTAAATTTTCTTTTGAAAGATCACGTTTCTTAGTGAGCCAGTAGCTTATTCTGCAGGTTTTATTTACTTTTACTTCTAAAAACTGGGCGGTATGATCAGACAGAGCAAAGTCAAGTACTTCATACTTACATTTTAACTGAGAACTACAAGCAAAGTTATCTAGGCAACTCCCGCTGGATAACCTAGTCGGTTGTCGCACCTTTAGATCAAGATTGTGCCCGGAAAGAAAGTACTCAAAGTCCCTAGTAACGTTGTTTCTTTTCAGAATATCAATGTTGAAATCCCCACATAAAACAATTTTCTTATTAGATTTTGTACAAACAGTTCTTAGGATCTTATCTAAGTTTTCATAAAACATATTCAGGTTATTCATTTTCGGAGGCCTATATATACAGATAATAATTAATCGTTGTTGCACTAGTTCAGTTCCGCAACATTCAAATGTGTTTGTTATTGATTGCCGTGATATTTCCGTTAGTTCTTTATATTCGAGACCTCTTTTGACTAGAACGCAAGCTCCTCCTCGCTTTATTGCTCGTCTTGCATAGCATGCAGCTAGCTTATAATTTGAAATTTCCAGTAGTTTTTCATGGCCCTGCATAATAAAGTGCTCAGTAACGCACACAACGTCTACGTCTCTTTGTTTCTTGGATAGTTCTTGCAGATGGACGGTAAGTAGATCAGCCTTATTAATCAGACCAGCAATATTTTGATGTAGGATGTTTATCCTGTTATAAACGAAAAAAATCGTTCGAATTCGTTGAGTCAATTGTTTCAACATCAAGAAGATTCTCTGATATAACAACATTTGCATTGGAGTCGTCAGAAGAAAGTTCATCTATCAAAATTTCCAAGTTTTGATAGATATTTAACATTCCTTTGTTGTTTACCCTTCCAGTGCGCACGGCAAACATGTTGTTGTCATAAGATAATTTTAGGTTTGAGTCCAATAGCCAAGCATAATTATGACTTAAGTTATCCATATAAAGCATGTTATTGAATGTTTCAACTCTCCAGTTGAACATTACTGAGTACCCGCTGCATTTATATGTCGGTAGGCATAGTATTATATTTGTATGTTTTATATTTACCAGGACCTCTCTTATTTTGACAATTAAGTTACAGTAATTATGTGTTTTAAGGAAATCTTCTTCTCCTATATGCAAAATACAATAATCTTCTAATGTATAATTTCTGAGTTTGGGCTGTATATCTTCAACTAGTTTCTCGAAACCGCAGCTTGGTGTAAGATAATGGCATATTTTAAAGTTAGGGAAAACACCTTCTGCTGTTGACCGTATTCTATTGGTTGGGTTGCTGCTTATAATACATATTTTTTTCCCTTCATGAGAGAACGTCTTTTTCTGTGTTGTTTGAGATGTTAGTAAAGGGGTAGTTGAATTAATCTTCGATATTCTAGGAGAGGGATAAGGATTACCTGGCATATTTTTGCATAAAGTTTGTCGGCTACTTTTTATTGGTGTGACATTTGTTTGATTCTTTTTAGGGGTGGTTCTTATCTCACTCGTAATTTTTTTAGAAGCTTTTTTTACCATTTCGTGCTTTGTACTAATGTCCTTTAGCGACTTTTTTAATTCCATGTTTTCAAGTGATAACTTGTCAATCTCTTCGTGGGCTCCAGATAACTCCAACTTTAGTTTCGCAATTTCGTTTTTTAACTCAAGTGTTTGTGAATAGTTTTCATCGTCGGGTAGAAGGTCAGATAAGTTCGGTAGACTGTTACTGGTGCCATCTAGCGTTATATTGTTGAAACAACAATTGTCTTCATTAATTGTCGTATCCGACAATGATCGGGATTGAGTTTGAGTCATAGTTTGTGCTGTCTTTCGATTTCGGAACGTGACATTCTCTAAGAATTCCATCGTAATAAATGGAAAAAGTGCTATGTAGATCTGGGATTTGAACCCGCGGCCACTGAGCGTACTTTGCAACTCAAAAAAACCAGGGCTCTTAACTCCTGCGCTAGCCGTACGTTAGTTCACGCATTGAAATATGTGACTAGCTTCTTGCACGTAATTTATTAAAGACAAGTTGACGGGTATTTTTCTTGATTTGAATTTTTTCACAGATGTTGTTTTCTTTTTTTAGAAGTAACACTAGATTGTTTTTTATATCGTACGTTACATAATAACACAGAGTACTAGTTTATTTATGGGAAGTAACTGTATTCCACGGTTTTATTTGTGTTTGTTATTGTTTATGACACTTATGACACATCACTCCGCGTGATAAAACTGTATTGTTTGTTCACAGAATTGTTTGAGAACACTTCCACTTTGTTATTGGCGAATATTTTCACTTTTAACATTGTCCTTTGCACTTAATAAGGCCTTAATTATTTTATAACATTTTTTTAAATACGGAGCCGGATTCTTAGTGGCATACCCTCCAAAAAACTCAACATAGACTTATATAACCTTTATTTTTCATATTTGGAATCCAGTCCTTTTTACTATTCATTTCTTTCAGTGCCTTCTTTACTCCTCCTGTTTTTTCTATATGTTTTCTTAATGTTGTTAGCCTTTTTAGTTTTCGTTCTTTTCTAAGTTGTTCGCTAATCTTTTTGCTTATTTCCGCTATCTTTTGGCCATTATTGTTATTGTTTCTTCCTTGTTGTATGAGTTCTTTCCGTTCTTGTAGTAATAGCTTACTTTTAACTGATATCGCTGTCTTACTAGTCATGTTTACTTTTTTAGTTTCTGTTTTTAATTGTTTAAGCAGTCTATTGTATTTTTCTTGAGTCGATATACTTTCCTTTTCCCCACTTTGCAAGGATATTTCGAGGTTGTTCCGAAGTAGATCAGTGCTACCTGTGCATTTGATGGCTTTAATATTGTTGTGAAATTGTCGTGCTCTTTTAACTTGTGTTCCTGATAGTTTTGCTCTAACCATTCTATGATCTGAGTTAAAATTGTTTAAAATAGATAGATCTTCAAAAACTTTTACATTGTTAGACATAATATAGTCGATCTCGTTTCTATACCGGCCATTAGGAGAGATCCATGTCCATTTCTTTAATGGTTTCTTTTTATAAAAACTGTTTAGGATGCTTAATTTATTTTCAATAGCAAAAGATACTAGTCGTGAGCCGTTTTTACTTCTATTGCCAAATCCATGGCTTCCTACGGTGTATTCTTCTCCAATTTTAATTTCAATTTTATTATTAATTAATTATAACTAAAAAACATATATAAAGGTGAGAGTATAAAAGTAAAAGTTTATTGTTTTCAACTACAACCGTTGAAAATAATAATATTTTTTTTGATCCAAGACTGAACACTGACAAGACATTGAAACAATTCTGTTAGTACACAACTCACGCAGAGAGTGAAAATGACATTTTCCATTACCTACATTGCAAGAAGTTGAACGGTTACAATCTGTGCTACCGTACAAATCTTATAATAGAAATCTTTAACAGTTTCATTGATACTTACTATCGCAAGGAATCACCAACAATGACCTAAAAGCACATAAAAAAAAAGAATTGTTTGAAAAAAATATCAAAACCTTAAAAATATTTTTTATTTCACCTAAATTATTACATATTATGACTAAAGTGCCTGTAAAGTATATTTTTTTTGGGTTCAGAAAAGTTGAAAATCTATTTGATCTGGAAACGTTTTAGGTTATGGTCGAAACAAGCAAAAAACAAGAAAAAACAGCATTATGTTAATGTGAAAATCAAAGTAAACCCGCATCACAGATGCAGTGATGTTATTGCTCCTTAAAGCCACATCGTTGCAGTAAAATTTGTTCAAATGTTCAATAAACAACCCCTGAGGGAATTTCGAAGAATTTATTGTGAGCATCGTTGCAGTTGGTAGCTTTTCTTTGCTTCCCTTGCATAAACAGTTTTGCGCATTCTGATTTGAGAAAAATATTCAAGCGTTGCTGTCGTTTAGTTAGTTTAGCGTGAAGCAAACAAATTCAAATCATTGTTGTTAATGCTTCAGAAACACAAAATGGCGCTTACTCTCCATGTTGATTTCGGTTTTCCTTTTCGAGTGTAGAGTATGTATCTTCAAGTCTATCGCATCCAGTTTCTCTTCTTTCTGCATCCAGCGTCTAAGAGTCTGGTAAAACAAAATTTTGTTTCAAATAATATGCTTGGTTGCCATCTAGTGGGTAAGTATTGACATTTCTTACTTAGAACTAACTTGGTGTACAATTTGTTGTTCAAAGATTGATAGTTTAGTGAAACTTGTGATGAATCAAGTACTTATAACTAATTAATTTCCAAAATAATTTTCAGTGGAAATCAGTATTTTAATATTTACTCCTAACTACCTATAGAAGTAGGTTCACTAATTAGTATAAGTAATTAAATTTAATTACGAAATTCTTTATTTGCAACCGTTTTCAGAACAGTAAAGTGTTTCTTTAGACTGTCTCTTGACAAAATGGACTCCTAATGGTCCATAATTTAATCAGAAGGTAATCTTAATTCTCAGTAGTAGGTTATTACGCACCGCACGTCCTTTTATATGAAATATCCGTTTCTTGTTTCCTTAATCCTACACTCCATCACATCACATCACATCACATCATCAGCCTATTAATGTTCCCACTGCTGGGACTCAGGCCTCCTCTCTGGGAGAGGGAATGGGCCGTAATCCACCACGCGGGCCCAGTGCAGGTTGGTGGATGTCACATGTCTTCGAATTTTTGATTCTAGGACATGCCGGTTTCCTCACGATGTTTTCCTTCACCGTTTTGAGAGCAGTGGTGATGAAATAATTTACACAAAGTAAAGCGCCTGCCTGGGCTCGAACCCACGACCTAAAACTTGTATGTCGCGGCCGATACCACTGGGCCACCACTGCTCGTGCTACACTCCATAATTGATAAAATTATAGGAGTACATGTATATGTGTAACCAAGGCGCAGTTTCTGAAATGAAAATCATTGAGGAAATTTTTCAGACATGTGTTAGTTATTGCGATTGGTCGGATGAATTTTCAACAGCCAATTGCACCGCTTGACTTGTGTTTAATTGTTGACGAACCGTTTTTTTTTTTTTCAGAAACCAGGTGTTACACCCTCCCCCGCGGTGGGTTCCCGCATTGTCGAGGTGGAAGGGCTCAGTAGCCGTGGCTTGTTCACCCACGATGAAGCGAAGAGGAACCCAAGGAGGGGCCGCTCGAAAAGGCTGTTGGCGATCAGCCGACGACGTAGCGGCCAACATGTAGTTTGCGGTGCCGCCTGGGCGACATCGCAACTGAGGCGAACCGCGCTGTCGTGTCGGGCCTCCTATACCCATACGATATTGCGGCTGAGGGTTGGAGGCCGCGGCGGGAGAGGAGTATTGCGGTGCGCCGCTCTCCCTACCTTTCGCGGCCGAAAAATGGTAGGTAGCGGGGCCATTGACCTTGACCCGTCACAAGGGGACCAAGGGTGCTATACACTGGGTCGTCTGGCGCCCATGTGCTGGTTTGGCTCTGGTGGTCACAGCGTACAGTGTGGTCTAGTGCGCCGGTGATGGGGGGTACTCCCAAAGGAGGGTCCGGTGACGGACTGCCGTTGCGGGTTCGCGGTGAGTGCTAACGCGTGCCCGTGTTCCCGCCATAAGCGGCACAGGAGGATACCGTGGAGTTTTAGTGAGTTGGGGTCCCACATAACTGCGCTACCTCCTCGTGGTGGCTTAGTATGCATGAGCATTTATTCACGAAAAAAAAAGGTGTTACACCCTTCAATTTTCTCTTTTTTTACTATTACCGAAGATTATATGTTTTACCTGTAATTCTGGTAGCGTGATAATAGTCAGATATAAAGTAAGTACAAAAAAATCAAATTAACTCGTTTCAATTGAGAAACACAATTATTTGCCATGAAATATAGAAACCCGCCCATTTATCTTCGAATATGACACATTTCCAAATAATCAGAACAAATAATCTCCTAATCTGTTACTCAAACAATCAAAACCACAATGGAACAGATTCCTCAAACGCCACAGTCCTTTGAGTGAGATAAGTCTGTGTCCTGTCCAATTTTCCGTCCCACTGGACTGAAAATAGGGTTCCGTACGTACTCTTTCATTTTACCATAGTATCGACCGCCCGCAGCGGTTTCTGCCGATTTCTTTGTCGTCTCTATTCGAAGGTATCTCGCTGTATCTAGCGATAATCGCGTCACTTCCGCGATAAAGAGAGTCTCAGATAGTTTATTACTTTGAATTTGGAAAAAGAAAACTTTAGGTAAGAAATTTGTAATTGTTTGAGCTTGGGTCATAGCTTCATATAACTGTATTTATTAAAACAGCTCCAATCCAAAAACATATCTAGTTTTACACTAGTGGTGATGATCTACGGTCATTGTTAAGCCTTATCAATAGTAGATGAAATGACGTAGATGTTCAGAGACTCTAGTGACAACCTACAGGCCCAAGTGGCCAAATAAAAGCTACAAATAACATTTTATCAACGAAAGCGTTGCGATAGCAATTGTCAAAAAGGCAAAATTGTATGAGATTGACAAGCGATATCGAAAAGTCACGTGATCAGTCCCTTACATTTGACATTTTGACTATCACCTTCGCTGACATCGAATGCCGCTTGTCTAGAGCCTCTAAGGCTCTAACAACAACAAGTGGAATTACAGCAATAAATAGCATACAGCCTACACACATCTCCTCATGAATTACGTTTTATTTGTGCGCATAGATTATTTCGTTCCAAAAGCCGCTAAGGTTCGAACAAAGAAGAATGAAACTGCACATCATTGTTTAGTAAACAGATTTGATGCTACAAATTGAACGACGAATTTTGAAACTTTTACATATTTTCCCGTCGATTTACCCGAGATATGTAAACGACGTGTGAACCAAGTTAAACCAATTAAATGCATCACTAACTTACTTGCAAACTGCAAAGTTTGCGATTTATAGCAGACCGCAGCCAATCGGTTAAACTTTTCCAGAATATTGCACGTGCCGCAGTACTCGCTAAAATATGGAATCTCACATGTTTGCCATTAGTGTGTAAATTCGAATAAGCACGTAAGTTCAAAAAGATTTTTAAGCCCAGGTAATATGGTTAAAGAAGTAGGCATTTTTTAAAAGTGAGAATTCTAGGTTATAAAAATTTCAATAAGACCACGTCAATTCAATTAGTAATCTCATTTGAAGGTTGTCAATTGATAAATCTGAAGTTTTTCCATTTGCAGAAGCAGGTTATATTTTCATCGTAGCGGCAATGTAAATTTGAAAATATTCTATCAGCAACTTTAAAGTCCAATCAAGTTCATGTTAAATTTTCACAGAAGTATCTTGCAAAATCAAAATAGTTTATTTTAAATTAAATATTAAATTTGACTGTCATAAACATGTATTTAATTGCGTAGTAACAAAATTTCTAGAACAAAGAAACAGAATAAATAAGCGAAAATGTCCTCTATTTCTAGATTAACGTATTAATAGAACAGTAATTGTGATGTCAAGCGTTTATAACTATACCGCAGAAATAATTAGATCACGAGTAATTCCTTGCTCCACATCTTAAGCAGTAGGTAGGTACGTGTAATAGAAAAAGATTGTGCGAATCAGAACAAATTGTGTGTGAATTGGGGATGAGGTATAATTTCAGATCCTTTGTTATCAACGTATAACGTAATATTATGACGCGTGTTTTCAATCGTGTAGGTGTAGTACATTAACATATTTCCAGTTAAGCGTACACTAGTCGACGGCACGAACTATTTTGTGCGCGGTGTTAAAATGCATTTTATATCAACCGACAACACGTGCGGAAGAGATAGATGCTGTGATGAGCAGTAGGAAGCTAGTTCGCGTACGAATACACACTTTTGCAAATTTGTAGCGAAATGGATAATGATTTAGGACGAAACCGAACGAGCGAAATTTTAGAAAACAGTCCTTTGGCAGTCTAAATATCATGAAAAAACTACTAAATCTATCTGTTCAAAATATTTTTTTTTGCCTTGTTCAACTACTAATCTATCCCTGTATGGAGGCCGTTTGGCAATTTTCCGTCTTCTTATGGTATTTATTTGCGCCCCAAAATGCGTTAAAATTAGTGTCGAAATATGGAACTTTCGACGCTCATAACTTTCAAAAATTTTCTGTTTTTACTTTCTCGCTTCCATACAGGGCTATATAATGATGAGACAAATTGATATCACTTTTAATTTTGAACGTACATCTATTTATTTATTTAAACTTTATGTACAATGGTGAAACAATAATGGTGAATGGTGGCGTCAAACAGTGGAATAACACCTAGACTACGTTTGTATGGAAGAATTTTGGACTAGTGTAACCTTAAGTCTAAGTCGCAAGTCATTACCACTAACCACCTACAAAATATTAAATAATACTGGGGTGTTGGTGTTCACATGAAAGAACTAATCATTGCTTTTGTTATTAATACCCCTTATAAAGGCGACAAAGTAAATGTCGACTTCTAGTTAAAGCTAATGAAGCGAATGACTCATATGCATTCGACAAACCAATATTTTTTTGCCATTACCTACGTTTGCCAAGCAATTTACATATTCGTGTCTAAGTTAAAAATATCGGAAAAATACAGTCTCTTGGAAAAAATCTAAATTAACTTATTAGAATTTATTTAGATAGATACATAGAATAGATAATCATAATTTATCTACGAGTATACATAAAATTGTAACACATAATGAATATTAAATATGGTTTCCAAAACTATTACATAACTTCTAAAACCCAGATATTTACGACACACCAAACTACACGAAACATAGTGATATGCAGTCTTTCTCGGCGTGAAATACATTTATTATTTAAAACAGGGACGCTCAACCCCTTTTTAGTCCGCTTTACCATAAAGCTTAGCAAAGAGACCCAATATTTCTTTGAGCCAAGCGAGTTTTATCTCGTAATTTGGTACGTTTTACGTTGAGAAGGAATGCAAATCAGTTACATTTTTCCACGTCCGTATGTAATTTAAAGTTAAAGTAAGATAATCTCGTAAGTACGTATGTAATCTGATATTAATTATGTAAGGGAATCTTCATGCGGGCATGAAGTCTTTATTTTGAAATTAGATCGATTTATTTGGATTTCCCTAAACTGTTACGAGGAATGTAAATCAGTTTCTTTTTTCCACGTCCGTATGAAATTTAAAGTTAAAGTAAGAGAATCTCGTAAGTCCGTATGTAATCTGAAATTAATTTTGTAATGGAATCTTCATGCAGATCGCATGAAATTAGATCGATTTATTTGAATTAGCCTGAACTGTTACGTGGGGCTTCCGATATGGGATCAATGGCGTCAAATAAGTCAAATATTGTTGTGTGCTACATAAAAACGTCGTTACGTCTGTTATTAAAGTCTTAATTGAATTAAACAGTTTGGAGCCTAGTAAGGCTTCAATATTGTTGATAGCAACACACTGTTTGCTAGTCTATGACTATATTTTGTCTGTGTAAAATTTCTGTCATCGTTCTTTTCTCTATGACCTCTGGTCAACATACGACAAGTTTCATGTGAGTTACAGTAAAATATTAATAAAACAAGCAAATTGTATCAATTACCAGCCCACATCACATACAGTCCATTTAAAGCTGTTTACAAATATATTTTGTGGTTTTCTTTTTGCCTTCAAACATAAATATCTTCAATTAAGAGAAGGGGAGAAACAGCTACTTAATAATTTGATGTCATCCATTCCTAAGCAGTTTAACATAATATCTTAAATGTCTCGTGTAATAAAACCAATCACGTTTGAGGCCTTGAATCAAACGGAACAAATGGTACCATTGTTAATAATGGTACCACTGGTAATGGTAACATTGGTTTTGAGTCGAGATCTGGGCTGCAATAAAAGTTTTAATACTCTAACATACTCCTTAGTATTATGTTTATAGCCTACAAAGACGTAAATTAGGAGAGAGTTAGTACTGGCATTGATCCTTAGTGATTTAAGTGTTTCGTTTCAATTTAGTTCGGATTTTTGTGTGTTGATTGTATTTGTGATGTTTTCTTATGGTATGAGCATTTACTGCGGAGGAATGAGAAGAATGAAAATATGTTTAATTGGCATAACTTAAAGGCACACTACAAGTTTTAATGACAACTGAAACAAAATAAAATAGTAATAAAATAAAATATAGAAAAAGTACGCATCATAAGTGTCCAATTACACAACACGCGTGTTTGATCCAGTTTAGCATATATGCCAGACAAATAGTGCCTGACCCTGAATTTCCACCGATACTACGGATGGATTGTGTGAAAGAAAAAAATATACTGCATCGACCTTAAATAAGTCAAGAGTGAATAGGTTACTTCTGGGCAAGCCTGCTTCACTGTCGACCACGGCATCGCTTAGCACCAGGTGAAATAATGGTCGATCGCTGGCATCTAAATTCTAAAAAAAAATAAACTGATATAAAGGCAGGTTGACGATGGTGATTGGTCAAGTTAAGCTTGGGAGCATCTACTACTAGAGATAAAATCATGTCTGGCAGTAGACGTATTTTAACGTAGATTGTAAACAGATTGATTTCAATTTTAAAATGAAAGTTCGGTTTAAATATCTTTATTCACATTAAGTCAAATTGTCACTTAATTTATCTTTGAAACTAAAATCTGAATATTACGTATAGACTTAATTCTATCATCTTAGCTATATTTGCTTTAATCATGATCAAAGTTATATAAAACATTATATCTGTTACTTAGATTGCTTAGCTAATGAATTCAGTTTTAGGTTAGAAACTGAATTAATTACTTATTGCTTTATTTAAAACAGATATCTAAGCCCTATCACTAGCTGAAAATTGTAATTTAGCTTCGTTAAAATTCTCTAATTTCACTCATAATCAACTCGTCCCAAGTAACTCGGCAAAAAGTTTAAGATTGAAGAACGTTCTTTGAATAATTATCACTAGATTCGTTTTCAACTAAATGTGGGTCTAAAATTGTGAAATCTTTAGGGTTTCACCATTTTACTAAGAATAAAAAATCTCGTGAGTCTTTATTCTTGTTTCTAACTTTTGAATAAAACTGCATGACTAATAATAAAAGATTAGAGGTCCTGACCAGAGTTTTAGTACCCACCTAATAACTAGAGATTGGATATTCGGATGCACATTACCTAAAGGTGTTGGATATTATGGAATGGACCGCAATATTCTGGCCTCAACCAATTTAGCATGTATATCTGATTATTGAATCAGGTGTATATTAACGGAATGTTAGTGTGGATTTCACTTTTGGATTGATCGTAAATTCTGTGTTTTTAAGACTGAAATTGTATTCATATATATAACTAAAGTTATAAAGTATGTAATTATAGCGAACCGGCTTACCAATACAATGTCAGTTTAAGTTAATAGACTAGAATAATTCATGTATTTACAGAAACATTTTTGTTTTTCATTTTAAGAAGTCGTTTCCATACTATGTATCCGATTAGTTTTCATTCTTAGATATTCTACCATTTAGCGTTTCTATAGTTTTATATCCAAAAACAACTAATCACAGGAGGATAATCCACCTGAATATACAAAACCTCATTCACAAACAAAATAGTTCGACCACGTTCAAGTATTAAAAGCGCACTCCAGCAAAAGTTACCAACTCCGAGGTTTCATAAAATAATGATGTGAAAACTCTCTCACCTCCATAATTAGAACATTCCAGTTGAATCTATTTTTAAATTCTGTTCAAAACTTTCGTATTTATCTATTCAGTTGAGGAACTTCGAGTTTTATAATAAGTGGACTTTGAAACGAACTGAATTAGTTAACGAACTTACAATTCGTTGAACAATGAACATCCAAGTTGATTTTGAAACGGATTTCATTGTATTTGGTCTTTTGTTGTGTTCCTTTACTCTATGATTGGTTAATAAAGGTACTTTATGTGAAAAGATTTGTGTATGCCTCTAATTGTGTCTCCCATATAAATTTTGATCAGCTGACGACAACGTTTTATAGGAAAACCGTTGTTTTTTGGAAATTGCCTATCATCCTTTTCATTTCCATAAGCAGAAGCAGTTTGCTAAATATGATCACACTTTTCCGTTACACCTAGTGTAGACAAAAATCGAATACAGCCTAGTCTAGTTCAGGAAATTATATTTATTTCCAAACAATTATTACCTCGTATTAATATTTATATATTTTTTTTACAGTCGCTACAAGTAAAACACTGGTACTCAGCTGAATCCGGTAAGACTGGAAGCCGACCCCAATATAGTTGGGAAAAGGCTACGCAGATATATTGAAATTTTTATATTTATACACCACAATTCCAAAAACTTGTATTACAAAATTAACAACACAAAACTCCATAATAAATAACTACATTATTATTACATAATTCTCATAAACTTCGAATAATAATTCCAGGCAAATTCGTGGCACTTTGTAAGCTAAAAAATCCTAACCTATATTAATTAATATTATTTCAAATCCAATCAAATATAATAATTTGTTCGAACATGGTAAAATAAATGATATAATATTGGTTCCAGCCTATCCTGCCATAATATGGCGTACAAATATTTATTAATAATTATGAATTAGAGTATAAAATCTGAATCTGTAATAGTTAATTAAGAAAGATTGAAACTGTATTGCTTTAATACATTTTTTATCAACCACTGCACTGCACTGCTGGGCAAATATATTTATTTTTTATTTATTTTTTGCTTTATTACTAATGAATAAAAAATTGTATTATACTAGTAACGACTTATCTTCTAAATATTCTTGAACACGGTAATATTTTTTCTCTAGTAACAGTCTGAACTATACCTTGAGTATTATTTGGTAAATGATTACATATAATAATTGCCATGCAGTAAGTATTTCTTTGAAATAACATTAATTTTATTTGGGGTAATTTAAATTTGTCTTTGTGTCGTGTTCTACTATTTATTTTGTAACTGCTTTTTTCGAATAGATTATAGTTTTTTTTTACAAAAATGCATGTCTCCAAAATATAAAGACATGGTATAGATAGTATTTTCAGTTTTTGAAATAATGGTTTACAGCTACAGACCAAGGAAGCAAGGCATATTAGGAAAGAGGTCTATTACTCAGCAGTAGTGGGTGGAACAAAGTTGGCAATGATGATGATTGTGATAATGAACCTGACTTGAACATAACTGTCGACAGCCTTCAAGCCACTGTTTGGCGGATGAACCTTACACGGTCGTAATGTCATATTTAGGACTGATTTTTTAATTTTTGTGTTCAATCGTCCGAAAATATAGATTGGCTACAGCTATTGCGGAGAAATTGTGTCAAACATCCACATATTTATTATTAAAATAAAAGTCTTAACAGCATACAAAGAATAAACAAAACACTTGAGCCTGGATGTAATCTTCGGATAGAACGGATAAACCGCAAGAAGGGGAAGCAACAAACTAATATCCTACCACAAATGGATATTGCTTCTTGTAGACATTTTCAAATATGACTATGAATAAAATGATGACAAGTAAAATCTGAAAGGGAAATAGGAGAAGAATAAGCTACATCTTGAGACAAATTTTATTGCCTTCGTAATCTTAAACAGCACAAATTCATGGATTGAAAGACTTAGAGCGTCTTACTTAACTAAATTTTATTAGAAACCCTAGAATCTCTGGGTATTATAAAATAGCGGTTTAGTAGGAAATAATTGTACCTACTTTTTTATTCTTAGGGCGGTTACGACTACACGTCCGTGTCCGTGATTTGAGCTCCGAGTTTATAACCGCATGTAGTCCACCAAATCAGTTGAATTGTATCACATTGCGATCAAATCAATTCAATTCAGTTTATTCAGTAACAATTCACATTGCGTTCGAAAATAATCCAGCATGTTTCATACAACTGCCAATTAAACTATAATAATGGTCCTATTGTCAAGAGCCTTGGCCATCACCTGAAGAGGCTCTCGTTAGGAAGTTGGGTCAAGGGCTTGATGCAAAGAGTGACTTCTCTATTGAAACGAATCGTATTGTTAAAACACTTTTATATATAAAACCCTGGAGAACATAACTTTGAAATGAAGCAATATCGATACCTACCTAACTAGCTAACTGGGATTAAGTGGAGCCAGTTGGCTAACTATTTTTATGGCGTAGTTGCATTTTGGAAGTCAACCCAAGGAAATATCCCCCCATGTCCTATTCCAGGACATTCTACTCGTAAGCTAAGTTTCATGCAAATCAGTTAAGACGTGAAAAGTTAACATACACACAGACATAGTTATTTTCGCATTTATAATATTAAGCATGGAAGAATGGTTTACTTAATAATGTTTACATAAAAATATAATTTTACAATTATATCTCAAAATTTATCCTATACTAGCTGTGCCCGCGGCTTCGCTCCCGTCATCTATCTGCCAACCCTACCCTACTTACCTTCCTGCCTACCCTACTTACCTACCTACCAATATTTTTTCTATAGACGTCATTCTTTCGCGAAGAATTTTAACATCGCCATTCAGAAAATGACTTCAAATGCACAACGCCATCTATCGAATATCGAGTTCAACTGTCCGAGTAACTGAATTGCGTGTGTTGTGATAATTTTTCTTCTTGAACACTTTAAATTCATCTAACTTATGATAGAGTGAACCGATTGCGATGAAACAAAAACTAAGTAATTCTTCAAGTTACGCCCAATTTGTATGTATAAAAGTTATTTACATTGGTTTCGTACATTTCAAGTGATGCGTGCACAAATAAACAGATAAACAGACAAAAATTCCAAAAATGCCGGAAATAGGTTCTGTTGCTGTTAACTATTTTTTGTACAAAAATTACTTTTCTACAGATTTATTATATGTATTGATGATGATATTGATGATTATCTTATACTATTAAACAAGCAATATATATATATATCGGAGGATACTTCCTACTTCTGTGATAGTAGATTAAACAGATACGGAATAAAGAAGAAGTTCTTAATCATCTTAATTTAATTTTGTTTCATTGGCAACATTACCTTCTGATTCAAACCTTGATTCGATTTTATTCGATTGGCAACACTTTATTATAATTTCAAAATACTCTAATTCGATTGGATGTTTTAAACTATACTTTGCCGGATGGGTTGACTGTCCAATCAAGCGAGGGTAGCTGCATTATGGCCGCCTAGAGTAGGTTCGAACGGCAGTTGACGTTTCGAGACGGGGCGCGGGCAGTTATCTGTGGCGCGCGGGCAGATCTGAGAGCGCGCCTTTTTGAGTGGTGAAAAAAGTACCTTCCGAGTAAAAAAAGCGGTTGCCTGGTGGCGGAGATAAAGTGACTGTGAAACGACTGGTGTACGAATCTGCTGCTTGGCCATTGGACCAGCTCGGACGGCAAAGTAGTACTTACTTCAATTGCTTTGTGCCAGCATTAAACCCAACATGACGCCCACGAGACCCAAGAGAGACATGGAGCATGAACTCGTATTCATTGAGGAGAGTCCTCCTCCGACATCGGAAGTGGTCACGGTGCCAGCACAAAGCGAAGACGGAACAAACGAAACGGACAATGGCTGGCGCGCTCTTTTTGAGGCGCAACAAAACAGCATGCAACTGCTCATAGAAGCGCTACGCAATCCTGTTGAAGACAGGAACATCGTGTTGCCCGAGTACCATCCGGACGACTCAGACACCGATGGCCGAGCATGGTTAGCAACCGCTGATGTTTGTCTATCGGATCGTGATCTACATGGAAGCAAACTCGTTCTGACACTGAGTAAGGCTATGAAGGGTTCAGCCGCAACATGGTTGTCACAAATAGTTTATCCAAATATGAAATGGACAGAGTTTAAAGAAATTTTCCTATCTCGGTTTGATACGTCGGAAACATGTGCATCAACGGTTTTGAAAATGTTTAATGGTAAACCGCAAGATGGCGAATGTCTCGCTGCATATGCAAGCCGTTTATTTACGTCACTCACGTCACGATGGGGTAAACTAGGCAAGGAAGAAATGATGGTATCTATCATACTTGCTCACATAGGACAAATCGAACCACGACTACAACGCCATATTTTTTCCGAAGATATAAGTACACGCAGTAAAATGCAACGTGAACTGATGGCATTTTCATATCGCAAGCGAAGTTCTCAAGAGGTCGCGAAGACAGGAGCCAACCAATATCCAACGCAGGAGGGCAAACGCCCTAAATTAAATAGTGTTATTACGAAGTGTTTCACATGTGGAAAGTTTGGCCATAGATCTTTCGAGTGTTTCAGCCGTTCACACGGCACGCAGCAAACAACTTCAAATTCCGATCGCCCCAACATGGGAGTTGCTATGATGAAACCCGGCGTGAAGTGCTACAGGTGTGGAACAGAGGGCCACATTGCATCAAGATGCTCGAGAACATCGGCTGCAACTGGCAGCACACAACCTGGCGCCGCATCCGACGTAGTGAAACGAGTGGACATATGCAATATGAAACCTGTCACCGGGGTGATCACTCAATTTGGTGAGAAGTTTTCATTTTGTTTTGATTCTGGTGCAGAATGTTCCCTGATTAAAGAGAGTATTTCACTTAAACTTGTTGGTAAATTACAACATTCAGCTGTTACTCTGATAGGTGTAGGAAATACTAGCATATTGTGTGACTCACAAGTTTTATCTCATGTTACTCTATGTGGCCATGACGTACAAATATTATTTCACATTATACCTGATAATTTTCTGAGTAATGATATTCTGATTGGACGTGATCTATTAGCTTTGGGATTTTCTGCACATCTTTCGAGTGACAAACTTGTTATAATCAAAAAGTCTTCTCTTGTTAATATTTGTGATGTTGGTAAGGCTATAACTGATTTCAATGACATTGATACCGATGTTACAGATGATTTTAAACCCCAGTTAATAGAACTTCTTGGTAGCTTCAGGGAATCATTTGTTGAAGGCACGCCTACTAGTCGAGTAAAGACAGGTGAATTAGCAATTGAATTGATCGACCCATGCAAAATTGTACAACGTCGGCCTTACCACTTAAGTTCTGAAGAACGTGTAATAGTACGCAATAAGTGTAGTGAGTTATTGTCTGCTGGAGTTATTAGACCCAGTAAGTTTCCCTTTTCTAGTCCGATACTTTTAGTAAAAAAACGTGATGGTACAGATCGGATGTGTGTAGATTATCGAGAACTGAATGCTAATACCGTCCCTGACCGCTATCCCTTACCTTTAATATGTGACCAAGTTCAAAGGTTGGCAGGTGCACGTATTTACTCTTGTTTAGACATGGCTAGTGGTTTTTATCAAATCAACATAAATGCAGAATCAAATTCCATAGAAAGAACCGCTTTTATCACCCCTGATGCTCATTATGAATTTACCGCTATGCCCTTTGGCCTACGCAATGCTCCTGCTGTTTACCAGAGAGCTATTAATACAGCTCTAGGTGACCTAGCACACTCATATGCAATTGTTTACATGGACGATCTTATAATCCCTGGAGTAAATGAAGAACAAGGGTTAGAGAGACTAAAAACTCTGAGTGATGCCGGTTTCTCGTTTAATTTAAAGAAATGCGCCTTCCTTAAGAAGCAAGTCCAGTTTTTAGGTTACCAAATATCTGAAGGTGAGATAAGGCCCAACCCTCGTAAGGTCATTGCACTAACTAGTTCCAAACCACCAAATACCATTACCCAGCTGAGACAATTCTTAGGTTTAGCATCTTATTTCAGGCAGTTTGTCAATAATTTTTCAATTATAATGGCCCCACTTTATCGTCTCTTAGCTGATAATAATACTAAAGTTATATGGACTACCGAATACGAAAATATCAGGCAGAAAATTATCTCAATATTAACTTCATCTCCAGTTTTAATGCTTTTTAACCCGGAACTACCTATAGAACTGCATACGGATGCAAGTAGTGAAGGTTACGGTGCAATACTCTTCCAACGAGCTGATAAAAAGCTACATCCTGTAGAGTACTACAGTAAGCGAACAACTAGTGCGGAGTCTCGTTATCACTCCTATGAGTTGGAGACACTAGCTGTTGTAAATGCAGTCAAGCACTTCCGACATTACTTGTATGGTAGGACTTTTACAGTCATTACTGACTGCAATTCTCTGAAGGCATCTAGAACTAAAGTAGACTTAACCCCTAGAGTGCATCGGTGGTGGGCATTCCTTCAAGCTTTTGATTTTAATATAGAGTACAGAGAAGGCAAGAGAATGGCCCATGTCGACTTTTTCTCAAGAAATCATTTACCTGAAGAAAATGGTGCTAGCAATGATACCAAACGTTTAAATAAGGTAAATTATGTAGAGGAAAAACGCGTTAATATAGTTGAGTTATCTTCGAACTGGTTACAAGCAGAACAACGACGAGACCCTGAGTGCAATCAGATTATTCATGACATAGAAAATGACGACCTTGTTTTAGAGGGTTATAGAATTTATGAGTTACGTTCTAATGTGCTCTATAGGAAAGTTCAAAAGAATAACCGTAATATTTGGCTACCAATTGTACCTAGGGCTTTTCGTTGGTCGGTAATAAATCACATCCATGAGTCGATTGTCCACTTGGGATGGGAAAAAACTTTAGAAAAGGCATACCAACATTATTGGTTTCCAAAAATGTCAAAATATGTTAAAAAGTTTGTTGAGAATTGTATAACTTGCAAAGTAGCCAAGTCAAGTAGTGGTAAACAACAAATAGAGTTGCATCCCATACCAAAAGTAAGCATTCCATGGCATACAATTCACATAGATGCCACAGGCAAACTAAGTGGCAAAAGTGATTTAAAAGAATATGTTTTTGTAATTGTTGATGCTTTCACTAAGTATGTTTTATTGAGGCATTCCTTGAGAATAAATACTGAGAGTGCAATTAACGCTCTTAAAGCATCAATATCACTTTTCGGATCGCCTGTGCGTATAATAGCAGATCAAGGTAGGTGTTTCGCAAATAAAGATTTTAAAGATTTTTGCAATAGACATAGTATCCAACTACATTTAATAGCAACCGGCTCTTGTCGTGCTAACGGTCAAGCGGAGCGGATAATGAGTACACTAAAAAACATGTTGACCGTTGTAGAAGTTAGTCCAAATAGATCCTGGCAAGATGCACTTGATGATGTCCAGCTGTCTATAAATAGCACAATTCATAGAGTCACTAAGGCAAGTCCATTAGAGTTGTTAATAGGTAGAGTAGCTAGACCCCTAAATTTATTAACCGTTGATGATAATGAGATAGAAGTAAATATAGATGAGATTAGAAAACAAGCTGATAAATTAATAAAAAATAATGCTTCCCTGGATAAAGCACGATTTGATAAAAACAAGGCTAAAGTGACTACATTCTCTATGGGAGATTATGTTTTAATTGAAAACCATGAACGGAATCAAACCAAATTGGATCCAAAATACAAAGGACCTTATGAGGTCATTGAAATACTAGACGGTGACAGGTATCTCCTTAAGAGTATGAATAATAATCGAATTTATAAGTACTCAAGAGACCGCTTACGTCCACTCCCTCAATCTTATATCCCTTCTGAGCTGGATCCATGCTTGTCAGATGACAGTGATGGTAAGACCTTTGTTTATATATTGTCTTTGTGAAACTTAGGGAATACTGTCTGGTTGTCATATAAGTAGTTAAATATTCTGTGCCAGTCATTAATAGGCATACCTAACGTAATTTTCCGTTATTTGCTAGTTTACCAGATTGATAATGACAAAGATAATACAGGTGTAAAGTCGAATGATACTGTGCATGATTTCATTTTCATTTTAGTTCCTATATGGACATTGTTCTGCGTACTTAGATCGTTGCCTGGGAGCCGACGGATACGTGAATTTAGTTTCTGTGTTTTGAATAACGCATATATTCGATTGAAACTAAATAAAAATCACAGACGCTTCGGCGAACTGTAAAACATTCAACACTTTCGGATTTTCAGATCGTAGTTGGGCCGATAGAACTGTCATTACTATCAAGTGTCAAAGTGTCATCTGTCAGTACAGTGTCGATGTTATTCGTTTCACGCAGCGCCTAATAATTATTTAAGCTTTTGATTATCATACCCATTGCACTGAGAGTTGTATGTTGAATAAATTTTTTTTTAGTTAGCTTTTTGTTGATTATGAAATGTGAATGTTTTGTCAAATTGCTTATTCAGAATAAAGAGTGAAGTAAAAAGTTAGGTCCAAAGTTTAATGGTGCTGTTTATGGTTATTGAAGTCCTAAATGGTGGCAACTATGTGATGGATGAAAGGCTTTGTTTGGTTCATGATGAGTAAGAGAAAAGCTGAAAGAAAAAGTACCCATTGACGTAACTGAATGTACTATGTTGAAGACTGATTCAAATCAATCTAGCAATGGTGAGGTCGGTGTGTACGGTCAAAGGACTGACTGTACGGTGAGGTGTGTACGGTCAAAGGACTGACTGTACGGTGATGAGTAGTCACTGCGGTGACTGCTGTAACCAAGGAGGGTTACGAAGTGTGAGTGGTCAATGATGACTGCTGTAACCGAGGAGGGTTACGAGGTGAGTGGTCAAAGATGACTGCTGTAACCGAGATGGGTTACGTGGTGAGTGGTCAAAGATGACTGCTGTAACCGAGGTGGGTTACGAGGCCTGGTCAGGATGACTATGGTTGCAGGATGGTCACAGGGTTGACCATCGGGAGCCACAGCGATTGCTGTGGGACCAAGAAACATTGCTGGATATGTGTGGGGGGGAGCCTGGTCCCTCTGGGGCTTCGGTGACCTGTTGTATGTCTGGGGAAGCCTGGTCCCTCTGGGGCTTCGGTGACCTGTTGTTTAGTGTATGTGGTATGGGTATCTGGCAGTCTTGTTGCTTTGGGAGGACCGGTTGTCTGGGGGAGCCTGGTCCCTCTGGGGCTTCGGTGACCTGTTGTCTGGGGGGAGCCTAGTCCCTCTGGGGCTTCGGTGACCTGTTGTGTGTCTGGGGGAGCCTGGTCTCTCTGGGGCCTCGGTGACCTGTTGTTTGGTGTATGTGGCATGGTATGTTGTGTTGGGCGTTTGGATGGTTTCTGGCACACTTAGTGCTTCGAGACCGATTGGACGCCTGTTGGGAACCTGGTACCTCTGGTGCTTCGGTAACCGTTTAGAATGTGGTAATATGGTTGTCTAAACGGTGAGGTGGCTGTTTTTATAGTACGAAGATGGTGGTGTGTGGTGTGGAGACCTAGATTTACATGGAGAAAACAAATGAACAGAGTGGAAGCTATTAGAATTCAGTTTTCATGAGTAGTCTTATTTGATTTTGCTGTAGGTTGGTATAATATAAGGTTTTGATCAAGGTTTCTGCGCGGTAGTCATCACGAGCACGTATTTCTTTTTTTTTTATATCAGGATTGGCCGAACTACTCAGCAAAATTTTATTGTTTTTTTTTGCTTCTTCCTATTACAGGAAGCGACGATGCTCGACCCTCTCCATCACACAGAGACGTGTGACCTGTCAAGATGGCCGTATCGGAGGATACTTCCTACTTCTGTGATAGTAGATTAAATAGATACGGAATAAAGAAGAAGTTCTTAATCATCTTAATTTAATTTTGTTTCATTGGCAACATTACCTTCTGATTCAAACCTTGATTCGATTTTATTCGATTGGCAACACTTTATTATAATTTCAAAATACTCTAATTCGATTGGATGTTTTAAACTATACTTTGCCGGATGGGTTGACTGTCCAATCAAGCGAGGGTAGCTGCATTATGGCCGCCTAGAGTAGGTTCGAACGGCAGTTGACGTTTCGAGACGGGGCGCGGGCAGTTATCTGTGGCGCGCGGGCAGATCTGAGAGCGCGCCTTTTTGAGTGGTGAAAAAAGTACCTTCCGAGTAAAAAAAGCGGTTGCCTGGTGGCGGAGATAAAGTGACTGTGAAACGACTGGTGTACGAATCTGCTGCTTGGCCATTGGACCAGCTCGGACGGCAAAGTAGTACTTACTTCAATTGCTTTGTGCCAGCATTAAACCCAACATGACGCCCACGAGACCCAAGAGAGACATGGAGCATGAACTCGTATTCATTAAGGAGAGTCCTCCTCCGACATATATATATTTTTTTTTCTAATCACTTTCTCGAAAACGGCTCTAATTTTGATAAAATTTACTATATTTAAAGTTTTCGGGGGCGAAAACTCAATCTAGCTATGGGGTATATTAGGTAGAATTCGAAAACAACATAGTTGTTTTCTCTATTTTCACACGAGCAGAGCTCGATCGCTTATGAACCTACTATTAAATACAACTTTTAAAACACCTAACTTTGTTAACTCAAACAATAAAAACATTTTCGGTTGATCTTCTGATCATTGAATATTCCAAAACACAGGCAACTCAATGTTAATAATCATCATCGGAAACATCAATCACAGTCGTCTTACAAACAGTCGTGGTTACCTAATTGCTCATTCAGAGTGTTTGAACGTCGCTCAAATGTTCACGAGCAAATGATTTGCTATCTGCATTTATGTTAAAAATGGTTTTATAGAACAGTGTTTATTCTTTTGAATGAATTTTAAATATTTTATTGTGCACAAATTGAAAAAAAGTTTAGCTCTTTTAAATACTCGAACCAGTTTGTTTTGTTTTGATGAATAAGGTTAATTATAATGATATAGAAAAAATAATAAAAAATAATAATAATATAGAAAATAATATAGAAATATAGCTTACTAGCGGACGCCTCGCGGTTTTACCCGCATAGTTCCCATTCCCGTGGGAATACAGAACGGATAAAAAGTAGCCTATGTCACCTGGGGAAAGTCAAGCTTTCCAAAGGTGAAAGAATTTTTGTAATCGGTCTAGTAGTTTTTAAGTTTATTCGTGACATACAAAAATACAAATCTTTCCTCTTTATAATGTTAGTATAGAGTATAGAGAAAATTATATTATCTCTCACGGAAGAAAGTGATTAATTGGTAAAATATGATTAATGTTATATACAATATACTATTCCATCTGATAACAAGTACACTCACAACGCAATGAAACTTAAACAAAACGTGAATACAAAAATGAAATCATGCTTCAAGCAAAAGTGTTTATGACGAAAATGGTATCTATAGCACTCAAACAAAACGGCGGAGTGAACGACGGAAAAATAATAATAAATCACGAAAATAAGCCTTACGTACTTCAGAAACAGTAAATAAAACACCTGTTGTAATATTTCACAAGAACAACGGTAGAAAGTGGGCATTTCATACATATTTGACGATGGTTCCATACATTTTTAGACACAGAAATTTTTTTATACGATACTTAAGAGTCTTAATAGGTAATCTTATCTTACTTACATCACACTAATATTATGAAGGCGAAAGTGTGTGAGTATAATTATGTGTGTTTGTATGTTTGTTACTCTTTCACGTAAAAAATACTGAACGGATTTGGATGAAATTTGACACAGATATAGATTATCACACTAATATACAGAGACGTGGTCGCTCACAATGGGCCTTATCAGAAGGCTTAAAGTTACCAAAAGGGCAATGGAGAGGGCTATGCTCGGAGTTTCCTTGCGTGATCGAATGCGAAACTGAAGACATCCGCAAGAGAACCAAGGTGACCGATATAGCTCGAAGAATTGCCAAACTTAAGAGGGAATATGGGCAGAGAGCGCCGACTTGACACACATGTCCCTATGTTTTCCTTTTTAACCGACTTCCCAAAAAGGAGGAGGTTTTCAATTCGACTGTATTTTTTTTTTATGTTTTCATTTATATTTGTCAAATTTGCACACAAAGCCTCTGTTGACAGCGCAATTTTGAGCATTTTTTGAGGGCTCTAGTGCTTCTTAAGATAATGTCTCATCAAAAAAGAAAACATATAGAGATAGTAATATATCTTTAATTTCAGTTTACGGAATATCTTTTAAATTGGTCCAATATTGGAGGAAAAAAGAGAAGAGAGCCAAACCTCGAATTATGACTTTTTACTCAGGAAATTCAGTCGGTGCTCTCTGCCCCCGTTTCCTCTGATCCGATCAGTGTGGTGACGCTTGGGAGAGCCTATGTCCAGCAGTGGACGTCATTCGGCTGAAATGATGACTAACATTACAAAAGCGAAAGTTTGTGAGCGTGTGTGTTTGTATTTTTGTAACTCTTTCACGCAAAGTACTGCACGGATCTGGATGAAGAAATTGGGCATGAATGAAATGGCACAGAGATAGATTCTAGTCTCGCATACCACATTTGCTACTTTTTGTCCCGGTATAATGTTTCCTTTGAATGATATAACACTTTACACGCGGGCGATGCCGCTGGCTGAAGCTAGTGATCTAATAAAATAACCAACCTACTAAAGCCTGGGGAATCGACGAAGCAGCTTCTGTCTGCTAACCAGACAGGTGACATGCCGAGCTTATATCTCTGCCAAATCAGACCGTGTCGAAATTGGGTTAGGAGACGATTACTGTTCATTGTTGCTTTTGAACAGTGGGATTTGTTAGCAGAATCTAGTAGGTAATAATCTGTTATGTCTTTTCTATTCTTAACATAACTCAACCTCACGGCTGTATTCCCTGAAGGCTTAAGCAGAGATACACCAACAGTATATCCACATTTCACCTGGTTATATTCAAGTCCCATGTAATAGGAGGTAACCTATTGCCATCAAACAAAAATCCAGACAGAAAGAATCTGTTACTAATTGTTTCTATTGTTCTGGTTTAGGCGCAGAAGGCCTAATTCTCAAAATGGCAACAGATTCGCAAAATGACAAGTTATCAAAATGGCTAATTCTCTAAAAGCCTAATTCTCTGAATGGCCAATTCTCTAAAAGTCTAATTCTCTGAATGGCCAATACTATAAAAGTGTAATTCTCTTAACGGCCGATTCTCTGAATGGCTAATTAAGAACTATTCCTTTTGCGACTCTGTTGTCGTTTTGGGAATTAGGCCCTCAGCGTCTAAACCTAATAAAAAAGGTTTAGAAACAGAAATGCACAATAGCACTTTGACCTGACCGGAAATTGAACCCAAGACCTCTCTACTATTCGAACAGTAGGAATTACAACCGCTAGACCAACAAGGCTTTTGTATACTTAAATAAAAGAAACCACTTAAGAAAAGAAGCTCGATAAGTGCTTGTAGTCGTCTCTTAATGCTGTTAGCTCTAGGTTTTTTTTCTTTTACGTTACAAATAAAAAAAAACGTTGTGTGTAAATCTTTTAATATGTTTAAGTATTAATGGTAAAATCACCTATATTCTTTTTGCTGGAGCAAAACCATGATATATCTATTTGTGCTCTTCTTATTCAGAGAAGGCAAGAGCATGATCACCACGCTTGCTCAAGGCACATAAGCACATCTAAACACCGTAAGCGAGTAAATTAAAAGTCGTCAAACAAGCAAAACATTTTTCCTCCCATGACTTAAAAATGTTGCAAATATAAAAATCATGTCATGTTTTTTCCAACCTTTGAAATACGCTCGTCACTAAAATACTCGTATACGTATTCAAAGTCAGAAACAGATATTACAGAGGACATTTTAATATATCATTATGTCTAGCGAAGATCTTTACCGATTTGAGAGTAAATTAGTTTTATTGTATGATTGAAATATTACATTTTTTCACTACATTGTCTATTATATAACATATTGCCTAAGAAGTTCGTTTCAAAATGTGAACATTTAGACACAAGATTATAAAAACAAAATTAAGTAATAACAGTTGCGAAATGACTTTTGTATGGATTATTGTGTAACTGGCAAAATAATTCTGAAAATGTAACCTCTCGGAAAAGCGCGCGTTGATTGTGTGTATCTGTGATTTTTAACACGCTTTTATTAGCTTGGTATGTATCTATGTATCAATGTAACGGAATCTTTGAACGTGATTTTCACCCCCTTCAAAACGTGGGATTGATTTGAAACTTTGCACACTTATCAAGGACCGATGACAATGCAATAATTTAGTCAAAGTCAAAGTCAAATAAAAATAAAATAAAATAAAATTAGCCTTTATTGCTGTTAAACTTAAATAACATTGACTTTAATTAACTACCTAAATTTTAATATTATCTTACTTATATTTAACTTCGTATATCGACGTTCGGTACAAAAACAGCTTGTCTTTCGACATAGGCCTCCTCCAAAGATTTCCATTTCGTCCTGTCTTTTGCTATTCGGATCCATTCTGGACCAGCCACCTTTTTTATATCGTCCTCCCATCTTTTAGTTTGTCGCCCTTTGTTTCTTTTACCATCTCTTGGGTACCACTCCGTTACCATTTTCGTCCATTTCTCTTGTTTTTCCCTTAACATGTGTCCTGTCCATTGCCATTTCAGTGTTCGATATAATGGATTTGCCTGCTTGAATTGTGTTTTGCTTTTAATTTCTGTTAGTCTAACTTTATCTCTTCTCTTGACTCCAATAACACTCCTCTCTATACTATTTTGGCAGACGTTTATTTTATTTGTTAAGGTCTCTGTTAAAGCCCAAGTTTGACAGCCATATGTTAAACATGGCAGAATGCACATATTGTAGACCTTTCTTTTTGCTTTAATTGGCATGCCCCTATCCTTCATAACTTCACTTAATGACCAGTATCTTTTCCATGTATTGGCTATCCTCCTATCGACTTCCTTATGCATGGTTTTCGTAGGTGATATTAACTGTCCTAGGTATATATATTCATCTACGTATTCTATTTCCTGCATGTTTACCGTGATCTTTTGTGACTTTGAGGAATTAGTCATAATTTTTGTTTTCGTGATGTTCATTGTTAGTCCTGCTACTGCACTCTGGTCTGATAGCTGTTGTAGCATTTGTTGTAATGTTCTAGGACATTCAGAGAACAGTATAAGATCGTCTGCAAAACGTAGATGACTTAGATTTTCGCCGTTTATATTGAGCCCTTGATCTTCCCATTCTAGGTTCCTGATTATCCTCTCCAGTGCTGCCGAAAATAACTTAGGTGAGATAGGGTCGCCTTGACGAACGCCTCGCTCTATAGAGAATTCCTCGCCTGATTTTTCCAATCTGACTTGTGCTGTGCTTTTGGAGTATATATTCTTTAAGATTCTTATATAACCGTCCTGTATATTTTGCTCTCGCAGAGCTTCCCAGATGTACCCGTGTTCCAGGGAGTCAAAAGCCTTATTATAGTCTACGAATCCTAAGAAGTAAATTTTATTATACTCGTTGTATTTTTGTAGAACTTGTCTTAGAACGTGGATGTGGTCTAAGGTTGAAAATTTACTCCGGAAACCCGCTTGTTCTCTTGGCTGGTTTTCGTCGAGTACTCTGGTAATTCTGGACAGAATAATTTTTGAAAAGACTTTATAAATGTTCGACATTAAACTGATTGGGCGATAATTTCCAATTTCCTCTTTATCTCCTTTCTTGTGTAACAGAATTATCGTTGATTTTGTCCAGTCTTGTGGAATGGTTTCGGTTTCTATAATTTCATTAAATAAGTCTGTTAAAATTGGAGCAATTACTGGTAAAGTAGATTTGAGCAATTCGTTGGTTATTTGATCGGACCCAGGTGTTTTGTCTACTTTTTGTGTATTTATAGCCATAGCAGTTTCTTCTTGTAATATTTTTGGTATAGGTTCAGAATTTAATGGATGTTGTTCCTCTGTAGCTATTGTTGGATTCTTGCTTTTATATAATTCTCTATAATAGTCTGTAGCCACCCTAATAATTTCTGGTCTTTTCCTTGTATGTTTTTTATTCTTAGTTTTTACTGTTAGCATCCATTCTTTTTTGTCATTTAATTCTTTAATAGCCTTTTTTACTCCACCAGTTCTTTTTATATGTTTTTCTAATGTTTCTTGTCTTTTGATTTTCCTATCTTTCCTTATGCTTTCATTTATCTTTTTACTGACTTCTGCTATCTTGTTTCTTTCTTGTCGGTTACTTTTCTTTGATTGTAACAGTTTTCTCCTTTCTTCAAGTAGCTGTTGAGTTTCTATAGATGTTATATTTTTATTTGCTTTTCTAGTTTCTGTTTTAAGTACGTTTAAAATCTTTTCGTATTTTTCTTGAATAAGTGTGGATTTCTCTCTGAATATTCCTACCAACGCTGTTAAGTTGCTTATTAACATTTCACTATTTCCAGTACACATCAGGGCTGAACTATCACTTTGCCATCTCCTGTTCTTTTGTATACGCCTGCCTGTCAATGTAGCACGAACCATTCTGTGATCTGAATTGAAATTCAGTTTCTGTACAATAGAGACGTTTTTAAACGCTTTGATGTTATTGGACAAGATAAAATCTATTTCGTTTTTATAGGCACCATTTGGAGAGATCCATGTCCATTTCTTTGTTTCCTTTTTCTTAAAAAAGCTATTAAGAATACTTAGTTTATTTTGGAAAGCAAATGATACTAGCCTTGCGCCATTCTTGGTTCTTTTACCATGCCCATATTTGCCTATTGTGTATTCTTCACCTGGGTTATCACATATTCCTATCTGACCATTAAAGTCTCCCATCACTATGATCTGTTTGTGGCCATTTTGAATCGTTTCTTGTAAGTCGAGGTAGAATTTTTCTATTTTGGCTATGTCTTCTTTGTTATTCGATTCTGGTGGCGAATATGCTTGGATGATAGACCATTTTTCTTCTTTGTTGATAGACAGTTTTATATTAAGGATAGCTATTCTTTCAGTTACTCCTTTGATTTCAATAATTTTATCATTTAGTTCCTTATTAATTAAGAAACCCACTCCATATAGTCCCGGTGTCTCACCTATGTGGTGTAGAATGTAGTTTCCATAGTCATTTATTGTTTCTCCATATCTTCTCATTTCGCTTATACCTATTATGTCCCATTTTAATTCTGATATGGCCATTTCAAGCTCTTGAAGTCTCTCTGGTGTCCTTAGTGATCTTGTATTGAATGTTGCTATATGTATATCTGTTGTTTTTCTATTAATCTTTGGAGGGTCTTGGTCGTTTTCCCCCACGAGGACCAGTCGGCTTGGGGGAGGGGTGTTTGTTGTTTTATATTTTAATTCATTGTTTGGTTTTTGTTTCCGTTCGCCGATAGCTAGTTGTTATTGTTCTTTTCTTGACGGGTGTATGGTGAGAGAATTAGAGCGACCTCTTATCAAATCAAATGCATTAGTTCTGTTGTTCTTTGATGAGAATGATGTTGTCTGTTGCTTTTTCGGTTGAGAGTTTGCGTATGGAGAGGTCGATGGTTCCCTTTTCCTTTTTTCGTTAGAAGCTGGATTTTCTTTGATTATTAGTTTGTCGTACTTTAAGTAGGCAATGTTTCCTTTGCTTCGCTCTTCCTTTAGTTGTGGTAGTAAAGCCTTCCTTTTCTCCAGAGTTTCTTTAGAGTAGTCTTCTGTAATAAATAACACCTTTGATTTTTTCTTGTTCTTAAATATTTCACTCTTTTTCCACCCATTAGTGAAAGACAAGAGAGTAGGCCTCGGTTTTTCTTTGTTTGTTGTTTTTCCAATGCGGTATATTTGGTTGATGTCATAATCTCCCAAAGTAATGTCTAATTCTTCTTGGAATTTTTGCTTCGTAAAATTAATCAGTTCTGTTGTTGATTTTTCTCCCTCCTTCAATCCATATATTATTATGTTGTTGCTTTTCTTGTCTCTTTCGAGATACTCTATTTTACTTTCCAATTTTTCTACCTGCATCTTTAAATTTCTATTTTCTTCTAGTATTGGTTTTAATTTTTCATCCATTCTTTCCATTATAGTATTGGTTATAGACTCGGTTTGGTTTTGCATTTCAATTTTCATTTTGTTAAATAAAAGTTGAAATTGATCATCCATGTTTTGCGTGTAATGGAACAATAGTGGAGATTTTAATTATTCGTTGGCAACACTGGACCGTGACGTTCTTAGATCTTGAAACTGACAGTGACAGTAGATGATGTTGACAGAACAGTAATGCCAACCTGAGGTTGTAAATTTTCGTTCATATGGCAGCTAACCTCCAAATTTTGTCCGATTTTCTGTCTTTGTAATATGTCTGGTCACAGTAATAACACAACGATGATTACCTCAATCACTTTGTAACACCAAGTTAATCACTTAGAATGGATTCGTTTATTAAAACTTCGGTTGTAAGTATTTTATTTTGAGTTTTGTTTCGGAACGACACTGTGTGGATGTTTACGTCAAGACTACCCGCAAACGTACTACTACTAAACGTACAAAGTCAAATATGTTTATTCAACTAGGCCAATAAGCGGCACTTTTGAACGTCAAACAAAAAATAAAATTGAGTAATAATGAAAGTTGATTCTACCGGGCGCGTTTAAATAGTTTGTTTGTTCTTTGTTTTGCCTTACCAAGATCTTCAGTATTAGCGACTTTTTAGTTCAATTTACCATTAAAGCGTGTTTTTTAGTTTTTAGAACTACAATTTATAGGTCTGAACATTTCAAATAAATTGTTGTTGGAAATTATTTGCATTTAATTAAGTAAGCTTATCATGTAGTGGAAAAAGAATCGTTCATATCTTGCATAAAAAGGCTTTATTTTAAAACTTGCATGTAGCTTTCGACGTAGCTTTCGAAATTGGCTACATCGCTCGTGTTAAAATCTCGACTTTTTATGCTCGACACGAAATGTACATAATCGTTTAAATTGATTGTTACAATAAGTGCCTTTTGTATTTATAGAACTTCTCAGCCTTTTAATGTTCCCACTGCTGGACACAGGCCATCTCTTTGTGAGAGGGAATGGGCTATAATCCACCACGCGGGCCCAGTGCGGGTTGGTAGATGTTCAATGTCTTAGATTTTTTTGGTTCTAGGACATGCCGGTATCCTCACGATGTTTTTCTTCACCGTTTAGTACAGTGGTGATGAAATAATTTACACAAAGTAAAGTGCCTGCTTGGGTTCGAACCCACGACCTACAACTTTTAAGTCACGGCCGTTACCACTGGGCCACCATTGCTCTATTTACCCGACTACAGTGAAGCAAAAGGGAGGGTTACGTTTCTGACCGGTATGTGCGTATATATGTATGTATTTTCATCTGTTCCCTCATAACTTCTAAACTACTTATCATAATTTGACAAATGAATTGGTCGTATGCTACTTTGCAGAATGTATTGCAGGTGGCATACGACCACGGTTATCCTCTGAACACCATTACGAGTATGTATTAAATATAATAAAATATTTATTACATTTAAGTTGTTTATTTAAAACCCGATATATATCGAATAGTGTGTATATAACAATTTCAGATGAGAATATTTTCTTGTTACATACTTTTTAGAGCGTGATTTTCATTGTTTCGGCGCGTCACCAAGTCGACACCGGCTATCACTGAAAACCAGCGCTGTGGCTCTGTCTTGCACGCCAGTCCCAGCATTATGCTGAGCGATGACCGTTTTGCGTGGTTGTGACGCATACTCTGTATTTGCATTTAAGTTTTTTTATGGTATGCGTCGTGCCTGTCGCAAACAAACGTTTTTCTTTCTTTCTTTAGTCGGGTTTTAGTTTTTGAACTTGTTGTGCTCAGTTGATCGCAATAGGCTTGCCCCTATAACATGGAACTTAAATATCTGGTGACATATTGTGTATGTAGGTACACCTCTCCTTAGCCTTTAGACATTACAGAAGTGATGATTTGTTATGTTTAAACGCCTCATCCTACCCAATCAAAGATTTATCAACATGGTTTCCCAACCTGAGTTGACTCGAACTTCATTGAAAGTCAATCAACAAGGTGTCATTCGGGATCTCTAGAATCTATACCATTCGTAACGTGGCGTGATCCTTTCGGGTTTTCAGGGACCCCTATAAATTCATCCCTTGTCCGTCACAGTCAGTTTAATCCTGACTTTCTACATAAAGAAATAACGTAACCTACTTGAAAATTGCTATACATATTATGTGTTAGATATTTTGTTATTTGCACAGCTATGATCTTTTAGATTATTTATGCAGATTTTAAAGGCCCTTTTTAAATCAAGATAGAAATCAAAAAAGTGTAGGAACTCTATTTTTAAACATAACAGTACCATAATTGCGTATCTCTATCACAATCAAAAGGATGTTGAAAAAAATCCATTGTTATCATATGCCTATACGTTTCAGAATCCGTCTGTTCAACCACATAAATAACGCAATAAACGTAGTTGAATAGACAACATTAAAAGCATTACTACATTAACTGAATGCCCTACATTTTAATTAGTCTCTTTGCGAGAAATCCTTGTCGACGGCACGAACTATTTTGTGCGCGGGGTTAAAATGCATTTTATATCAACCGACAACACGTGCGGAAGAGATAGATGCTGTGATAAGCACTAGGAAGCTAGTTCGCTTACGAATACACACTTTTGCAAATTTGTAACGAAATGGATAATGATTTAGGACGAAACCGAGCGCGCGAAACTTTATAAACAGACCTTTGGCAGATATCATGAAAAAACGACTAAATCTATCTGTTCAAAATAAAATTATATGCATAGTTGAACTACTAATCTATCCCTGTATGGAGGCCGTTTTGCAATTTTCCGTCTTCTTATGGTATTTATTTGCACCCAAAAATGCGTTAAAATTAGTGTCGAAATGTGGAACTTTCGACGCTCATAACTATCAAACATTTTCATTTTTTTCTTTTTCGCTTCCATACAAGACTAGATAATGATGAGACAAATTGATATCACTTTTTATTTTGAACGTGCCTCGTCAAACAGTGGAATAATACCTAGACTACGTTTGTATGGAATTTTTTTCGACTAGTGTAACCTTAAGTATTCGATTTCAATTTCATAACTAACTTGCAAGCTAAGTACAACAATGGTTACCGCGTTGCTTAATGAACCATTTGTCAAAGTCAGAAGTCTACGTAAGTACTAAGTAGTAAAATATAATTTATACGTCATAACTTAAGAGCTAAATTTCACACATGCTGCCTATAATTTACCGTTACCTGCTAATTAGTTTCCAGCACGAAATAATTTACTTCCAACCATACTTTGTAAACTACCTTCCGATTTGCGCAGCAAATTTTAAATTAATCGCCACTTACACACTTGCGCGACTAACTTTGAATACATTTAGCGAATATTTCAAAGTGAAAATTATTGCAAACAATGTTGAGTGAGTGAGTTACCCGTAAATTAAATATGGCTGCCCATTTAAATTCGAAGCAACAGTGCAATTTGCTTACTTATTGCTTAAACTGTTTCCTTCAAAGTGGTATTGCAGAAAATGATTTAAATTCAAAGAGAATTTTGCCTTGAAACTGTGTAGCGTCTGAACTGAGATTTATAACACATATTTTCTATCAAGTTTTTAAACTAGGTACCACTCCTAGCGTTAGGTTTCAGTATCTCCTTCATTTAGCTACTTCACTGTGATATGTTTGTATTAATTCCTGCTCAATGACAGCAACTTAATAATTTAAACTTCATCATCACCATCATCGGCCTATTAATGTTCCCACTGCTGGTACACAGGAAAAAAACAATAAAAAAATACATTTAAATTATTATTAAGTTTTTTTTTTATTTTTGGCGAAGCCGGTGGCAGAAGCTAGTATTTAATCATTTATTTATAACGAACATACATAAACTCACGCGGTTTCCCATGGGTGTAGGCAGATACTATGATCCTAACAACATGTAACGCCACCTGCTATGATTCTTACATACTTCTTTTGCTTCTAGACTACTTCTAGATCTCTAGGTGATTGTTAACATTTGTTAACTTTTTATATCTTTTTTTTTTATTTCTTACGACTTATTGTCGGGCCTACGTTGTCGCCCCATATCCAAGTACTAATGCTGTTACATGGAAATATTGTAAAACCAAACCATTTTTAAAAGAGTAACCATGGAATTTCTTGCCGGTTCTTTTCCATAGGAAACGACTAACCCGAACCGTGCACCTTTTGTCGACGTTTTATAAGTTCCCATGTAAAATAAAAAAAATGGTTTTGGATTTTGATTTTGCTTCACTCACGTTCATACATCTAGTCATACACGCACTCCGGTTATGAGTACTATATGAGTTTTTATTTATAATATTCAATTATTTCAGTTATATAAAAAAACTTTTTATTTAAATTAAGGAGCCCCCTTAATGCTAGTACTTAGTTAGGTACATAAAATGTGTCACATTAGTTTGCGGTTGAAGGACGTTGTAAACCGCTAGCTTACAAAGCTCCAACTAACCCACTTGAGTACAGAACTGGGCATGAAACTTCACTACGATAGAAGCTCAATAACTTCACAAACGGAATTAAACGGGTTACCCTATGATTTTGATTATTATTATTCAAATAATACGTTATAATAGAATAGAGTAGAAAACATTTATTCGACATAGACACAACACAACAACAACAATCACAAAGTAACAGAGAAGAATAGTAAAAAAAGTACAAAAAAGGTTGAAGAATGATAGTTATACCACATGTCATGTCAGCCCCATCACTTATAGTTTGTAATATTGGTCGTTGATTTTGTCCAGCTCGGTGGAACCATCTTCTTCGTGGTCTTTTACAATGCCTTCTGGCTGTTTTAGGGATCTACATAGTGGGTATTTTGGCCCACAGCTCTTTAGGCACGTGGCATATTAGTCTCACTATTATATCAAAATATGATACAACATGTGAATTTTTTTTGGGTGGGTAATCATCCAATGACTTCTCCCGCTCTGAGGAGGGCGTGTCAGACTTTTACAGACGAAAACCCACCCATGTTCCTTCAGTTGCTTGTGTCAGGATCGCGGTAACTTTCTTTATATGTATCTGCGATCGCAGATAACATTGCGTGGAAAAAATAATTACTAAAATATTATGGATTTCAATGACGATCTGATGAGAATAAGGTACAAAAACGGATTGCAAAACTTATAAAGGAACCTAACGTTTATTCTAATATTTAGACCTCACAAAACAGGTTTAAAACTTGAAGCAACATAATATGCTTCTGACATCTAAGAATGATTATAGAGACGCAACCTTTCGAATAATACAAAGTACTACTAAACAAGCTCACCTTATTTTATTCGGCACAACTGCTCACGTCTCTGAATTTACTCTCGAGCAACTGGAAAAAGGGAAAAAAAAAGTATAAAATACCTACACACAATGAGTACATTAAGTCTGTTAAGATAGATGTCTCTCGATACGATCTACAAAAAGCATTTCTGTACAGACACACGCTTTTACGCGAAGTAAAATGTCAACAACGAATCCAATTCGGTGAATAACTGTTGGTACTTTTACTTGTTCAGTTTTTTAAGCCTGTATCTCTTAGTGTAAGTTATGTATGTTTAGTATGCGTTAAACCAATGTTAGGCTAAAGATTCTTAATATAGAGACACGTTATAGCCTGTGTGTGTCTGTCTATGGCAGCATAAAGCTATTAAAAGATAAGCGTTACTTATTCTAGATTGATAAAAATGAATTCATCATTCTATGTTACGCCTCATCTTTTTTGTTATTGATTTTTTAAGAAAGAAAATAAAATGCAAGAACCAAACTTTTCACAAAATAATTTGAAGACGTATACAACGATTTTTATTCAATTATTTTAAGCTGCGACGAAATATCGACTGCAGATGCTACAAAATTAATTGCAAAAAGTTTATAAAGGAAGCTATTTTCAGTATTTTATTTGCCACAAAATCGCAAAAGTACCACATGTCCACAGTATAAAAAAACTATAGCCGTTTTACAGCAGATAAAATTTAAAAAAATATTACTGGCTTGCTTGCAGACTAAACGACGATACTAAAATACAAAGATAAACGTAAATTGAAGTCTATAGTTAGTGTTGCGAACGAAGCGCCCGGTTTAATTATTTTTTCAAAACCCGGTACAGACATTTGAAGAGCTGTTCGTTAAGAGAAATTCAATACTTTCCAGGCAGTTTGAACCCCTTTATTACAAACTAGCTCTTCGCCCGCGACTTCGTTTGCGTGATCCGTGTTTTATCCTACAGATGATTTTTTAGTTTAACCCCTTTAAAGATTGAATTTCCAAAAAATCCTTTCTTAGTGCTCCACTTTTTTTTTTGTTGTGAAATCATCCAATGACTTCTCCCGCTCTGGGTGAAGCGGAAGGGCGTGTCAGACTTTCACTGACTAAAACCCACCCGTGTTCCTTCAGTTGCTTGAGTCAGGGCCGCGGTAACTCTTTTTCAAATTTATTCGCGAAACGCGGACCCCGTCAGTTCGCTGACTTCTCTTTCAGGCGCGCGTGGAACATTACGCGCCGTCCACTCGGGCCTGGTCCATATCGGACGGCGAGCTACCCATTACTTGCTTTCCGCAAGCCCTTGCCTACGGTGGCCGGTAATCGGCTTGCGACTCCCGACGCCCAGGGCGTCTCCTGCGGTGGCTAGGGGCGTGAGGGCTGATTTATTTTGATAAGGATTATTACATTGAGTATTATATATATATTATATATATAACCAAGATACAAATAAAGATCCTTTTCTAGCGGCGACATTTCAATTATTTTTTTATACTAAATGAACACGTATTGTGGCATAACTATAATAGATACACATATGCTGCCGCGACACTTTTTGTAACTAATGATGTGTTCTGCAAAGTCTTGTACATTATTTTATTCTATCATCAATAGTTTTCGCAGCGCACCCGATGTAAAGAATATTTTAGGTATTTTTTTAAGGATCCCTTATTTTTTTGAAAATCTTATATAGCCTTTGTCACCCGGGGATAGTGTAGCTTTCCAACAGTGAAAGAATTTTTCAAATCGGTTCAGTAGTTTTGGAGCCTATTCAATGCAAACAAACAAACAATCAAATCTTTTCTCTTTATAATATTAGTATAGAAGTATAAATAGAAGTATAGATACGATTAAAATCTACCTATACAATAACTTATAATTGTGTCTATTCTCCAGCACCCTCTGAAATAAAATAAGTAAAGAGGCCGCAGCGCTTTCTATGCAATATAAAGTTACCCGAGTAATGAATCTGTTTCCGTGAACATTCCGGGTTCCACTCCAGATGTTCATTAGACGCATCATGCGCTGTTTTATAATCTGTAGTTCAAGTTAGGAGAAGAGCGAGGCAAATTTTTATCCTACTCATATTATAAATGTGAACTTCTGTATGCCTAGATGTTGATTAAATAATCGGCTGAATGGATTTAGAAAATATTTGGCTCACGATTAGACCATGACTTTGATTACATACACAATAATGAAAACAACAACAACCGATACAAAACAACAACAATTTGATACAGAACTTTTTGCGCGAGTTTATTTGCATATTTTTTATTGTAGTATATATTTTCCAAATATGGCCGATTAAGATAGATACGGGCTTCACCAACCATAATAATAGAGTTTTAAGTTTCGGAAAATATTATTCACCTTTTTTTTCGAATAAAAAGGTGCTGCGCAAAACTTATTGTATATTTAATCGCACTTCTACGGCATTAGAAATGATTATAATTCAAACTTTGCTTCCGTGCGCGTTATAACAACGTAAAATAGCTATATATGTAGCCCTTATTCAACGTTCCACGTTTAAACTGAAGTTAATTAGATCATCCTTATTAATACACAGAATTCTCGTCACCCACCGTTGCGTTTTCGTTTGCGTAAATGTCGTCAAAATAATGTGATGTTAAGCAGAAAAAAAACCTGTTTGTAGAGCAATGAACTAAAAGATGCTCACGCAAACAAAAAGTGGATCAGTCGTAAAGAGTAAAATCACAGGTACACAATTACACATTTACACGACTTAGATTCACAGCCGAAAGGATTGGGGTAGGTCACAGCTAAAAAGGTCGATCGAGGTAAACGACACTTGGTTTGTCAATCGTCTAGCTTCATTATAAACATTGGATTTGAAAACTTTTTACAAAAAACAGAATATACATTGCGGTTCACTTTGTAATGCTGTTAGCGTTACTCACGTATTATTTAAATATTGATGAATTAGAGTAAAAACAGAGGGTAAAATATTCTACTGAAAATAAAAAAATACTTTTCATAGGTGCCGTATTTTTTCAATATTCTCTATTTTATTAGAATTTTCTAGTAAAATTGTGTTGCAACATAATTCTTCTACAGTGTCCCGGGAGAATAGTTGATGGGTTTCGTAGAAGTTTGCAATGGATTAGTTTAACATTTTTTGATAAGAAAAATATAATGGATAACTTTTTAAATTCAAGCCAGTTCGTTCCAAGTTGGTCCCTGTTACCGTTAACTATTAAATTAAATCGAATTCAAGGAAAGTTTCAGCAGAGCAAATTAGAAAACTAAACACGTAGAGAGTTTCTTGACTACCGATATGCGAGACTTGTAGGCGACACTCAATTAATGGTACAGCACAAACTGAAGCTATAAGCAAAACTTCGACCGCGAGCCAATCAATAATCTATACAAATATTATAAAAGAGGTAAAGTTTGTGACTTTTGTAAGGGGTAATCTCTGGATCTACTGAACCGATTTTGAAAATTCTTTCACCAGTAGAAAGCTACATTATGCTTGAGTGTCATAGGCTATAGTATATTTTCAAAAAATTAGATATGAAAATTGCAATAATGTAACCCAAGGTAGCAAAATGTTGCCTATAAAATTAATTATTTGGCGTGTGCTGAAAAAACTATTGATGATAGATAAAAATTAGCAGGCAGGGTAGGCAGGTTAAGCAGGGTAGGTAGGTAGGTAGCCATTTGACGGGATTGAATCCGCGGAGGTCAGCTAGTAAAAAATAAAACAACACTTGCGAAAACCACGAAAACTATGTTTATTTTTGAGGCACAATTCTTTCATCGAGACATGCGAGTATCATACCATATTTATTATTACTATATAATATTAAAATATTTATTATATTAAGTAATAATAATCATAAAAAACAAATATCCATACTCACAGACGTTTTACATTAAATTTTAATGTAAACGAGAGTGAATAAGGATATTTGTTACTCTTTCACGCAAAAACTACTAAATTGATTTGATAAAACTTAGCAGTAATATATAGCTTATACATAAGAAAACCACAAAGGTTAATATACGAATCTTGGGGAAAGTACTAATTAAATGCGGGCAGAGCCGCCGGCGGCTGCTTGTTGTACCATGTATGTACAACTTTTTACCTTTTTACCTTTTTTCGCCCATACTAAGCGAGAAACTCTTTCAGTGTACCTGAACCACAACTCACTTTAATAGAATGATAATTTGCCCCTCCTAAGAGAAACTTGAATGTAACATGGATCTCGAGAACATTCCCTATGGGATTCAACTTGTGGCTCCATTCCACTAATTAGGCACTGAGAAATGAGGTCAGTTAGAGATATATACATATATAATTGTGTAGTAAACCTTAGAGAATTTACTTGCAAGGGTTTTAAAGGGTGGATGGGCAGTTTTTCATTTTGCCATGGAAGAGTTACCATGATCATCAGCCTTCTATCGTTACTGGGACACAGGCCCTCTCTCTTTGAGAGGAAATGGGCCTTTATCCACCACGTGGGCCACTGGGCCCTTCCTATCCTTGCACTGGCAAGTTGGTGGATTTCACATGTCTTCGAATATTCAACAAAATTATCAAATTGCATAATTATTTTATTCACGTGATGTAATTAAAACAATTCTGTTAATCTTACTGATGCAATGAATCTGAATCATTTTGATTGAAAAGTGCAGAAGCAAAAGGAAAAGCTGATATTGAATGATTAATTTTTATTTACGTGAATTAATTCGGTTGCTTCATCAAAATGAAAAGGGAAAGTGAACTGTAAAATTCAGAATGGGAAATATTAGCTAATGATATAGTTTTTTTAGTTTTGCTTCGTAAATATCAGCTTTGAGTAACAGTCCTACAACATCGACCGAATGAGACACTTGTTTCAAATATAGTGCTCGAAGTCATGACCATTGTTTTAAAATTGTATTCCTTTGTTTAGAACAGTTTTCTTACATTATAAAAGTAATGCTATTTTAAGTTTGATTTCACGTATCATAGCCAAGTACCTACTCGTAGTAAGCCCGCTGACTGCCACACGATCACGCCTTTTTACCATGGGAGTAGGCAGAAACTAATAACGCCGCCCACTACGATCCTTACGCACTCCTTTTGCTTTATAAGTTTTTAAGCTGACATGGTCACAATCATTAGTTAATTTTATTTTATTACCCAAAAATATGAATGGTAAATATCCCAAAAATAATAACAATTTTATTCCTTTTGCTTTGTTTCGTACCCTGTATCTGAATTTCCTTTCAGTTACAGATTCAACTAACTTTATTTATTGATAGACTCGTCTTTGACCATTATCTCACCAGATGTAAGAGATGAATGTGGTCGACGATGAAACACGCTTGCCTAGACGGTTGTAGATATCAGGCAATACAGACTCCGGCAGGGAATACCACGTTTCAGCTGTACGAACAATGAAGTATTCCCGAAACGTTTAGTACGTATGGATGGGATGATCACCGTGTACCAATTGCGCATCGCCGTACGTCTTAATAGTTCGATAAATGGAACAGGCTAGTTTGAATTCAATCGTGCGTTTCCATTGGATAACTCTTATAAACTCTTGTCCCGTTTTTAATTTGCCTACACTTGAACACAGCCTTTACGTTACAAGCCATGAAAAGGTAAAAAAGAAATGCGAAAAACACAAAACGGTATTGTAATAGGTATGTGTATAATTTTCTATTTTCGTCCCCATTCAGGAGTTGAAGTGTGCGCTACTACGTTCGTATGTAAAACCAGTGAGCGGTAAAAAGCAGTTCTATTTATACTTCACTGTTAACGTTTTATTTTTCCTTTCGATGTGGGTTGTAATGAGATAAGCAGTAAGCGAGGTCACGTTTCTATTTATACGCCTGCAACCGTAGTAATGTTGAAAGCCTTCTTTTATAATGACGTCATTGATATGAAATGGTGTCAGTAATTGTTGGCGTTCGTTTTTCTTTTCTACAAATATCGTGGTTTTATTTTATGGCACCTTGAAGGCTTGTATCAATATGCAACTTTAGAAAATTTTCAACGTGTGTGCTATTCAGATTTGTTCCAGAAAGAGACAGTTTGCAAGTTTTTATTGTTACGTCTATTACTCTGAAAAGATGTAGAGGATGAGGGAGGCCAAAAAATAATTGATAGACTGTGTGAGGAATAACATGGGAGAAAATAGCGTGAGTAATGGTGTGTCGGTTGACAGGAGAAAATGTAAAAAGAAAACTTGTTGTATCGAATCAAAAAAACATGAAATGGGCAGGCACATGATGATGATTTCTCTGCAACTTGAAAATAAATATATTTTTAAGTTGTAAATTGATCAATAAAAAAAGTTAATTAAAAAAATCAAAAATATCCGACTGCTTAAGAAGCGAACTATAAAAACGTAAACAAGAAGAAAATCATGCTGTGCAGTCGCCTCCGACTGAACAAAACCAGATGTACCTATCCTCAAACATCTGGTTTTGTTCAGCCAGCTCGCGAATGTGTGTGGATTTTATTCTTGTTTACGTATTTTTAGTGCGCTTCTTAAGCAGTCGGGTTTTTTTCATATTTTGGATTAACTTTTTTATTTATAATTTATTGGTTATTATTTTTTTTTTTGAATTAGGTACCTTTAAACATGTAGTTGATGCATGTAGTGTTGTATATATTTTTAAATCACCTCTAAAAACCCCTTTAATTTGATACGATGGGTTTGGATGAAAAGCAATATATTGGGGCCTCATAATGCGCCATATTCTATTTCCAATTTTGATGTAGCCAGTGACACTCGCAAGGTTAAGACGAATCGATTGACGTAAGAATCATCAAAATCAACAACGCGTTTGGTCTCTAGAATGCCACACAGGAACAAACATACATACATACATAGACTGATAAACACATTACCCTCCTTCGGCAGTCAGGTAAAAATATTCTATCTATCCTGTCTAATACCTGATGGTAAAGTTCGATCAAAGATATAGGTTTGAAATTGTTTTGTAGTTTTAATCTGCAGCTTAGGTCTTTTATTCGATAGCGCATCCCCTTTCGGTCAAGTAGAAAGAAAATCAATCTCTGTTAAAGCTGCTAATAATGAAATCCAAGTTCATGTTGATTTAAATCTCTTTTTATATTATAATCTCTTTTTATATATAATTTGGATCGTAGCAGGGGTACTTAGTCTGAACGGCCCAAATCGAATGGCACGTGGGCCATTCGAACGTAAACAAAAATCGTCTACGTTCGAATGGCCCGTTGATGACAAAATCTATCTTAATTCAATGGATAAACTACATTCGGGTGCAAAAGTAAAAAGTATAAAAGATTATTTTTTCTTAGGAGGCGTTCTGTAGTTTCTGCCTACCCCCCAACCCATACGTGTACAGTAGACACACTTCACCAATGCTCACAAACCAAGCGATACCTTTTTATTATAATTTTAGTAAAAATATAACGAATTTAGGTTTAAACAAATATGTTTTAATTTATTAAAAAAATCATTATAACGTATGTAAATATGTTTTGTTTTAATTGATAATTATAAAAAAAAAAAAATCCTTTGCCAATTTGAATAGAGTACACAATTGCATGCAAATTTTAGCGACAATACAGCCATTAACGCGGTTGTTGGTTTTGACGCGTTAAACAACAAACATTTAGTAAACAAATGAGATTATAATATCTAACTATCTATAACAGATCGATCAATGTGGCTACACTTGGGAGGCTTATGTCCAGCAGTGGACATCTTGCCTCTGAAATGATGACGAAAATGATATATTTTGTTACAGCGTTATTAATTTAATTCTTATAATATATTTTTTAAACGGTTCCGACCGAACTTAGTGTTCAGAGCAATGGCACAGTGGGCCACAGATCACCGATTATTCATGTCTCTCTCGCATCGCTTATATTAAATTCTCTAATCTAAAATATTTCATGAACCTAAAATCTACTTCCTTTAACCTCGAAATCATTAAAATATCTGGTCACTATTTTAATTGACTTACATCATCGCTAATTTATTTCACAGAACACAAACAAGCACACAAAGATTGCATTTCGATTGTAAAACAATCTATAAATTCATCAATAGCGAGGAAACCACTTAAATTCTAAATATACGATACCCGTGTTCGTTTTGTATTTCATACGAATTTAATATATGCGTCCTAAAAACGGATCGTAATGAAACTGAAATAAGTCGTAGTAATGCCAATGAAATTACTGGCTTTTGTGAAGACCACAGATCATGGAGAAATGTCGGCGCCCAATGCTGGAGACAGTAGTATGTACATTTTCCATAGTAACCGAGCGTTTCAGTGAATTTTACCGTTTACTCAAAAGAACTGTCAACCCGTGACAGCTCTGACAATGTTTATGACAGTCCAAACTTGTGATGAGCGCTAATTTTGTGACCACGAATTTTACATTAGGAACTGATGGCATCTCTACTGGCATTGACTAATTCATGACAGAAAATACAAAGACAGAAAATCGAAAGCGTGATGATAGCAATTGTCAAAACGGCAAAATTGTATGGAATTAACAAGCGATATCGTAAAATCACGTGATCCATTACATTTCGACTATCGCCTTCGCTGACTTCGGATGACCCTTGTCTAGAGCCTCTGGGGTCTGTTTCTTCTCTTCAGAAGAAGAAGAAGGCCTTTCGCTCATAGGAACTGACGACCAGTGCATGTGTGCAGTGACTACGCACCAAGCGCCTACAAACATCCTTCATAATGCGCACAGGAATTTCCTGCCTGCATCTGTGTATCCGAATGCATTCAACCCGAATCTCATCCAATTTATAGTGAACAGGCTTCTTCTGGGTAAGCTCGCTCTATCGTCGACTTTTTCTTTGTCACCTCTGACCTAGAATAGATTCAAGAGACGAGAGAGAGTTACTGTTTTGTTTTTAGAGAAATTCATCTAAAAACAAAACAGTAACTATTCAAGCCGAAACTTACGCTTAACGCACGCTTGAGCACAAATATTGCAAGTAATAGTGTCTTAATCCGCTGCCTGTCGGCTAGATGCTTCTGTGGTCTATGGTGAAAGCGGTATGTGATCATACCATTCCTTAATGAGTTTTTTTTATGAAGGCGTGAGTAATTATGGTTTGATCAGGCGATTGTTTCCCACTCACTCTGTGTTATTATTTTCCTCGTTCATTCTATTAATACTGGAACTTCATTTACCCAAATAAAAGTGTTGTTTACCTCTAGTATGAGTCGTGAAGCAACATCACAAAAACGTACGAAAGTTTGGATAGATGGATGTTAGTTTGTTACTCAATCACGCCAGAACGGCTGAATAGATCTAGATGAAATTTGCCATAGAGATAAGAAAAATCTCATGACGCGGGCAAAGCTGCTGGCAGAAGCTAGTATTAAAATAATATTTTAAATAGATAGATGTTAAGATGGTGTTTGAAATATCTTTAAAAAAAATTGGATGAAAACATTTTTATGTTAACAAGAGAAAAAGTATCAAAACTAGGCAAAAAAAAACTAAACACTACAAAAAACTCAAACTTGGAAAATGTTCTTCAAGTAACAACATTCAATATTTAATATAAACGCTGTAAACATCTGTTACTGTTCGGTATTCATCAATCATGTTATTCTTTTTCAGTGGAATATTCTAGTTTGTTGTTATAAACGAAGTTTTATTTACTAGATAAAAGAAGTACGTTGGGACAATTCTCCCAAATTCAATCAACTCAAAGTAACATACGTGTAATACGAAACTAACGAGCAATTTTACTTGGTCGGGTTATATTTTAGCGAAATAAAGCGCTGTCGTGCAATGTTTTGTAATACTGGAACGCGGACTTTAGAGCCCTTAGTTCAGTCATAGAACAAATAATATAATCGCACTAGTACAGAAGAGTCACTTCGCGCAACAATTCATAGAAATAGAGACTCGCATAAGCGCTCAATGTCTAACGCGATATTCACCTAAACATTGCCGCTCTCTTCTAACGCGTAAATCTATTGCTGTCTGGCGCTGAGTGACGCGCTAGGGTTGTCAGCTTGCTGCTGCTACTATAATATTCATCGTATATCTACCTTTTTGTTGTACGTACTTAGGTAGATACCTAATTATTAGTATTTCGCACACCTATTCATTATTTTAGAAACCCCAAAAATGCTTACTTTTTAAAGTACCGTACCCAAAGGGTAAAAACGGAAACCTATTACTAAGACTCCGGGATCCGTTTGTCTGTCTGTCTGTCCGTCTGTCTGTCTGTCTGTCTGACTGTCTGTCTGTCCGTTTTAACAGAGTTGAAATTTTCACAGATGATGTATTTCTCTTGCCGCTATAACAACAAATACTAAAAACAGAATAAACTAAATATTTAAGTGGGTCCCATACAACAAACGTGATTTTTTTGCCGTTTTTTGCGATAACGGTACGGAACCCTTCGTGCGCGAGTCTGACTCTCGTTCTTATTATGCACCTACTTCCGACGTTACATAGTATTTGTGAAATTATTTAAATATAACAAAATAGCTTATCTTTTAATATCTTTCGGAACTGTAAAAAGAAAATCATGTCGATTCTTTCTCTCCTGTTTTTAGAGACCCGTAAACACAACTGTATCTTTTATAGGACTCATTATAAGATCGTTTAGAAGTCATCGTTCTTTGCAAAAATTACAGTACAAATAATAACTCGGCTAGCGTGCGAGCCGAGTGGTAAGCGGCAACCAACTGCGATACTCCTCTTCACATGGAGCGCCGGCCGATCGTACCTAAACTGCGGAGTGAGACCGCCTTGGTTCATTCCTAAGGATCTAGGTAAGTGACCATCTATAAATCAAAGTACAAAAATTTGTGGGATTATCAAAATGTTACTTAATCAATACCTCACATTTTGGCATTTCAATCATCGCCAACGCGGTATTAATGGCACTTGTCTAGAGCTACAGTTCTCTATATCTATAGCCGGAGCCGTCGATACACATCGTTTGATCAATAATGTTTGCACAACGTTCACGTCACGTGGCCCTCTCAATTAGACCGTCTTGTTTTTGGGTTCGGTACACGGTGAAACTTGATTCCTGGTAATGAAGCAAAGGGCGATTGAATGGTCAAAGCTGTAGGTAGGTAGTTATACAGAGTGGTTACTCAAAGGGCGAACTGGCAAAGGAAAACTACCCCAAATTGAAAGAAGAATTCGCTTGTCTTTAAACGTACAACCTGGGAGACTTTAAGTCAAGAGTGATTAAGTTTCTTCTAGGCAAGCGTGCTTCATCGACGACCACATCACCGCTTATAGTTGACGGCACGTAACAAGAATCGTTGATGCGCACAAATCGTTTTTAGGTCTCTTTAGTTAATAAGCGGGACGCGGAGAACGTTTAGCACCGTTCCGAGCGCGATTGGTTGGTCAGTTGACACAAGGATCGACTGACCAATCGCGTCGCATCCGCGTTCCGTTCGCTCTATATGGTAGTTGGTCAGTTCGTGCAATATGCGCGAACTTATCCACACTACGCCAAAACATTGCCAAGTTACGTGTCGACAACTATACCATCAGTTGAGATAGTATTTAAGCGCAAGCCTATAAATAAAAAAATGCAAATTAGTTTGCCTTGGCTGTTATTTATACGAGTAAACAATACATATTTATGCAAAAATAACAGCCTGTATTTTTGCGAATTACATAATTGAGAAGCCAGGTGTACAGTTGGATAATTCAAAGCTTAACCATGTGGATAATGTTTTGTAGAATAATATTGAACCTGCTGCTGGTAGAAACATAAACTTTATTTTCACCTATTAAATGTTTTTTCAATTTTTTTGTATTTAACGATAGGCTCACATATGCCCACTATCTCTTGGTATGATGATGTGGTCGACGGTGTAGCACGCTTGCCCAGAAGTAACCTATTCACTTTTGACTTAAATACTCCTAGGTTGTAGCTATCACGAAACAAAGACTCTGACAGGGAATGCCACTCCTTAGCTGTGCGTACAATGAAAGTATTCGCAAAATGCTTTGTGCGTAATGGTGGGATGTCCACCATGTACTGATGGCGCATTGCCGTACGTCTCTTGTAGTCCGACAAAGGAAAAGGCTGGATGGAATCAAATTGTGCAGTTCCATCGCAATTTTGTGAAGTATCAACGACGTAATACATATATACGTCGGGTTTTGTCAATAGTACGGACGTCAAAACGAATCATAAGCACGAAGAACAACTACGCATTGGCGCGCTTTTTCTAACCACTTACGTGGTGGCGACAGCAGAATATGGCAGTTGAGTACTGACGGCCTTAGAAAGAAAGAAAGAAAGAAAACACATTTATTGGACACAAGCGAGAGCAAACAAGCACAGACGCAGAGCAAAGCAGAGCTAAGACGTCGTAGATTCTTGTTGTAACTGTGAGTTGTGACTATTTGAATAAACTCAGTATCGAATAATTTGTGTGATTTCATTTTCACGATTTTACCCACTGACCTGCCCACATACGATGTCTTAACCTAAGGGAATAAATCCTGACTTCCCGACGGTTTACATCTATCAGCCAACCTTGATGCGACATATACAAGGTGGGCCAAAAGAAATCACCCTATTGGAAGATGCTCTCATTTTTTCAAATAGCCGCCAATGTCAAATCTGTTTTGACATTTGTGGACTAGACAGATGCAGAATACAAGTGAACAAGGAGCGATACACTCCCCAAGAACGCGGAATAATCGTGTCTATTTTCTTGACGATTGTTCGACCAAAATTATAATGATCTTTGAGGTTCATTTCCACCTCAGCGGGTACGTGAACAAGCAAAACTATCGCTTCTGGGGCACCGAAATCCACGAGTGATGCAAGAGGAGCCATTACACCCGCTCAAAGTGACTGCATGGTGCGCTGTTCACGCTGGAGGAGTCATCGGGCCATTTTTCTTTGAGAATGCCTCTGGCCAAACGACAACAGTGGACGGTGCCGCAATTGGACGAATTAGGACTGAAGGACATGTGGTTCCAACAGGACGGAGCAACGGCACACACTGCGCGAGCCACAACCGATATTCTGAAGGCAGCGTTCCCGGGTCGCCTCATCTCTCGTTTTGGCAATTTGCACTGACCCGCAAGATTGCCCGATTTAAGCGTTCCAGCCTTTTTTTTTGTGGGGTTTTTTGAAGTCCCGTGTTTACGTGAACAAGCCCGAGACTCTGGAAGCCCTCAAGGACAACATTCGACACGAGTGCGAGAATCTGTCGCCCGAAGTTCTCCCCGAAGTGATGAAAAATGCCATAAAACGAGCCCGCATGGCAATCAATTGTGACGGCGCCTATTTGCCGATATAATCTTCTCGACTTGACCAATAAAATTCTAAAGGTTCATATAAACATATTCAAAAAACAGAATTGAAGTTTTTCATTTAGAAAAATAAAGAGAGCCAAACAACATCGGATGACTTCTTTTGGCCCACCTAGTATTTAAGTCAGGAGACAAAAACTGCTAAAGAAAGAATACTTAGTTTATTTTTTTATGTTCAAATGTAATCAAGGTTTTTGTAACGTGATTGCTCCTGTACAATATCTCACCAAGTGAAGCCAGAAAGACGGTAATTTACGAAGACAATATGAAGTGGAAACGGATCTAACCCTTTTCAAAGTTTATGACCTCACTACGTCCGTAACTGCGTGGGGTAACGTTAATTACAGAAACGTCCAGTGTTAATGAATCCTTGAAATTTATTTTCTTCCACTTATTTGGAGCTAGATTTTATTTGGAAGTATTTGCAGTTCAGAAATCTGTTCTCATTCGTTCGATTTACTAGGTGTTGAAATATTAATTCAGTTTTTATGATCTGCAGACTAATGCAGGTACTTAAACAAATAAAGCCAAGAAAATATTTAGCTTGGCTACCAGGTATTCATTAAGGTTTTCTTTAACAAAATTGACGATTGAATAGTACTCTAGTATTAATAAGTTATGGAAATCACTACAAAAATGCCAGACAGTCGAAAATTGTTCAATACAATGATTTCTTATAAAACGTATAATGAAAATTCGAAAATACGTTTCAGGTTTAATAATTCAAGGATTCACTTGTTGCTTTTTAGTACTTAGCCTCGAAATCAGGCCAAACAATTATATCCAAGTTTAGAAAATAGCCTTCGCATTTGTTACATACAAGCTCATGGCCTTATAGGCTCAAGGCCAAATATTATAATATTATTTAAGGCGCCGATTCCCTTGAGTAGCTGATTTTAAAATAGGAATCACGTCTAAATGGCTAATCGTAATTCTTTGAAAAAAATATATGTTATCTTAGACTATTTTCTTAATAATTTGATCTAAGCAAACTTTGAGTTTTATTTGTATAACATAGTGTAATTAATTTGTAAAGTTATATCTAAAACAAACAAAAACACGACAATCACACCAAAACCGCTGGGCGTATTTTAATGAAATCAGCACCATCTGAAAGATAATTTAATTATCTAAATTTTGATCTGAGGGTTTTTTTTTAAAGTCATAGAATAATAAGGAAAGTACAAAAAACTACTACATTTTGGGTGGTTTTGTTCCCTCAAGGTCGTTGGCGTTAGTCGTCGTCTTAAGTGTTGAGAATTTCATACATAAATTATGTTTATGATGTAATTTTGTGCCTGGCATTATTTTGATGTCTAGAAATCAATTGTCACCTCATTCCTTTACTATAGCTTCGCAGGATGTATGAAACCTCTTTCACTAGGATAAATAGCAAATTTGGGAACACGGTTGGCGCAGTGGTTGAGCGATTGACTGATGCGATGCGTGTCGCGGGTTCGATTCCCGCACGGAACAAATATTTGTATGACCTACAGATAGTGGTTCCGGCTCTGGCTGTTGTGTATGTGACTTTACATGCTTGTAAACGCACCCACGATACAGGAAGAAATTCCTAGTGTGGGGCAAAGTTTAAAAAAAAAAAAAAAAAACAATAACAACAGAATGAAATCAATGTGAATTTTTACGTATAAAAATAGATCTTTGGGTTGGTAGGTATTTGGTTTCTTCAGTCTCCCTAGGGCTGTGCCCTAACAGGCGTTACACGGAGGGTGTTCCGGGGTGTTTTTATTGAGGTGAAAATCTCACACTCCACAAACACCAACTCACAAAAGACCAACTTTTCCCCAAAATTCAGGTACCATTTGACGGTTTTCCCCCGGTTACAAATAAAAGGTAGTTGGCAGATATGTAATTGTGTTTGCTAGCTGACCTAGGATAGTAATCATTAAACCAGTTCAATTTTCGTCGGTCACATCCTCAAACAATCTGTATAGATTTTAATCAATTTCTCATTATAAGTTTTATAGATAACCGCATATTGGGATTAAGGCAAAGACTTACCAATCGATCATGATGACGTGCCTGGCGTCATAACATCATACCTGCAACCCTTGACCCCATAAACACACCCTCAATGTACCTTTCCCTTGTAACTGGGTTAAACCGAAATAAACTAAGGAAGAAAACAAATGAAGACTTTATTTAAAAGGAGGAAAACATGTGAACAGTTTTTTTTATAAAAGCATAACAAGCATGTTTTGTTTTTAACCGACTTACGAAGGAGGAGTAGGTTCTATGTTCGACTTCACCGATTTCTCCGTCAATTGTGGACCGAATTCGTTTTCTTTTTAATGAGTATTTTTCGAAATTGGTCCTATTTTAATTTGGTTAAGATCTGATGAAGAACTTCGGAGATATACAATATAACTCTTCAATAAATGACGGCTTGGAATTGCTGCAATCGCATGTCTGTTTATTGATTATACTATTTCATAGCATAATATCACGCCGTTACGCTCTAAAAGGGTACGCAGAGGTACAGTTCACCTTGGTACAATCTCATTTCACTGGTTATGTTCAAGATTCATGGTATTCGGGTAATCTATGCTGGCATTATACGAGTAGGTACCTTACTAAAGGCAAGTTGCCTATTAGGTACAACTAAAAGGTGAAAAAAAAGTACTCCCGACTTCCAAAAATAAAAGCACTACATATTTAAAAATAACTTTCTTTTTGGAAGTCGGTGTCCATAACGAAACAAATTTGAACCTTCCAAAGACACCGACTTTAGTTTTTATATTTGAGAAATTTTTATTGTGACTAACCAAATCTTACTAGATCACATCATCATCAGCCTATTAATGTTCCCACTGCTGGAACACAGGCCTCCTCTCTGTGAGAGGGAATGGGCCGTAATCCACCACGCGGGCTCAGTGCGGTTTGTTGGATGTCACATGTCTTCGAATTTTTGGTTCCAAGACATGCCGGTTTCCTCACGATGTTTTCCTTTACCGTTTTGTGAGCAGTATAAATAATTTACACAAAGTAAAGCTCCTGCCTGGATTCGAACCCCCTTGTAAGTTGCGGCCGATACCACTGGGCCACCACTGCTCTTAATCTTACTAGATACAAACAAGAAATTGGAACGAAAGAGCCTTGTAAATTGGGCTATCTTTCAGTATGGAAATAGTATAGAATAGAAAACTTGTTTTTTTTTGGAGCAATGAGCACTTACTAAACAAAACAATAATTCTGGCAACTTGCATGAGAAGTTTTTAGGTGAGTTCTGTAGTAATAGCATAATCCCATCTGAAAATGGCGTGATATATAATGTATGGAGGTATGAATATAAAATGAGTCATCAATTATTATACGGCAATATACGCCACGGATGCGCAGAATAATAATGCATCCAGATTTATTAGTCAATAAACAGAGCGTTATTATTCCGTGAATGCAAATAGATTCAGTCAATAGAAGCCAGTGCAGACAGATTATTGCAGCTATGCGCTCTATTAATGATGTGGATATATAAACCGAGGAGTGAGTTATATGAGATATACAATCGTTCTCAAAGATGTAGCGAGACTCACTATCGGAAAAATATTGATACTTTTTTTATACTTGTCGATATTAATTTATTATTTTCGAAACGTTTTGATGATTTTAAAACTTTTCGACACTATTTTAAAAAAGAAAAGCTACGAAATTTTATGTTTATGCCAAAAACTTTTATTTCCCACGATTCAGTCAAAACAAAACGTATGATTTTTTTATTTTCGGCAAAAGTTGAAAAAAAGGATTACACGATTTAGTCATCGTGTAGGTTGGTAAGGGGGACTAGGGAGATTAGATCCTACGGAAGATTTGGTTCATGAAAATAATAAAGCTAGCATCTTGCATCATGTACCGTGATACAGTTTTGACTAGTACGGAGGACAGTGTGAATCGTATGCAACAACCTAAATAACAATATCAGTATAAGTAATTATTAGTGGGTGGTTAGTGCCTCAATACGTACTTTAGTTTAGTTTAGTTTCAGCGGGCTGTTTCCGCAACTCCACGACCAAGCGCGTATTTTGCGTAAATACGTACTTTATAATTATCATTGTGATGTAAGTACTAAACGAGCAACACTTAACCTAAAATGTTCGAAAGGTCAAAAGGAAAGGTAAAAAGGTAAGGTGGAGAAATATCGCATTGAAAGCTAGTGTTTAAGTACAGGAATCTCATTGTTTATGTATGTAATGTCTACCTACAAAATGTCAAAAACACCTAATTATATGGTTGTACTATTTAATGATGCAAAAATAAAGTTTTATTATATTATCTCACATTGTTTTAAAATGGTAATTTCAAGTCTACTTAAGAAGTAAAGCCGGGGAAGTGGAACTAATAGTAGAGTTATATTATATTATTGGACTACGTTTATTACAGCGGTACATACTTAAACACTAAACAAAAGTAAACTTTACAATCTTAAAATTAAACGAACTACTTACACTATATACAAAAGAAAGGTACACTTAGGCGTCGAAGTACTCATCCACATCGCTGTCATCCGGGAACGTGCCCAGAAGACTGGCAGCATTGCCACGTTGAATGGCAATGCTGATTCTTTGCGCAAAGAAAGAGCCAGCCCTCTGGTCACGCACGGTGTCGATCAGTCGGCGAGAGATAGGTAGAGTTAGGTTTGACTTTTTAAATCAACCCAGTAGAACCAAGTCACCCCAGTCGCCCATAAAACCTTGATTTTACAATTTTTTCTACTCACTATCAGTCTTTTTCTTCAAAATATACTGTAATCAAGATTATCTTTAATCTTTTGAAAATAAAGTAATAATGCTTCAGCAACTGAGCCATTACTAAAATTTATATGCAACGTTTGTTTACTATGTAAACGAGGCTTTATTCTACAATGCGGTCAAGTGTCTGACCGACCCTTGTTATAATCCGGCAGGCACTGAAATATCTCGAGTGGCCCGAGTTACGAGTGATCCTATGCTCCCGGGTGTTTTTATCTTTAGACATATTGTCGGCTTACCTAGTCATTTTGGAGGTAAATGCGCGTTGAAATCTTGGGATAATTGTAAGTTGTGAACCAAAGAGTAGGAACAAACATTTGACTATACATTTTCGCCACATTGAAGCAAAGGCTCAGCTGGCTGCCAAAAAGTTGGCGATCCTTGCGGAGGTGAGAAGGTACTTCACGCCGGAACAGCTGTTGCTTGTATCAAGTGCAAGTTCGATCATGCAAGGAGTACTGTTCTCATCTCTGGCACGGATCTGCTAAATGCGAGCCAATAGACTCATTGGCAATGAGGCACTGGTCAAGTCAAAGCTCCAGAGCCTTGAACATCGTCGCCGAGTTGCTAGCTTGTCGGTTTTTTATCAGTTACATTTTGGGGAGTGTGCAATGGAATTGCATGATCTAATTCCGCCCAGCCCGTTCCATCATCGTACTACCAGACGAACGGCGATACGTCATCATATGGTGGATATCCCACCCATACCCACAAAACGTTTTGGGGACACTTTTATTATGCGTACAGCTTAGTAGTGGAATTCCCTGCCGGAGTATGTGTTTCCCGATACGCTACAATCTAGGGGTCTTTAAGTCAAGAGTGAATAAGTTTTTTCTAGGCAAGCGTGCTTCACCATCATGTGTGTGCTTTAAGTAGTCAAGCGTGAGCCTATAGAGTAAATAAAAAAATAAAATAAAAATATTTTATTTCAGACTCATAGGTCTCACAGGTCCATAGTTTTGTAAGTATTACAAATTACTTAAAATCTATGTAAGTAAGACACTTAGACACGACATTTTATTTATATTGTTAGTATACACAATACTTACAAACTATGTTAGTTACAAATTTGTTTATTTTGTTAGTAAAAAAACATACAAAAAAAATTAAAAATCATACATGCACAAGAACATTGTTGTTTTTTTGTATCCATCATTAGCATAATTATGATTTCATCTGACTTCGACAGTAATCAAGAAGAGGTTCAAACTTCCTCTACTTGAGTTAGACTTGACATCGTCGGTAAGAACTTTCGATTGGAGGATGACAAAGTCAATTAATATCATGCTATAACTGTCAATTTGAATGAGAGAGGCTGCGTCGAGGTTGATTTGAGTGGGTGAAATAGTTTACGATAAGGACCTTTAGTTTGGCAATAGGCAAGCCACCCTATCTCACGGGAGTGGAGAAACATAACTGGTAAAATGTAAGTGTATTTTTTTTAGGAAATCATACTTTTATTTTTAGTTATTATTAGTTTTTTTAGTCATCATCCTTACCTTGTTGCCATTCCACCAATTCGCACCAAACGCTTCCAAACATCCTTCATAATGCGCACAGCGAATGAATGGAACTCGCTACCTGCGTCAGTGTTTCCGAACGCATTCAACCCGAATCTCTTCAAAGTAAGAGTGAACAGGCTTCTTCTGGGTAAGCTCACTCCATCGTCGACTCTGTCTCTGTCACCTTTGACCTAGACTAGAGTCAAGAGCAAACCCATCACAAATAAAAAAAAAAAAAAAAAAAATACCAAGAAATAACAATTTAAAATAATATATAACTACAGCACTGTAAAATTATTACGAGAGGAGCTCGTGGCTAAATAATAACAGCCGCTCGGATCGATCATCAAGGTTAAGCAACGCTTGACGAGGTCGGTCCATGGATGGGTGACCATTTCAACATACCGAGTTTCCTCCGTGCTTCGGAAAGCACGTTAAGCCGTTGGTCCCAGCTGTTATTTGAAGATCTTTGACAGTCGTTACGGGTAGTCAGAAGCTTGAGATCTGACACCAGTCTTGCCAAGGGGTACCGTGTTACCCAGTTACTGGGTTGTGGAGGTCAGATAGGAAGTCGCTCCATGTAAAACACTGGTACTTAGCTGTATCCGGTAAGACTGGAAGCCGACCCCAATATAGTTGGGAAAAGGCTAGGCAGATGATGACTGTCAAATTATTGATTAATTATCTTACAAAGCAAGGCTATTTATCCATCGCGATATATTATAATCTGCATCTTCTTGGTTCGTCGGCCACATTCACGTCGGTCTTGTCTAAGTAGGTCTGCTCGTCGTCCTAACATCAAATCCGAAAAATCGTCATCACCAAATAACTTGGCTATTTGTGTAAATGTATGTCTTGTACCGCGAATGTAAAGTATGAAAGTAATGTAATTTAAATCTTAGTGTTTTATAGTTCATCTCTACATAACCTAAATAAGACAAAAAAAACCCTTCGGGAAAACAGGCGTGATGTAGCGTGATAAGTTAAACAGTTTACGAATCTCATACGCTTTAAGTATATCTGCAAGGTGAGTTTTTGTACACACTACCCATCTAAATAGGTAATACAATATTATCAATCATCATCATCAATACATGTAATAAATTTGTAGAAAACTAATTTTTGTACAAAAAAAAATAGCTAGGGTGTTAAAGAAAAACCAACAGAACCTATTTCCGGCATTTTTGTCTGTTTGTCTGTTTATTTGTGCACGCATCACGTGAAATGTACGAAACCAATGTCAATAACTTTTACACATAAAAAATGAGCGTAACTTGAAGAATTACTTAGTTTTTGTTTCATCGCAATCGGTTCACTCTACCAAAAGTTAGATGAATTTAAAGTGTTCATGAAGTAAAATAATCACAACACACCCAATTCAAATACTCGGACAGTTGAACTTGATACTCGATAGATGGCGTTGTGCATTTGAAGGTTTTTCTGAATGGCGATGTTAAAATTTTCCGCGAAAGAATGATGACTATAGAAAAAAAATTGGTAGGTAGGTAAGTAGGGTAGCCAGGAAGGTAAGTAGGGTAGGGTTGGCAGACGGATGACGGGAGCTAAGCCGCGGGCACAGCTAGTTATACTTAAGATTTACTTAAGTCAAGTGTGATGTTCGCCATAACACACTTATACACGTCATGTTAGGACAATATAGTTGTTTAGAGATTATGACATAATTTTGACGTCAAACGTTATCAGTGGTTGACGTCACCCCTTTCTCTGATACTGATAATTATATTCTGATTCATTTTCAATATTCTGTCAACAATTTTCTAAAAAAAATAATGATTCAATTTAGGTTTTTTGTCACTGGTAACTCAACGTCAAAAGCTCAGTAATTTAAAAATAAATTTTAACAAAAAAAAAAACCAGCGAAGTATAAAAGTAAAATAATGAAATTGCATTCCCAATCCCTAGAGGACTGTCCGGTAGAGACTAAAAACTCTATAGACTTTCCTTCACGTAAAGTATTTCCGAGCAAAGTTCTTACAACATCCGCTGTTGTTCCGTCGAGACGTGAATAACAAACAAGCCGACTTTACTTCTTACAACATTAGTTAGAGAATATTTTTCTTGGCGAAGTTTTGTAAATAGATGATATTGCACCCTTCAGGTGAAATAAAGGTAGGGGGGCAATGTTTATTAACACATTACATTATTATTTTTACTAGTAATATCGTTTACAAGAAAAGGGCGTCAGTGATCGCGGGACAGAACGGTATAGAAGAAGAAAACGTATTGCGTCAACACCAAGTAACATGCGACTAGGGCAGGAAGATGATGATGACTCGTAATATCGTACAGTTAGGGTATTTAAAGATAAGGCACCTTTAGGTCAATTAATAACTTACATGGTATATGAATGTCATAATAATTCAAGCCTGTTACTGCCCCACTGCAAGGCAAAGACCCTTCACACTCGACACGAGCATTAATCATCATCATCATCATATCAGCCGAAAGAGGTCCACTGCTGGACATAGACCTCCCCCAAGCGTCGCCACATTGACCGGTCCCGTGCGTCTCGCAACCAGCGGATCCCCGTAACCTTAACCAGGGCCTGCAGTCTCGACATAGATAACGATCGATAACTCGTAACGATCGGTCGATAAGTCCTAACGATCGTTAAATATGGCTTTTTGGTAGTCTCGACTTTCAAAGCTATCGATTTTTGACGTTTGTCATCGTTAACTTAACGTATATTTACGATAAGTTAACGATTTATCGGTATTTACTAGCGAGCATTTTTGACAGCCCGATAAGTATTCGTATCGATCGTTAACATTGGTTTTTTGAGTTTACGCAACAATAAATAAATATTTAGCGTGGGATTTAGTCGTGTTCGAACACAGAAGCGATATAATAATGAGGTGGCAAATTGCACGAAACCGGCGTGAAGGTGAAAATCCTTTGGATTTAGAGGATGGCCAAATTCTCCACCGAAAAAACAAGGAGATGTTGCATGAACTTCGCCCATCTATTCAAAGACGACGGCGTTACGGACTTTCTGTGGATTCTCAAGTGAGTGTCTTTGCGTTGGGTACCTACCGTGCCTAAATAATATTTCTATTATGTTTTTCTAATATCCAAGATGTACATAACATTTTCTTCTTAATAGATACTGACGGCACTCCGATTTTACGCAAGTGGGTGCTACCAAAAACCAGTACCAGTGCTAGCTTGCAGTGGGGCTGCAGCATAAGCCAAGATTCTAAGTAACTTAGGCTATCAATGAAAACCTTTTAAGAAGATATGTCAAATTTCCCATAACCCAAGAAGTACGGTGGGCAGTTAAAGAGAAGTTTAGAAATGCTGCAACACCCTGGGACACCGGAGTATCAATAAACAAATACTCATTGTTCAGCCAGGAACCTCGTTGTAATATGCTTTGGTGGGCTTAAGTCTGTTGTTAGGTATCTATCCCACCAACGCCAGTTGATGTATGAGCCATACACTGCTGGCCTAATAGTCAATGGATGTGCAGTGATACACAACATGCACATAAAATATAAATTACATGAACCGGAGGTCACTACACCTATGCAAATAGTGGACAATTATGGTAGAGTTCATGATGATGGCCTAGAAGTTACAGGTGCCAAATCAATTTATTTATTTTAAGGTATTCATTTAATATTTTATTATATTATATTTCCTTTATTCAATTAATGTACATACTAATAACATTTTAAAATATTAGCTTATAAATAAAAAAACATATAAAAATAGTAGCCCACCGGTATCGGGTCCAAGCTACCGGTGAATATATTATATTTATTCATTACCTATTTCATTGGAATATCCATTTATTTGACCCAAAGGTGATAGATAATGACTTACAGCATCAAGTCCGCCTTATGTAACACCATTGTATGAATACTCTTAAAATCTTGTTTATGTTATACAGGACTTGTATCATGCACTGGACGAGCTGTTGCAGAGTGCATAAGAAGAAGACTCATTAATACTAGATTTACATAATTTTATTTTATTGACCCTCTGTGATTTAAATAAAAAACATATAAATTCATTTATTATTTTTATTTACAAATGTTGTAAAAGCATCAGCTATTTTATTTGCAGCCTATGCAAATAGCACCCATGCCTCGGCTTGTACCTTGGCTGCCTCAGCCTGCATCTTGGCAGCGTGTGCTTGAGTTGCAGCTCCCAGCATCTGTAAAAAAGTTAGATGTACTAAAAATGTCTCTTAATACCCTATAGCGTGCTTGTGATTCTAATAATAAAAAGGAAATAGCATAACATAATCAATAGTTATTTATGCTACAAGTGCGGGAAGTAGGTGATTTCCGATGAGTGGCAGTTTTATTCACGAGCGAGCGAAGCGAGTGAGTGGATAAATCGACACGAGTCGGAAATCATCTTACGCACGTGTATCATACAATATTTTACTATGCATTGTGCGAGGAAATAAAAAAATATATCTGAACCAAGCAAGAAATTAATAAAATGGCGCTTATTCAAGGGCGCTCAGCCTATCCACAGATTAACTAATAGTTCATAGTTCTACTGCGCATGTGCAAATAGCTGTCATCGTAACGCAAAAAGGCACGAGCAAAATATTGATTCTGCCAAACATATTTAATGAATATTTAAAATTAATTTATTGATCAAAATCTAAATCCAGAGTAATTAAAAACGCCTTAAATGAAGTATTAGTTTTGTTTCACGGTTACTCTTTTGAAACTTTTTAACGTCCCGGCAGTCGATGCCAAATGTGTACTCTACACCAATTAAGGATGTTATACATCTCTCCACCTCAGTCAAAGGCATCATCACTGCTGATGATGCCTCGGTTGCCAGACTGTATGATTTATTTATTTAATTTTGCTGCCTTAGTTCAAGCTGTAATTAGAATAGTGTATTGTACTAAATATAAATAAAACTGACGTGGATTGTACTTACAATTAAAAAGCAACTTGTGATTTAACGTCATGCACTGCTCGGGCTACTTGATGGATTCGTTTGGGAGTTTGTTGAGCTCCTTGGCAACCTCCTTCTAGCCTTTTTCAAAATTTGCCAGTGTGGAGATATGGACGGGCTTCTAAAGTCGCCAAAAGCGCATCAATCTGCCCCGAAGTACGCCTGAAACATTTAAGATATTCATTAAGTAAACATAAACACGAACTTCTTTGGAAATACGCAAAGTATTCAATTTAGTACCAAAAATTGAAATCGAAAATTGTTTTAGGTTGTATTTACCTGACGCTCACGCTGCTGGCACTCGGGCTCGGGCCTGCGCCTTTGACACTGTCCTCCACCATCAAAATATGGTTCTTTTCCAGTTTTTCTATCAATTCCAATTCTATCTCAATGTCATAATTTGTGTACAAACAAAGTTGACATTGACAGTTTGTTTCCCATTTTCAACGTCTGTGTTGCAAGGAAGCAAACTATATTCTTCTTTGTTATGCGTATTCTTAAAAACGGTATATGCTACTTACCCGTTTGTTTGCAAAAAAGTGTTAACATGATAAGGTTTATCTATCTTCTGTACAATTTTCAAAGAAAAATAGTTTTTTTTGAATATCTTGTCTACGAATTTTCCCTAAAATACAAAGATTTTTTTCAACTGCCATAATTTTACAATAAAATCACCGCACTATGAATACGAACATCGTTATCGTACCGACAACGCTAAGTCAAGATAGTGACCGATTTTGCACGATAACTCGGCTGTCGAGACTTGCATTTAACGTTAGCGTCGTTACGGCAAGCGTATTTTATCGGTAAGAGTTAACGATCGTTAGCTCACTTGTCGATCGCTAACTAAGTCGAGACTGCAGGCCCAGGTCATCGGTCCGCCGAACCGCACCGATCATTAATCATGTGAATATTATTAGATTTATTATATACTAGCGGACGCCTCGCGGTTTTACCCAGGTAGTTCCCGTTCCCGCGGGAATACAGGGATAAAAAGTAGCCTATGGCACCTGGGGATAGTGTAGCTTCCCAACGGTGAAGGATTTTTTTAAATCGGTCCAGTAGTTTTTAAGTTTATTCGTTACATACAAAAATACAAATATTTCCTCTTTTTTAATATTAGTATAGAAGTATAGATTTATACTCAACGGTGCTTTAACGTTACTAAACATAATACTTTTCACGATAGTTTGCACTCACTACTTATGAGATTGGGTTACCTACGCAAAAAGGTTCATCGCAAACACAATATTGTAAAAACCCTTAGTAAGAATATTACAATATTCTTTGAAAAAGGTCCAACAATTGTGTAAAGGATCGCATAAAGAAGTTTGCATGAAAATTCTAATAAAAGGTTTCTACGAAATATAACTATTTTGCAAGATTTTATTTCGCTTTTTTATGTATGCGTACAAAATATTTTACAAGATAATGTAAACTAACTATCTTTTCAACACACTTGCTCATAAAGTGGGCTCTAATTTCACCGCAATTAGGCACATAATGACACCTATAATCAAACTGTGACTTTTTCATTGCTATTATTCACAAGTGAGTTATAGTATTTTTTTTTTACTGGTTGAGTTGCTTTGTTCTTAAAAAAGTTTCAATACAAAAAAGATCGTGCTCAATAGTACAAATAAATTAATGTACCTATTGCTTGCTCATTTCATGCAACTTCGTTCGTTCTTCTTCGTTCTTCGTTTCAATTTCAACTTGAAAACTTTCACTCAAATATAAATTTTGTTTTCTCTGTAATAAAGATAACTTGAAATTCTCCTTGTTGTACGTGGCTAAAACGCTATCCACGAAAAGCCAAAAAAAAGAAACCTCATTCTTTTAGTCTATGGCCGATCGCCATTGTTAGATGCGCGCGCATAGGACAACTGGTGAATTTTACCTTTATAAAAAAAAACACAACTCGTTTTCACTGTTGAAATTACAGTTATTTTAGTATTATTTTCTTCACAAGCGTGTTGAAAAACGTCATATGATACACGTGTCTATTGATGATTACCGTCCTCGGCTCTCTTAAGACCCTCACCTAACGGCTCGGGTCTCAATGGCGCCTCAGCAGTAATCACCAACATTACTCACTTGTACCACAATGTACTATTAACAGACGAGTATGTCCATTTTTTTTTCTTCATAATTTAAATTTCGCAGAAAGTACTTCTTTCTTCAGATTTTGTTTTAACTATACAGCTTTCTCACTGTAATCATCATCATCATATCAGCCGAAAGACGTCCACTGCTGGATATAGGTCTCCCCCAAGCGTCGCCACATTGACCGGCGAGACGCACTTCACGTAAATACTACTTACGCACAAAAATATTATTTTAATAATCATGAACAGAGTAAGTTATCAAAAACCGTAAGCCCCTTATTATAGTTTTTATTATCATATAAGGTCGGGTATCATAAAAAGGTAACAGCTATACCTAAGCAAACTTCAGGAAATATTTTTTATTTTTTTATATAATTTTCTTTGTCTTTTTGTTATCTGCAAAAGAAAAGGTTTCGGTTTTCACTGCATCTTATAAAATTTTACGAAAACTATGACTGATTATGAGTATAGCTTCATTTTTATCGAAAAATACTGAATGCAGATGTTTTAATAGTCAGAAAATACATACTAAATTTTATAGTAACCTTTTACTTTTGATAATAATATTCAACATTTCCCAGTACATTGAACATTCACAAAGGCCAGGCAACTATCTAACTGGACAAATAGCCCCAAAGGCTTTATGACGTGTACGTTTTATTCAGAGAGCTGGTTCAAGAAGGCGCGGCTAAATAATGTCTGGCTGGAAGGACTCGGGGTCTGCCCAGTAATGGGACAGCAATGGCTAGATCAAAAATAGTACATTGTGATACAAGGGTGGAAAGTAGGTTATTGCAAACGAGCTGTCATTAACAAGCCTGAGCCGAAGGCGAGGGTTTTTAATGACACGAGTTTGCAATAACCTACACACCCGTGTATCACACGACGTTTTTCAATACAGTTGTGAGAAACAGTAAAAACAAATCAAAGGATTAGATTTGTTTATTCACAAAATTTTTTTTTTTTTTATGGTGCGTTTTTGCAACTGGACATATTTTTTACAAAGAAAACAGCCTATACAGCCTATTCGATTTTTGACAAACGTTGATGTGAAAATAATTAACTTAAAACTGGTAATTATACATATTAAACAACTATTTAAAAAAAAAAATGAGAATTTAATGCTAAAATGTACGGAATCATTAATTTTTCCTCGTATAAAATCGTATCCCATTTTATTCTATGTATGAAAACTCCTTGCTACTAAACTTTTTTAAATTGACTTATAAATTTAAAACTAAACTGCAAACATAATGATCGAGCTCGTAAACAAAAGTCACGACCGCGTAACAGAAACATGCCTATGCGTAAGATTTAACTTTCGAATCATAATTCATCATCATCATCATCATCATCATTTCAGCCGAAAGACGTCCACTGCTGGACATAGGCCTCCCCCAGGCGTCGCCACATTGACCGATCCCGTGCGTCTCGCATCCAGCGCCTTCCCGCAACCTTAACCAGGTCATCGGTCCACCTAGTGGGAGGCCTTCCAACGTATCGTCTTCCGGTTCGCGGTCGCCATTCCAGAACTTTTCTGCCCCATCGGCCATCCGTTCTGCGAGCAATGTGCCCTGCCCACTGCCACTTTAGTTTGGCAATTCTTCGGGCTATGTCGGTAACCCTGGTTCTCTTGCGGATCTCCACATTTCTGATTCGATCACGCAAGGAAACTCCGAGCATAGCCCTCTCCATTGCCCTTTGAGTGACTGTAAGCTTCCTGATAAGGCCCATTGTAAGCGACCACGTCTCAGAGCCATATGTCATCACTGGCAACACACACTGGTCATAGACTTTCGTCTTGAGACACTGTGGTAAGTTGGACGAGAAGATACCGCGCAACTTCCCGAACGCTGCCCAGCCGAGTCGGATTCGACGGTTGACCTCTTTCTCGAAGTTGGCCCTACCCAATTGGATCGTTTGTCCCAGGTAGACATAGTCGCCCACAACTTCGAGTGTAGAGTCTCCGACCTTGATAGGAGTAGGTGTAACATGGGCATTCACCATGACCTTGGTTTTGTCCATGTTCATTTTAAGACCCACTCTTTCGGAAGCTCTACTGAGGTCATCGAGCATTTTACTGAGGCTCTCCATGGTCTTAGCCATGACCACTATGTCGTCGGCAAACCGAAGGTGAGTGATGTACTCGCCATTAACGTTGATGCCAAGCCCTTTCCAATCCAGAACCTTGAAGACATCCTCCAGCGCAGCAGTGAACAGTTTCGGAGAAATGACGTCTCCCTGTCTCACGCCGCGCCGGAGAAGAATTGGTTTCGAGGTCTGATCCTGAAGACGGACTGACATAGTGGCGTTCTTGTACAAACACTTCAACACTTCAATGTACCGGTAGTCGATCTGGCACCGTTGGAGAGACTGCAGTACAGCCCAAGTCTCGATCGAATCGAAGGCTTTCTCGTAGTCCACAAACGCTAAACAGAGAGGCAGGTTATACTCTTCGGTCTTCTGTATAACCTGCCGCAGCGTATGTATGTGGTCTACGGTGCTAAAGCCTTTTCGGAATGACTCTTGAAAACAACTTGTAGACATGGCTAAGAAGTGAGATGGGCCTATAGTTCTTCAGCCGGGCATTGTCGCCCTTCTTGAAGAAGAGTACCACCACACCCCTGCACCATGCCTGTGGCGTTTTGCCCTCGAGTATGACGGAATCAAACAGCTTCTGAAGGGCCTTAAGGACCGGTTTTCCACCCGCCTTCAGGAGTTCAGCCGTGATTCCGTCATCACCCGGCGCCTTGTTGTTTTTAAGCTGTTTCAGAGCCATCCTAATCTCGTACAGGCTGACGTCCGGAATATCTTCGGTATAGTGTCGGGTCAATCTAGCTCTTGGGTCGTTTGCTAGACTCGCAACGGGCTTGCTGATTGATGTGTACAACTGCCCATAGAATGTCTCGATCTCCCCCAGAAGCTCCGGTTTGGCGGATACGATCCTGCCATCGTCGGTCTTCAGTTTCGTGAGCTGGCTCTGCCCAATAGCCAGATCCCTTGAAAAAACCTTGGAGCCTTTATTTTGCTCAATCGCGTCTTTAATACGCTCGGTATTAAAGCGGCGGAGGTCTCTTTTCAAGGATTTAGAGATCTGTCTATTGAGCTGCCGGTATTTGCACGCCTCATCTGAAGACTGCAGGATCATCTCACGCCTCTCCTTCATAAGTTTGAGGGTACGATCAGAGACCTTTTCTTTCTATCTGTACGACGGGTCTTGAAAAACTTAGACCCGACCGTATGGACAGCTTCCACGAACCCGTCGGCGTAGTCGTCCACGGAGCTCCCTAGGCACTCGAAACGATTCTGGAGTTCGAGCTGAAAGCTTTCGGGGTTTTGGACCTGGATCTGTGCTGGACGGAGCGTGGACTTCATCAGTCGAGACCTTTCAAGCTTAATATTAATGTTCAATGTGCCTCTTACCATGCGGTGATCGCTCCCGGTTTTTACCGAATTGATCACAGAGACATCATTGAACATTTGCTTCTTGGTTGACATGATGAAGTCGATCTCATTTTTTGTTGCACCATCGGGGCTCTGCCAGGTCCACTTCCTGTGATCACGCTTTTTGAAGAAGGAGTTCATCATAAAGAGGCCCTCCTTATCCATAAAACTGGCCATAATTATATTAATAGAATCATAATTATAGCCTCTGAAAGTACGCCATGTTTAACAACTGTATTGAAAAAATAGTTTTATTCAACTTTGTAATATCATTTTTCTTTTTGTTATAGGAATGTTAATATTTAGTACGTCAGTGAGCTGTTCAAATTATTTTGGGCACGTATTTTTGTTTTAACAAATTGACAAAGATAAGCGCATCAAAGTTCAGAAGTGGGAGCTTGTGACGTCTCTATGTCAGTATAAAGTGTACTAGCGGCGTGTCGTCAAATATTTCAACGCACGATGCGTATCGTCAAAATAATATTTTTATGTGTCAAAAGAAAAATACGTGTCCAATATTTTTTATGAATCTACCTGACGGACAAAAACAAATATTCAGTTAACATCCCTCTTGTCAAGCTCTTGTCATCATCTTAAGCTGATTAATAATTAATTGCCCTGACTGTACATATTACACTTCCCATTAATATTATAAAGGCGAAAGTTTGTGAGTGTGTGTGTGTTTGTATGTTTGTTATTTCTGCACGCTCAAACGGCTGAACGGATCTGGATGAAATGACACAGAGATAGATTATAGACAGGAATAGCACGTAGGATACTTTTTATACCCGGGAATATGTTCCCTCGGGATAATTTTCGACATTCACGTGGGCGAAGCCGCTGGCAGAAGCTGTTTTACCATATTTGTAATTGTGCCGTTGTTTAATGAGACATAGCCTTCACTAATCTACGTAAAGATTAGGAGTTTACCTAGTGCTAACATTTATAATATTACAAAATTCACTGCTTTTTGTGGCCAGTCTTCTTTCTTACTACACAAAAATGTACACTAATCAAAATTACATATTTAAACCAAGCTATTTATGTCTTGTCCCATTTTGTTTCCAGGTTAACGCGACGCCACAGCTGCAAGTCCTGGAAAACAGGAATTAAAGTGCCGCTGAAGAGGAAACCTAAGTCCCACATGGTCCCTTTATCGTCTCGTTACGGCATGCTTTAGCTCAATAGTGGCTTCCAGCAAAATGCTATCTGAGAAACTAAACCTACAAAATCTTTATGCCCAGTGAACAGATGCCCAGAATTACTTGAGCTCTAAAGTCTGTTTTAATGTATGCTTGACGTGTGTCAATTTGATTGGTGAGTCTTTCAATAGCATGCAGGTCGAAATTCACGGTCCGGTACATTGGGCTGTGAATATAATTATAGTATTTCTATTATGTGGAGCAGTGGTGGCCCAGTGGTATCGGCCGCGACTTACAAGTTGTAGGTCGTAGGTTCGAGTCCAGGCAGGCGCTTTACTTTGTGTAATAATTATTTCATCACCACTGCTGAAAACATCGTGAGGAAACCGGCATGTCCTAGAGCTAAAAATTCGAAGACATGTGACATCCACCAACCCGCACTGGGCCCACGTGGTGGATTACGGCCCATTCCCTCTCACAGAGAGAAGGCCTGTGTCCCAGCAGTGGGAACATTAATAGGCTGATGATGTGATGTAATTTCTATTATACCCCATAATGTTTCCGAACTTTATGGCTTCTGAAATTTTGCAATGAATATACCGTGTTATGGATTTTCGGTTTTAGTTTTACTATTTTCCAATATGTCAAAGAATAATGGACTATTCCTAGAACTTTTCTTTCTTGGAACCTTTCAGTGATAAAATTATTATCGAAATGGGTTTCGTACGTCTTGAGAATACTTTTAATAAAAACTAAGTCTATCACTCAGAACTTTTACTGTACTGAGGTTTCAGCCGTGCTGGTCAATAAACACTGAGGTTAGATTTTTGGTTTATTTTTTAGGCTAAAAAAAAACAAAACATCTGCGGGTTGGACGGTTGAGTGGTTAGGGTAAAAAAAAATAGGTCAATATGTAAAATAGTCTACGGTGTTACATTACTATATTTCAAATCCAATTGTAAAAACTTATTTTTATTAGTAAGCCCTTATTTCATTGTTAATTTGACCGTGTTTCACTGATATGGGCGACGATGGAGCACCCTTCCCAAAAAGCCATCCATTGACTTTTGACTAAAAGAACACCAGAATAGAATAGTTCTTTATTTGCACAGAAAGTAGGTATATGTTAAGTTTTAATGTAATGATCCTTATACTAACTACATCTAACTACTTTGGCTAACTACTTTGGGCGACAATACCTGATGTCGACCATCAATGGTGCAACAGCACATCAGCTACGTACGTTTAGTGCGACTGTTTGTGTTCACGACAAACGATGGGACGACGAAACTTTTGATCGACGAACGATAGCGCGACACAATTATCAGTCGACAAACTAAAGAGCTACAAACGTTTCTATATTTTGTTGATAATAGCAGATTAAAAAAAAATACTGAGTACTTACTCCATCTATCGAATAATTTAATAACTACTGAACGACGTTCGTGTTCATCGTTTATTATATTTTTTACTTAGCAGTAGGTATAGCATAATAAACCAACATAATAATGATAAAGCACTGAAAATAACTCCTGGAGATATAAAATAAGTACCCACACTTACTTTGTCCTGAACGAGAGTTCTTCAGTAAGTGATATTTTGCTGAAACGAGTTTCGACGCTTTTACAAGGTGATGATCACGTAACGACTTTACTCGTATTATACCTATATATTTATTTGAATAATCAAAGATTATACCAACTCGAAGAATCTTGTAGATATCAATGATTTTGGAAGTTCTTATTAATATTTCGTCTTTGTAACGACCAAATAAATTCGGTGGAGCGTAATTTCTTCAGTACCTACAAACAAGTTACAAATTCTATTATTGTTTCATAGATAACTAACGGATGCCTCGCCGTTTCAGCAGCGTAGTTCCTGTTCCCGTATGAATACAGGGATTAAAAGTAGCCTATGTCACCCGGGAATAGTGTTCAAAATCGAAATCAAATAGTTTGATTCAAATAAACCTTATAGACACTTTTGAATTGTCAAACAAAAAAAAAAGATGACTAGTTGCAAATTCGCAAGCGTCAGTAGGTCTCAATGATGAAGAATTTACAAGAAACTCCACGGACACTGTTTTCTATCAGTTTTAATTAGATTTTCTTGGTTACATGATTCTTGTTGTAAAATACATATATGTGAGAACAATGTAAAAAGACTTGCACGTAAAAGCTTCTAAAAAAAATACAATAACAGGCCGAGGCAGCAAAGTTATGTCCAATTCCAATAGATGGCGCCCGTTCACGAACATGACGCATGGATCGGCACCACTCAGCTCAACCATCAGGAAGGGAACCGAATGCCACCATCAGAGAGAAATTAGAGAGAGCATGACAACACATGTGCCACCATCAGAGAGAAATTAGAGAGAGCATGACACACTCAACTGCCAGGGCACACAGAAATTTTGGGCCATACATTGAGGCAAAGGCTCAGCTGGCTGCCAAAAAGTTGGGGATCCTTGCGAAGGTGAGAAGGTACATCACGCCGGAACAGCTGCTCAACTTGTAACAAGCGCAAGTTCGATCGTGCATGGAGTAATGTTCTCATCTCTGGGACGGATCTGCCAAATACCAGCTTGATGCACTAGAGTCGATCGAAAAACGGGCCAAGAAACTCATCGGCAATGAGGCACTGGTCAAGTCAAAGCTCCAGAGCCTTGAACATCGTCGCCGAGTTGCCAGTTTGTCGGTATTTTATCGGTTACATTTCGGGGAGTGTGCGATGGAATTACATGATTTAATTCCGCCCAGCCCGTTGCATCATCGGACTACCAGACGTACGGCGATGCGTCATCGGTACATGGTGGACATCCCACCCATACGCACAAAACGTTTTGGGGACACTTTTATTATGCGTACAGCTAAAGAGTGGAATTCCCTGCCGGAATCTGTGTTTCCCGATAGCTACAATCCAGGGGTTTTCAAGTCAAGAGTGAATGGGTTTCTTCTAGGCAAGCGTGCTCCATCGTCGATATATGTTCCGACTGTAAATCTACAATTTACTGCACCTATGTGTCGTTTCATTTACTTTATTTTTATTTTTTATTGTCTATAGGCTTGCGCTTGACCACTATCTCACCTGATGGTAGGCGATGATGCGGTCGACGGTGAAGCTCGCTTGCCTAGAAGCACCCTAATCACTCTTGACATAAAGACACCTTTTTTTTTTTTTTTTTTTGGGTGGCAAATCATCTAATGACTTCTCCCGCTCTGGGTGAGGCGGGAGGGTGTGTCAGACTTTTACTGACTAAAACCCACCCGTGTTCCTTCAGTTGCTTGAGCCAGGGCCGCGGTAACTCTTTTTCAAATTTATCCGCGACCCAGACAGGCATCGGCCCTCGTGGACCCCGTCTATTCTGCTGACATCTCTTTGAGGCGCGCGTGGAACACAACGCGCCGTCGACTCGGGCCTGGTCCTTATCGGACGGCGAGCTACCCATTACTCGCCGTCCGCAAGCCCGTGCCTACGGTGGCCGGGGATCGGCTTGCGACCCCCGACGCCCAGGGCGTCTCCTACGGTGGCCAAGGGCGTGAGGGCGTCTCCGTTGCGTCTCCCTCACGCGTTCCGCCTCCTCCTTCGCTAGCATTACTGCTTCGCAGAAGGAGGAGACAGCTTCCCATACCCTCTCGCTCCGTAACATGGCCTGAACCAGGGCCGGACGCGAGAGGTTGCCACCGCCAATCGCCTCCACGAGGACACGGCGGTGCCCAGCCCAAGCGGGGCAGATCTCCACCGTATGCTCCACCGTGTCCTCCGGGCGATCCACACAATGGTGACACCCGGGCGTCTCCTCCCGCCTAATCCTGAACAGGAACCTCCCGAAACAGCCGTGTCCGGTGAGGACCTGCGTCAGGCGGAAGGTGAGGACGCCGTAGCGCCTCTTAAGCCACTCCTCAAAGAGGGGCCTTATCGCCGCAATTGTGGCGTGCCCAGCGCTGGGTTGCGACAGTCGCTCTCTCCATGTCGCCATGAGATCTTGCCGGAGCTCTGTCCGCCGAGCCGCGATTTGTCGCGGCCACGGAGTTTCGCCCCGGCGTTTCGCCTCCTCGCGCCATTCCCAAATGTGCGCGAGGATTTTTGCCTCCAGATCCCATGGCGGCAATCCGGCAAGGAGGCTCGCCGCCTCACCAGAGACCGTGCGGTATCCCCGGACCAGCCGGATGGCCATGACCTTTTGGGACGCGTTCAACCGGCGGACTGGTCGCCGTCTCAGAGAACGCGCCCACACCGGTGCCCCATAAAGGGCCATGGACCGCACGACCCCCACGTAGAGCCTCCGGCAGGAGGCGTTTGGACCCCCTAGATTGGGCAGGAGCCGCTTGAGGGCAGCCCCGGCCCGCTCCAGTCTGGGAGCCAAACGTCGGAAATGCTCCACGAAATTCCACCGGCTGTCGAGGACGAGTCCCAGGTACTTCATCGTCGACCCGACGCCGATGTGAACCCCTCCTACCGTTATTTGGGAACCGGGTGGTGGCGCGTTCCGAGGTCCGTGAAAACACATGGCCTCGGACTTGTGCAGGGCCACCTCGAGTCCCAGTTGCCGGATCCTCTCAACGACTGTCGCAACCCCGCGTGTCGCTAATTCAGCCGCCGCCTGGTGCGACCTCCCCTGCGCCAGGACCAGCGTGTCGTCAGCGTAGCAAATTACGCTGACGCCACTAGGGAGGTCGGCGCGCAGCACCCAGTCGTACCCGATGTCCCACAGATGCGGTCCCAAGACCGATCCCTGTGGGACACCACACGACATCTCTCGCCGGTTCCACTCTCCCCGGTGACTGGGGTAGATGACGGCCCTGTCCGTCAAATAAGCCTCGACCACACGACAGAGGTAGGGCGGCATCCGGTGATATTGGAGTGCCTCCCTGATGCAACTCCAGGGCAGGGTGTTGAAGGCATTGGCGATGTCTAGAGACACCGCCAAGACGACCCCACCCCGGGCCACTGCATCCCCCGTCGTGAGGGCTCGCACGCGCATGATGGCGTCTACCGTGGAGCGCCCTCTGCGGAAGCCAAATTGGCTATCCGCCAGATCCGGCCCCACCCGCACCAGCTGCCCAACAAGGCGGTCTGCGATAACTCTTTCAAAGAGCTTGCCCACCTCATCAAGCAGCAAAATGGGCCGGTAAGCGGACGGAGAGTCCGCTGGGCGCCCCGGCTTCTTAATGAGGACCAGTTTCCCCGTCTTCCAGCGAAGCGGGAACTGGCCCCTCTCCAAGCATGCGCTAAGGAGCCCCCTTAGTCGAGGCCCGAGAGCCTCCAAGGCCAGGACCCAGGCTTTCCCAGGTAAGCCGTCGGGTCCTGGGGCGGTATTTTTGGCATTCAGCCTACGTACCGCCACTCTCAGTTCTACCTCGGTCACCTCCGGAGAATTGTCGTCGTCGTTCGTGGTGTGGTCCGCATCGGGCACCGCAAGAGGTGGAGCCATGGGCGGGGGAGGGTGTTCCCCTTGCGAAGGGAACAGGGTGCTCACCACGCCCTCCACGAGCTGCGGCCGGAGACTCTGCGTCAGCGGGGGCGCCCATGGGCGGAGTTTATCTCGCACCATTTTGTAGGGGCGGCCCCAAGGATCCCTGTTCAGAGTCCCCAGCGACTCCTCGCGAGCCAAGCCCTTGGCCCGCTTGATCTCCGCTCGGAGGGCAGTCCTCGCCGCTCTGTACCCCTCGTATAGCTCCACCTCAATGGCTTCCGTATCCGGAGGACGGTTACGGAGCCTGCGGTGCCTGGTGTACCGGCGTCGGGCAGCAACGCACGCCTGGCGCAAAGCCGTAAGCTCCGGCGACCACCAGTACACCTGGCGCCGGGCGCATCCTGGCTGGACCCGGGGCATTGCCACGTCACAAATCTCAGACATGGCCTCCCGGAACCACTCCGCCTCGTCGTTGATGTCAGCAGGCCTATCCGGTGATGACACCCAGGCCTGCACGATCGAGGCTTCCAGGAGGAGCTCCCGGTCCAGCTGTTTCAGCGCCCATCGCGGACCACTAGGGGTCTGTCGGACCGACGCGCTCGAGATCTGGGTGGAGACGCCGAACCGGATATACCGGTGGTCGGAATAGGTCTCCACCTCCTCCATGACGCGCCAGTCGACGACACGTGGTGACAGAGCGGGGCTGGCGAACGAAATATCCACCACCGATTCGCCCTGCATCCGCACACACGTGGGGACAGAACCCCGGTTGAGGACGACCAAGCCTGTCTCCAGGGCCCAGTCCTCAACCATCCTGCCCCGTGTGTCCGTAAAACGGGAACCCCAAGCCACATTCTTGGCATTGAAGTCCCCGAGGACGAGCACAGGGATGGAGCGGTATCCGACGACGACGATTTTCAACTCCGCAAGGGAGTTGTGGAACTCGGAGAGAGTTCGGTTCGGGGAGAAGTATACCCCCACAACGGCAATCTCCCCGAACCGTGCTGCCACGCAACCCTGTCCCCTCTTGACACCCTCGAGGGACGGCGTGCCAGCGGCGGCCGACGAAATTATGGTCACTGAGCCGCTTAGGTCCTCCACCCAGTCGTCCCTGGGCGGGACAAAGTACGGCTCAGCGACCACAGCGATGTTGACCACTGCGCCATGCTCTGAAGCAATAGATCCTGAGCAGCGGCGCAGTGGTTGATGTTCGCCTGGAGGAGGCGTAATGGGTCCATTATTGGCACTCCATTTCAGCTTCCTCCCGAACCCCCTGTGAGGGTCCTGCCGCGGTGGTTTCAGCGGTGACGACGGCTGTGGAGGCGGCAGCGGCGGCGGCAGTGGCGGCGGCTGCGGTAGTGACGGCGGTAATGGCGGCTGTGGCGGTGACGGCGGTGGTGGAGTGCTTGCCCCTGCGCCTGGCCTTGGCGGGTGGAGCGCAGGTCTTGCTCCCGGCCCGGTGATCGGCCGGCATGCCAGCTGCCGCACATACGACGCAGTGCGGCGTGGCATTGCACGTGACGGCCTTGTGACCGGGCTGACCACAGCGGAAGCAATGGTCGCTGCGGTCCACCTCCGAGGTGCATTGAGCTCCCACGTGGTTACCTACATGGCAGCGGAAGCACCTCAGAGGTCTGGGCTCCAGCAGTTTCACCTGCGCGGAAACCCAGCCCACCAAGAGCCTTCGGCCCTCCCCGGCTAATTTTTGGGCTGCCGAGACGGGACAGCTCACCGTAACGGCTTGCATCCCCGTGGCATCAGGACGTATGATGCCTGCCCTGACCTGCTTGACAGAGCACCCCCCAGTCCTGGCGACGGCGGCCACCACCTCTCCCTCCGTTACAGAATCGTCCAGGCCCAGAATGCGCACGTCAGCGCACTTGGTGGGCCTAGACACTCGGGCCTCGTCCGCATTAAGGGACGCCCTGAGCCTTTCGGCCAGAGCGTCGGCGGTTGGGCCGCTGGCCGCACCGGGGACTTCTAGCATCCGGGCCCCAGTTGCGGTAACCCTAACCCGGATGCCCACGGTGACGCCGAGCTCCTCCAGATTCACCGCCTGCCTCGCTTTTGCAAGCACTTCGCGGTAGGACACGCCCTTCTTTTCCGCTTCCGGCTGTAGTGTTATCACTACAGCTGTGGACTTCGGGGCGCGGAGCCTAGCCGCGACGCTTCGCTCCTTGCGCTGCTGCCGCCTTTTCTTCCTATTGGCCGCCCTTGCTGCCTTGCTCGCCTTCTTCATCTCCCCGGCCACTTGCCATTCAGCATCGGCCGCAGGATATTCAGGCGGGAGAGATTGGGACGGCCGACTTGCCGCCTGGGTTGGAGCTCTTACCGCCTGTGCAGCACCTCCACCCTTAGTTACTGGGTTGCCCGGTTTCGCCAGGGCCGGTCCCGCCGAGCCCGGATTGACCGTAGCAGCCGCGGCAGTGGCATACGTGGTCGCCTTCCGCTTTCCCAAGGCCGCCCGGCTAGCCGCTAGCGGGGGGCGCAGGACGATGGCCTCCAGAGCAGAAAACCGACTCCGGAAGGCAGCCAGCTCCTGCCGCACCAGGTTCAAAAGCCGGTCCTCTGCAGGCACAGGCTGGCTTTGCCCATGCTCCGCCCCCCCCTGCAGCACTTCGCGGTGGTCGGCTCCTTGGAACCCGGCCAGGTCTGCTCGGAGCTTCTCGTTCTCCTTTTGGAGAAGCTCCATGTCGGCTTTCAAGCGGGCGACCTCCGACCGCATCTTGGATATTCCATCCGACAGAGGCCCGACGTGATTAGCCTCCGCTGCCGCCATAATGGAGGCCGTGGCCGCGGATACGGCTTTGTCTTTAGAAGACTTATTCCTCTTCAAGGCCACATCCCGGATTGCGGCTTCCACGACCTCTGCGAACCTGGCCGCTCGCTCTGAATTTGAGCCACCAGCGGCGTCTAGCTCACCTCCAGAAGATTCAGAGTGGACAGACCTGCAGCCGTTCAATCCGGGGTGGCGCCCTTCCGCGGCAAGCCTCTCAGCTCGCTGGACAGCCTCCTGGGACATAAAGACCCCTAGATTGTAGCTATCGGGAAACACAGACTCCGGCAAGGCATACACTCCTTAGCCCATAACGCGCATAACACACATACATATATGCATACAGACAGATTTTTCTATTATAGGTAGATATTTAAAATAGGCTCGGAATTGACCACTATCTCACTTGATGGTAAGCGATGATGTGGTCGAAGGTGAAGCACGCTTGCCTTAAGTAACCTATTCACTCTTGACTTAAAGACCCCTAGATTGTAGCTATCGGGAAACACAGACTCCGGAAAAGCATTCCACTCCTTAGCTGTACGCTGTAATAAAATAATTCCTAAAACGCACATAACACACATACATGCATGCATACAGACGGACTTTTCTTTTATAATATTAGTAGAAGGTAGTAAAAGGTTATTTTGTTAGTCGTTCAATTCCAACATTTTCAATTATCGTTTTGACTTTGGTCACGAGAAAATACACAGTTTCTTAGTTCTGGCCATTCAATGGTTTCCATTAGTCGTAATTTCGGTTCGATCCGTTTGGATAAACGGCTCAGATCCGGTCATTAGGGTTGAGCAGCCAGCCATCTAATCACGTGGCTCACCTCTAGTCCGTTAAACCGCGGTCCTCTCTATTTAACCTACCTGATTCCAGCAGTCGCCCTAATGGATAATGTATACAAATACATAAGTTATAGGGATGTACTGCTTCACAAGTTCCTATATAACTTCACACAGGTTAGAGCCTGAAAAATAATTTGTGATTCTAAGTTTTGGAAACGTATTTACCTGTATAATAATATAGGTTAGTTTCCTGTATCGAATGGAGTCAATTTAAGCTTAATTTTGTACGTCATTCATTAAAACTTCCAAAAATTTCAACCGGTTAGTTAAAAAATGTTCCATGCAAAACTGTAATTTAAAATCTTTTAATCAATTACCAAACACTTATGAGCGATTTTAAAATAAAGAAAGAAAATAAATTTATTTAGCACAAACCACAGGCACATTACATTTTTTTTACAGTGGTGATATCGTTCAGCTGCAAAGGAAAAATATATTCGCAGTTGGTATTGATATTGCACCTCACACAGAAATATACTTCATAAAAAAATCAACTAAGTTAAGAATTTAATATAGATTCTTACAACCTTTGCCTATTCTTCACATCAAACTTTCGATTCACTGATCGCTTCTTTGATTCATTGTCTTTGAACTGTTAGTTAAGTTGAGCAAAGTTGAGCGGATTCCCTTTTAAAAGCTTTTAGTCACGCTATCAAACATTCGTCTATTGACGAGTCGTCTTAACTTTGTTTTTTAAGTGCTGAAACAGAAAGTTTCGAAAACCTTGTTGACGACATGTAAAATACTTATGAGAGAAAGTTTTATGTGAATATTGGGAAGTTTGGAAATGGATTTGACATTAGTAGTATATTAAATCGAAGTAGAAGGTCATTTCTGTGTTTTACTAGCCACAAAGACAGTTTCTAATCTTTGTCTAAGAAACAGTTTCATTTTTATTACATTTAAAAACTCGTAGTGCTATAGGAAATCAAAACCAAAAAAAAAAAGTAAAATCAATAAATCCGATAGCACCAAACGTAGACTTTTCCTAATTAAAAAACCAGTAGTCTTGAATACTGTAAGAAATATTGCGTAACATTATTACTTTTACTTTAACAGTTGGAACTTATTAAAAATCTAGACCAGCTGAAATTTTCCCAATAATTTAACACCAAAATAAGAATTTTAATATCGATCAAGGTAAATCAACCAAAAAACCACAAACAAACAATCAAGCCATCATTAGTCTTAAAAACTAAGCACGTGACCTGTTGTAGGAACAAGAAAAATAGACAAATAAACGTGTTACCTAAAACTAGAATAAATCTATAAGACAGAGCCATACAAAGTAAAGTATGAAAGACAAAAAAAAATCAAAAGAATCGAACACTTTTACAATGCAGCATTTTACAGCTGTAGGTATAGACGAGAGCTAAAATGTTGCATTGTGATGTTTCGCAGACTTTTATTATAAACAGAACATAATGTATGTGTTGACGTATTTACAAGTGTGACTGAAAATATAAATTGTGACGTGTCGACGCGTTTAGTACAGATTTATACATCGTGAACCATACTGAGGAATGCTATGAAAAATATATGAATAGCTAAAATAGCATGCGGGCATTCTTGATTTATGATCATTAAAATGTAATTTGTTTGCATATTTTATGCCGAACAATGTGGCAGTAAACGTTGGAAAACCATTTCTTGATGCAAGTAGGTAGTTAGATTTGTTTATTTGTGAAAACTTTCGGTTATTGTTCAAATATTTAAAAAAGTTCACCTCAATCACCTCACAGTATCTTCTCTGTTATATATAAATGTTTGCAAAGCTGAGGCCTTAGTGCGAGTTTTTACTCACGCTCAATCGCGTAAACGTTAACGCCAATTTGTATTGAAACTGGATAAGCGCCGTCTGGTGACGGCAAGGCGAAACCTCTTTTTTTGTATACATTTTGACATAAGAGATCGTTTACGTTATCACGAGTGAGTACGTTAAAAAACTCGGAATAAGCACACTGATGTTCAGTGCAAAACACTGTCGGGGTCGACTTCTAGTCTTACCGGATGCAGCAGAGTATCAGTATTTTACAGGTAGCAATTCTACAACCCAGTACCTGGAAAACACGGTTCCCCTTGGCAAGATTGGTGTTGAAATTCCTGGCTCTGTGAAAGTACTGTCAAAATCTGCAAGGGACACCGGCGCCTGCTATATTATTATTTAGCCATGAGATCATTTGTACAGTTAAGGGTCAAAAGTGCAGTCACACTCTACCAAAACAGCAGCGGCAATTTATTCTTAGGCAGAGGAATTTCAAGTTTTCACGGTTACTAGGTATAATCTATACTTTAAATTCTATACCACTCATCCACTGAATCGTGGCGGCCATTTTTGTCATTTTGACAGATCTGTGACGTGGTCGGCCGGGCGCGATGGTGCGAAACTCCCACGTGCGACCAAAACGCCGTTATCTCTAAAGTTTTGTATGGGAACCCTACATGAAACTTATATTGTTGTAATTGTGATGAAATAAGCTATATTTCAAATGTCCAAACTGGAATAAACCAGTTTGGACTTGTAAAATATTGGTGAATAAATTTGTAAAGTCAGCAGGAGCAAAATTTTACAAAAGTAGATAGAAAAAAAAAGTAAAAATTACTATTTTTTATATTTAATTACACCCTATTTTACATAAATCGATCATTAGATCACACCACCCTATAATCTTTTTTTATAAAACATGCTTTCAAAATTACGCCTCTGGTTGACCCCCCAGGTAGTTGAAAAAAATAGGTGCCTAAAGTAGCGGGGGCCGGGGTTGGTGGCTGTCTGGTGGGTTGGTGTTGGTATATGTCATCCTTGTCTATTACACACACACACACAGTTTTGACACAAAAAATACTTCAAATGTTGACATCTGTGAAAACACCTGGAACAGTAGGTGTCACGTTACATTATGAAATGTCATTTCTACTTAACCAGTAAGTGTCACGTGCGACTGGATATTAAATCAGTGTGGGTAATAACTTCTACTACAAAAACTAGACATTTGAGTTTTGGGAGAGTAAGACTGCACTTTTGATACTTGACTGTACATAGTAAATTTTACTTTTAAATTATTTCCGCAGCCTATTTCATTTTATGCAAATGCTTATCTGAAAGCCAAGAAAGCACTTAATTTGCGACGATTAAACGCACTTAATCGCATGATTGTGGATTCCGTTCACGACATACAACACATCACAATATTGATTAGGTATATATACGATATCAATCTCCCTTGTCACGATTAATCCGTGTAAAGCGTTCCCATTTTAGGAATGCATTATACAGGTAAGAACGATCTATATACACCGTGACATTTATATCATCTTAGAAATGTATACATATTGGTAATATGGTTAACTATTCCGTGAAAAGAAAATAAAAAATTTTGATTGGTAGGCAAACGATTTAGTTCAGCCTACGTTATTTTCTTTTAATCTAAAAGCGAATATCGCCAGTGAAACAATAAAAACTGTTAATTATACTGTAATAACTTTCGTTTCGGAAGTCGGTGTCTTTGTTACCTCTTGTTTTTTATCGTTTTTCAACACCGACTTCCGAAACGGTAGTTATGTTTGCAGTTTTTAGTGTTTTGCTTTTATTTCTATTTCTATCTTTTTAGTTTAAGTACCCTATCAATAAAATGTGAACAAAGTTTAATAGTAAGGTACCTAAAGGATTGACAGAATATCCATAATATCTTTATTTACACATTCGTGAAGTTTGTCGCTAAGGAGTTCGGTTGTATGTTCCATATCTTGAAACCTGCTGAACCGATTTTGATGAAACTTACACTGTTCCCTAATTTGTGATATACTTAATCTAATAAAAGATGAATGATCACAATCCGATCAGTAGTTTCGGCGAAATGCGTGGACAAACATACATACAAAGATACATACACTTATAAAATTTGGCACACGTGTTTAAAAGCCCATAGAGTGAATATTGTGCAATTTCAACAATATTAAATACATACGTGTCGAATTGATTACCGTCTTTTATTGAAGTCGGTTATAAAAGCTGAAAGAGTCGGTTTAGTTGTGGTGATTGCATTTAGTAGTGCTAGACAGACTAGCACTACTAAATGCAATCACCACAACTATACCGACTCTTTCAGCTTTTAAAACTAACTTATAACTAACCATCTTATCGTGATAATTTTAGGTAAAGTGAGCTCGAAAGGAACCGTCATTCCAACAGATGCTAGGGATTGGTAGCTCACTTCATGTTCACTTCATTATTCCATACATACGTAGTTTGACGATTACTCCACTGTTTGACGGTGTACGTTCAAAATAAAAAAATCATATCAATTTGTATCATAATTATCTAGGCCTGTATGGAAACAAAAAAGTAAAAAAAATATAGATTTGAAAGTTATGAGCGTCGAAAGTTCCAGATTTCAACACTAATTTTAACGCATCTTTGGACGGAAATAAATACCATAAGAAGAAGGAAAATTGCGAAACAGTCACTATGCAGGGATAGATTAGTAGTTCAACAATGCAAATAATTTTATTTTGAACACATAGATTCAGGCGTTTTTTCATGATATCAATATGCCCAAAGGCTTATATATAAAATTTTACGCGCTCCTTTTCGTCCTAAATCATCATCCATTTCGCTACAAATTTGCAAAGGTGCTCATTCGTACGCGAACTAGCTTCTTACTGCTCATCACTGCATCTATCTCTTTTACACGTGTTGTCGGATGAGATAGCATGCATTTTTATCCCGCGCACACAATAGTTATTAATTTAGTCAGTAAATAAGAAGTTATTTATAGGTTTGGTTACAGGGTGTGGTAAAATAATGTAACTAAATTTCAAAAACTGCCGAATGAAGACGCCGCCATGAAATTGTAGGATGTATTAGCTAACTTAGGTACCATGAAATATTCAGCTGTGTTTAGTTAAATATAGACGTAGATACAATAGATGGTCGACTGACGTCAAAGGCCTCGTAAAGTGGATATACTCGTAGTTAGGGCCGTTACTATTTGGCTTGTTCTAAGTATAACTTGATATCCATGTCGGTGCTGGCCCGAATATGAAATTTAATGAAAAACTGTTTTCGATTATACTAAACGTTGAATGGAATTCCGTGTAGTAGTCTGTGTTCCTGATAACTTACCTCTGGGAAACTTTCATTTAAGTGTGAGTTGTTTTCTTATAAGTAAGCGTGGTTTATCATCACTTACCATAATAATAAAAGGCTTTGAGGCAAAACAAAATATTTGTCGAAGTAGCATTTCATGGATTGATCGCTGCGCTATCCATCATCCACTAGTTTATTTGGAATTGGTGGACTACGTCCTTTATCTCCATACATCACTGTAAGTCATGATCGCAGACTTTACTTCCTTGTTAGCTATATACTTTTTCATATAATTTATCCATCTTTTCTTTATCAACAGAAGATCGAATAGCAATTTTGTTTTATTCGTTTGTCTTTTCTTTTAAATCTAAATCCATCTAAATTTCGGACATGCTTGTAAGGATCTTACTGATGCCTCGACGCTATTCGAATTATATCCCAACGATAATCGAGTTTTACTAAGCGATATTGGAAGTACGTTCACATGGACTCAATGATATGCAATTCGACCGATTTGCAATTTTGTTTTTTGTTAAAACGTTTATGCGACATTCAACCGATAACGCCTATTGACGCAATTTAAATTACCTCAAGCTATTATTGACTCAAGCTAAAGTGGCAATGGATCGACCATTTATGCCGTTGAATGGATGACCGTTGCGGTAGACGTGTTCTCGAGTGGAAAACCCGAACTAATAAACGTAAGGTCGGGTCACCCTCGGTTGGGGCTAGGTGGAGTGACAATCTTCGCAGGATGGCTGGTAGCAGCTGGATAAGAGTTGCCGAAAATCGAAGCAAATGGCGTACAATTGCAGATGCCTATGTCCAGCAGTCGACTGCCATAGGCTAATGATGATGATAATGATCTTCTTCTTCTTCTTTCGTGTGAGGCTCTGGTGTCAGAGTTAATTAAGCCACCTCTGGGAATCCCACAGGCCTCTGACTTGGCTATTTCAGACTTACATTAACTATGTAAGTCCAGGTTTCCTCACGATGTTTTCCTTCACCGTTGCCTGTGATGTCTAAGATAAATTTAGAAAGTACATATGAATTTGAAAAAGTCACATTGGTACTTCCCGGATTTGAACCCACGACCTCAAGCACGAGAGGCGAGGTCTTAGCCACTGGGCCACCACGACATTTTTAATGATAATGATGAAATTGACTTACGCCTCGTCCTAAACATTCATATATCAGTGATGTATGAATGAAAAGGACTTTCTTCAATTCAATGTAAGCACAGCAATACCTATATATCTTTATCTATACTATATATATATAATAATATTATAAAGAGGAAAGATTTTTTTGTTTGTTTGTAACGAATAAGCTCCGATTCTACTAGACCGATTTGAATAATTCTTTCACCAATAGAAAGCTACATAATTACTGAGTGACTTAGGCTATTTTTTCATCCCGAAAATGGGTCCTGTGGGGTGGTCCACGGGAGCGAAGCCGCGGGCAACAGCTAGTTATTAATATTTTCTACTCAGCTTAATTGTTTTCCAATCACAATTAGTGCCTATGACTAAGCGCAATTGTCGAAATGATAGATGAATTACTAATCTATTAATTGCCGAGAAAATCTCATTACATCTGAAACATAAGCTCCCGCTTGCTCCAATCGGACATTATCCGTGTTAACACAAATATAATGTCTAGTAACAATGTGGACAGATCGTTTCAAAAATAAATAGGGATACATTGATTGTTCAAAGTGAAAATATATTTTGTATCAACAATAGGTTGGTATAGTATGTTCCAGTATAGGGCGAGCGTAGCTCACAATCAAGAATCAAGTTTATCTTTATGACAATTCAACAACAGTAATTGCATCATTTACATAGACTAGCATACAATTTTTATATACATCGGGCCAAGAGGCTCATCAACAATGAAGCTCGAAGCTCCTAAGCCTGGAATATCGACGGTGAGTTTCCGGCCTGTTGGTTTTTTATTCGTTGCATTTCGGAGAGTATGCGATGGAATTACATGATTTAATTTCGCCAACCCTGTTGCATCATCGAACTACAAGATGTACGTCGTACGGCGATGCGCCATTGGTACATAGTAGACATTCCATCCATGGAAACTAAACGTCTAGTGAATACTTGCATTATGCGTACAGCTAAAGAGTAGAAATCCCTGCTGGAGTCTGTGTTTCCTGAAACCACAACCTGAAGAACCTGACCTAAAGAAGCCCGAAGAACCTGGGAGGGTTCTTCAGGCTTATTTAGGTCAAGAGTGAATAGGTTACTTTTAGGCAATCGTGCTTCACCGGCAACCAAATCATCGCTTACCATCAGGTGAGAAAGTGGTCAAACGCGACCCTATTATTAATAAAAAAAAAACAACATGAAGCAATGGATTAAAAAGCAAAATCTTTCGAATCGGGATAGAAAGTCAGTTACGCAACTGTAAAAAATATAACATTCATGCCATGATTATAGATTAAGTGTAGTGTGCTATTTTCACTTTTAAACACCCTTTTCTTTGTTGAGATATCTGATCTATAAAATTAATGTGATATATTCCCCTTACTTTAACAATTTTAAACCGCCTGCTCCGTGAATTTTTAAAGTCTCTGTTCATCGCTAAACTTTTGACGCTATCTACATCCAGAATACTACCTATATACGATTACAAATGATGTTATTAGCCGACAGGTGTGCCCACAGCCCTGTGTAATCGCTTAGTTGATTCTTACGACGCCCTTGGGAAGGCACAGGGTGTGTACCTCGTTGAAATGCGATGGTGCCCGAAAAAGTGGTATAATGATTCGCATTTATAATTATATTCTCTACCCTGTTTGGTTACTGATAGCTGTGTAGGTTGACACGTTTTGATACTTGGTACGATCTGCGAAAATAGTCGTATCGACAATATTTTTTGAGAAAATTTGTTGGTAAATTCAGATACCGAAACGCCTTAGCTATTATGTAAAATGGAAAGTAGTGTATCAAATAGTTGGGTCTATTTAAATAACATGTAAAATCAGAATATGAATCTACTTTTGTTGCTGACTTTACTTAAGTAGCCCGAACTGTATCATAACAGTGGATATTCTCTAGTATCTATTCATTGGTTGGTTCTAAAAAATACTTCTTTAATTTTAAAAAAGAGTAAAGAAAAAGTATTTAATAACACAGAAACTGACATGTCTATTTGTCTAATTCTTAAAAGTAGTATATCTTTTTCTTATTATTATGCTTTTATCACATCTTGTATCAGGAAAACACACAATACACTATGTGTGGTCTACGTCGAAAGTCCTGATCGCAGATCCTAGTACCATTCGACACAATCATTTCTTATTTCACACAAACTCGTACTCTGTTGGAACAACGTTATTTGGGGATGACCTCAAATACACTGCGATAAAAACACAATGGAATGTGTACGCACGTATGTACGAGTATGTAGTGTACATTTTTTCTTTTCCAGAGTAGGCGGAAATCCCGCGATTTGGTTGTAGTGAGGCTTCCCATCGATTTATACTGTTTTGTTTTCAGCAAAAAATAGGACGTTAAACCATTTTATATCCTGCGATTTAATTTTAGTATTTTTGAGGCTATTTTGAAAATATATTCTTCTTCATCAACAGCATGTTTCTGAAAATAGAAAAATATCTTCGACCACAAATGGATATAATAGAATTATTTTTATCCCTGGTGCCTGTCTAAAAACATACTTAGGACAGCTATCATACTCTTTATTCCATATCCACGTTACAGGTATCAAAGTAAGTTCAAACTTGTGTGAAATACCGTAAAGCATTCAGTCCAAATACCTACGTACCATACTTATTCAGACAGATTTTATATTTAGGTAAAGTTCGAAGCTTCGCTCCTTCTGCTACAATCTCTGGAGACATGGTGTGAAATATGCGTATTCGATACTTATATACTTGTAACTCTGAATGTGTTCTACCTTTAAGATTTAGAAAAAAATACTTTTATCTTATCTTTATATAAGTATATATTTATTATTTATATACTTTATTGTACACCATATGTGACATTTATAAAAGCAACTTAAAACTAAATACACTTATAATAGGCGGCGATATCGCATGCCACGATCTCTGCCAGGCAACCAAGTATGGACAGTAATTGCCTGGAAACGAAGTGGGGCTAGTAGTTAGTATTGTCACAGATAACTAGCATACAGATGACTCGTCCCATACAAAGAAAATGTGCCGACGTAACTAGAGTTTTTCGTCTGATTATTTTTCTAAGAACATCGATCGCGTCCGGTTCCGTTCTACGGATATAGACGTTGTTAGCAGTGACTTGCAAGTAAAAGGGTTTCCTCGGTTCGTGAATACATTGTTTTTTTAAAAGAGCGACGGTTTGTTTTTTAGTATTTTTTCGCACGTTTTTACAGTTTCATTGTATCAAAATGTGTTGCAAAACAAATAAAAAAAATCGAATGGATGCTTCAGAAATTTAAAAGAGCGCCATCCATTGGAATCAATTTTAAGTGATCCATTTAAATAAACTTTGAAATGTGAATTAAGAGCCCAATATTCGTTAATTTTGTACTTAGGAGAGTTAATTAAACAAGAATATATTTTTTTATGATCGTCTCTAGAAAATCTAAATATTTCACAAAATTTAATAACAAAGCGTAGCTTATCCTGCCATCTAGTGCAATTTATTTGAATAAAATTTTATTTCTTCGCGTTGGGTGCCCATGGTATTGTGTGCTAACAATATAAATAAAATGTCTCTGCGATGTTACTATAGTTATTTATGCTACAAGTGCGGAAAGTAGGTGGTTCACGATGAGTGGTATTTTTATTCACGAGCGAGCGAAGCGAGTGAGTGGATAAATCGACACGAGTCGGAAATCATCTTACGCACGTGTATCATACAACATTTTATTATGCATTGTGCGAGGAAATAAAAAAAAATATTTGAACCAAGCAAGAAATAAATAAACTGGTGCTTATTCAAGGACGCTCAGCATATCCACAGATTAACTAATAGTTCATAGTTCCTCGGGCATATCTACTGCGCATGTGCAAATAGCTGTCACGTCGTAACGCAAAAAGGCACGAGCAAAATATTCATTCTGCCAAACACATTTAGTGAATGGTTAAAATTAATTTATTGATCAAAATCTAAATCTAAAGTAATTAAAAACGCCTTAAATGAAGTATTAGTTTTGTTTTACCTTTTATATGAATGATAATCTGTACTTAACAAATTTTCAAAAAAATTCTCAAATAATAAAAACTCTATGCGGCGGGCTGACGTTGGAGTTAAAAATTAAAAAAGTACAGGAAAGTAAAAAGCACTAGTAAAAAGAAGTTACACTTTCCGCACAGTTTGGCTGCTTACAAAACGCTCTTTTCGAGGACATGCATTGTAAACATACTTTATAAGTAATGTAACAACCTATGGATATATGGAAAGTTTATTTTGTTAAATCAAGTTGTATTTTCATACACTTTGAATAAACAAGTCACACTGGATTATTTTTTTTAGGTTTGGGAAATCATACAATGACTTTTCCCGCTTTGGGTGAAGCGAGAGGGCTTTGATCGACTTTTACTGACTAAAACCCATCCGTGTGCCTGCAGTTGCTTGAGTCAGGGTCGCAGTAACTCTCTTTCAAATTTATCCGCGACCCAGGCAGGCAAGTCAACCTGACTTATACATAAAGGCAGGTTATTAAATTGAGTATTTGGAGTTAAAACCGTTTCTAACCATATTCTAACTCCAAAATTTGACAGATTTTCAGGCAAGAGTATAGTTTGATAAATACTCAAAAATAATTCAGAAACTGGCCATAAGACATTTACGTCGCACTTTGCCTGACCAATGTTTTTAAGAAATTATTTGTTTTCATTTCTTCCCTGCACATTGAAAGTAAGCAACATCCACCGAGACCTTGAATACACCGAATTAACACCATGTGCCGTTAATAATGGCCCTCGTGAACTCAGTTTTATGTTTCCCACAGCGGATACCAGCAAATTCCAAGAAAACGATAGAAGTACCATAATAGCTTGTTTTCATAAACTTCAGGCCGAAAATTTCAACGCCTTCTAGCAATCACTTCCAATTCAAATCCGTCTTATTCTAACATTCGTAGTTAATAACCATGGACATTGATCTGTGTTGTAGATGGACTAAGATTTATAGTAAACGTTTTGTTGAGCATATTTGAAGAAAACCAGCGTGTCTGTTTCAATAGAAACGCCCACTCTTTACTTTTTACGACTATTTATATTGTATTTATACGCTAAATATATTTCAGTAGGTTTAATTTTGGAATTATTTGGAAAGTCTGGTCTTTCTATTTGGGTCAGCTTAATTATTTTATTCTTTATTGTACACAAAAAATTACATATACAACATGAGTGATTATAAAGTTGATGTACAAAGGCGAGCTTAACTCTAAGAAGAGTTTTCTACCAGCAAACCTTAGAGTGATAGAGAGAGTTTACAAAAGAAGAGAAGTAGTCCAGTGTACAATTTTAGAATAATATAATATAAATCATAAATATACATACATAAGCTCAAAATATACATACATACATAAGTACAAAAAATACATACATAAGTACAAAATATACAACATACATATACTAATATTATGTCATTCCGAAAGAAAATGATCCTTGATTTTCCTTTTAAAGACATTCAGAGAAGGGCTGTCGCGTAGGGAATGTGGTAGAGAGTTCCAGAGACGCACTGCAGTAACAGAGAAGGAGCCATCATAGCGGCTGGAAGTGTGACGCGAGGTACGAAGGAGAAGAGAAGTGGAAGTGCGACAGGGTTTACCCCTTGGGACAAAATACTCAAAGCGTTCACGAAGGTATTTTTTTTTTTTTTTATTTGTAATGGGTTTGCTCTTGACTCTAGTCTAGGTCATAGGTGACAGAGACAGAGTCTACGATGGAGTGAGCTTACCCAGAAGTAGCCTGTTCACTCTAACTTTGAAGAGATTCGGGTTGAATGCGTTCGGAAACACAGACGCAGGCAGTGAGTTCCACTCATTCGCTGTGCGCATTATAAAGGATGTTTGGAAGCGCTTGGTTCGAATTGGTGGAATGGCAACAAGGTAAGGATGATAACTTGCAGTGCGTCTAGATGTCCGATGGTAGAAGGGGGCTGGTGGGATGAGGTCGTGGAGTTCCTGAGCACACTCACCGAAGTACAGTCTGTAGAAGACCGACAAGCAGGCAACTTTGCGGCGATGAGCCAAGCTGTGAAGCTTGGCGTCCCCCAGTTCCACGTTGCCAATGAGCCTCTTGGCTCTGCGTTCCACTGAGTCAAGCGCGGCAAGCTGATACTTAGCTGAACCATCCCAAAGGTGGCTGCAATACTCCATGCAGGATCGGACTTGTGCTTTGTATAGGGTTAAAAGCTGTCCAGGCGTAAAGTATCGCTTCACTTTATTTAGGATGCCCAGTTTTTTGGCCGCGATTTGGGCTTTGTTCTCAATGGAGGAGCCGAAGTTGAGACTGGATGTCAACTCCATGCCTAGGAGCTCGAGCCGATCAGTCACAGGAACAGACGCACCCCGAAAAGTAGGCGTTTGATCGAACGGACTCCTTTTGGCGGTAAAAAGACACGCCTGTGTTTTGGTGGCGTTAAAAGAGACCAGATTGTCATCACCCCACTGGGAGACAAGGCTTAAGGTCAAATCTGTCCGCTCAACCATAGCCTCCCTCAAGGAATGAACTTCATCCATGCTGGTTTTTGCGCTGGACAAGTATCTCTCTGAAACAGTACTGTCATCTGCGTACCCAACAATACCAGGCTGAAGTAGGTCATTGATGTGCAGCAGGAAAAGAGTTGCAGAGAGAACAGACCCCTGAGGAACTCCGGCATCAATAGCCATAAGGTCTGAGGAGCAGCCGTCAATGACTACTCGGATCGACCGTTCGCTAAGGAAGTCTGATATCCAGCTACAAAAACCAGCGGGGATGCCATAAGCAGGAAGCTTACTGAGCAGACTCGCGTGCCAGACCCTGTCGAAGGCCTTCGAGATATCAAGCGATACAGCAAGTGCTTCGCCGTGTCTCTCGATGGCTTCGCCCCAGCAGTGCGTGACATACACAAGAAGATCGCCAGTTGACCGTCCCCGGCGAAAGCCATATTGACGGTCACTGAGGAGATTGTTGTCTTCAAGGTAGGTCAGCAACTTTCTGTTCAGTACCCTTTCCATAACTTTGCACAGAATAGAGGTAATGGCGATCGGACGGTAATTGGCAGGGTCTGCACGGTTGCCTTTTTTGGGCACTGGTTGCACATTTGCAAGCTTCCAGGATTTCGGCACCGTCCTTTTTACAAGAGAGAGGCGGAACAAGCGAGTCAACACAGGAGACAGTTCTGGCGCACACTGCCTCAGCACTCTCGCTGGAATGCCGTCAGGTCCGCTGGCCTTGTTCACGTCTAGACTGCACAATACTCTCCGGACCTCTTTAGTGTGCACAGCGATCTCCGGCATCGAAGAGTCACAATGAGGTACAGTAGGTGGTTGCTTGGAGCCAGCGTCCAGACGTGAATTGCTAGCAAAAAGAGATGCAAATAAATTTGCTTTGTCACTTGCAGAGTGAGCCAGCGACCCATCAGGTTTCAGCATCGGAGGTAAAGTGGGCCGACAGAAATTCGTTTCAACCGCTTTAGACAGGGACCAAAACTGTTTACTACCCGGAGGGTGCGATGCCAGCTTGGCCCCAATACGTCCAATATGGTCAAAACGTGCCCGACGCAGAACCCGCTTGCAGAACTTGGCGGCAGAATTAAAGGCTCTCTTCCTCGCGCGAACCCTACGCGCTCTAACTTTGCGGTCGCGGGCCCCGACCCAGGCTTGGTAAGCAGACTCTTTTCGGGCCTCAGCATGGGCGCATTCTGCATTATACCAAGGTCGGGATTCGTGACCGAGCGGAATGTCGGAGAATGGAATGAAATATTCCATTCCCTGCCGAATCACATCCGCAACCGCGTCTGCACAGCTCGAGGGGCTACCCGAGGAGAAGCACACATGCCGCCAAGGATAAGACGCAAAAAAGTGCCGCATCTCGTCCCAGTCTGCTGACTCGTATCGCCATACTCGCCTCGTGCCTCTAGGGCTCTCATCTGGAGGGGAGCAAGTCGAAACGGATTTCACCAGACAGTGGTCAGACGATCCCAGCGGGGCTGAGACCGACACCGAATGACTATCTGGATCAGTTGTCAGTAGAAGATCTAAGCAGTTGGGTGTATGGCCGTCAACATCCGGTACCCGCGTTGCTACATTCACCAGCTGGGTTAGATCTAGGGATAGAGAAAACATGCGCGCCTCTAACCCGGCATGGTCAGTTTTCCGGTATGGGTACAACCATTCTTTATGATGGGCGTTAAAGTCCCCCAGAAAATTAAGCTTCGCTGTTGGGTACCGTTGCTGGGCTATGTCAGCCGACTCCACGAGGAAATTAAAAAGCACTGTCGTCTCCTGGTCACCTGAGTGCGATCGGTAGACGCCGATGTAAAGAGACTTCTCCACGCCAGTGTCCACAAGTAGCCATATGGCAGAAAATCCCGATTTCTCAAAGCAACGGAGACGACGACAACAAATGTCATCGCGGACGTACACACAGACCCCAGCTTGCTTCTTGAATTTGTGTTCAAGAGAGTAACCCGGGTAGTTGAGGTACGCCACGTCCGACGGGGTTGTTATCTTCGTCTCCGTTAGAAAAAACAGGTGCGGCTTCTCGGTCTCGAGGTGGTGGTGGACCGGATCGAGATTAGAGTGCAACCCCCTGATGTTAGTGAGGTGCACTTTTAGTGGGAGGAAGTGCAGCCGTTGTTTCACCTTATTCTTATTTTTTCTGGTCATTGTGTTAGAGTATGGTGGGGAAGAAGTCGAACTGTCAAGGCGCTGCTCAGTGAACCAAGTGGAAAACTGGAGCTAACCCAACCTATGGGGAACTCATTTGGAGACTGCGGGGACGCCCGAACCCCCCCGGATATGGCCACCGGGTCCTCCCATCCAGTCGCCAGCTGGCACGGTGGAGCATACCGGGATTTTTCGCGAGTTGGCGGGGCAGCCTTTGGCACGTCGTGGCTGGCGTGCTACTTGGGCCCCCTACTGACTGCGGTCGGCCAACGGCTGGCACCGTGCTTCGGATCCCGCTACCCTCCAAAATGAGTTACCCGGCCAGTTGTGCCCAGAGACCAAGACCGGTTCTGAACAGCGCAACTGACATCCTCCTTCTCCCCCAAAGGCACTGGCAGTCCCACACACCGGCGGAACACAGCAAGCTGCTTGGCGCCGGACTCCGGTGGGATGGTGGTCGTGAGCCAGGCGGCCCCTTGCGGGGCCTACCACCGCTTAAGTGGGATCGTTCAGCCGTACCACAGGCAAGCCTGTGGTGCCGTTGCCCAGGATGGACCACTAGGAGGTAGATCCCATACCCACCCCACTATTATTGAGGAGAATTAGGATTGTGTAGGATAGTATAGAGGAGATATAGGATATGGGTATCTCGACGAAGCCGAATCGGCAGCCACTTCAATTTAGTCCGAAATTCCGACACGTGGTCGTATTTGCGGAGGCCAAAAATAAAGCGGATGCACAAGTTCTGCAGTCGCTCGAGTTTATTTAGGAGTACCTCCGTTGCATCTAGAAAACAGACATCCACATAGTCTATGAGCGGTAGAAGAAGAGATTGAGCAAGAGTGACCTTAGTGCGAAATGGTAAGATTTTTTGGAGACGTTTAAGAGACTGAAAAGAGTAGAAGACCCTTTTACTTACATCAGCAACATGAACCTCCCAAGAGAGGTTAGTATCCATATAGACGCCTAGGTTTTTCACGCTTTTCGAATAGCATATGGGCACTGAATCATAAACTACTGGTGGGAGGGCTTGGTGATTTAAAAGGCTGAGCATGTATCTACCACCAACAATGAGAGCTTGAGATTTGGTTGGGTTCAGTAAGAGTCCAAAGGATTTTGCCCACTTGTTAATATTTTCAAGGTCACTATTGATGGCAGACACAGCCCCAACCAGATCACCCACTTTAAAATGTCGATATAGCTGCAAGTCGTCTGCATAGAGATGATAGTTAGAAGTTAGGACCTTAGTGATAGCATTTATGAAAATTGAGAAGAGGAGAGGAGAGAGGACGCCACCCTGGGGAACGCCCGCAGTCAAGTCACACCAGTCAGAGGAGTCCTCATCGGCTCGAACAGACTGCGAGCGGCCCCGAAGATAAGATTTGAACCATTCAATTACCGAAGCAGAGACATTAAGAGAGGAAAGGATTCCTAAGAGTATGTCAAAGTCAACTGAGTTAAAAGCACTGCTGAAGTCCAGCAGAACCAATACAGTAAGACATTTATTATCCATAGCCAGTCTTATATCGTCAGTTATTTTGACAAGAGTGGTCACAGTACTATGGCCAGGTCTGAAACCAGATTGGTAAGGACTCAGCAGGCTATTAGAGGACAAATAACAAGAAAGTTGCTTCTGAGCAATACTCTCGAGGACTTTGGAGAGGATTGGTAGGATGGATATTGGACGGAAATGGGAAGGTAAGGAGGGATTTGAAACTTTAGGAAGGGGTAGGACGTGAGCCCTTTTCCAAGCTGAAGGAAAGGAGTTTTGGAAAAGAGAAAAATTTACTATGTGAGTTATGATAGGAACTATTTCACTTAAAATAGGTAGGAACATTTGGAGTTGAAGGCCATCATCACCTACCGCTTTAGTGGATATGGATTGGATACATTTCTTAATATCTAATTCAGTAATTGGGTGGAATGAGAAAGAAGTATTTGCTGGCAAAGGAAGACTAGAGAGTTCTTTGAGAGTGGAGGTTTTAACGTGGTTGTCGAGGGTGATTGGTGACTTAGAAAAGTGTGCATTAAGTGCATTGAGGTCCATCTTATCAGGAGAACTCTTGCTAATGGCTTTGCCAAGCTTAGTACAGAAAGAGGGTGGTTGTTCATAATGATGTGGGTACAAGCCGATAGTATAGTAAATTATGATCATCATCATTATCATCAGCCTACAGCAGTTCACTGCTGGACATAGGGCTCACCTTTTATTTCGAATTTTGGTACCTATCATCCAGCTGCTTCAAGTCATCCTGCGAAGATTGTCGCTCCATTTAGCCCGGGGACATAGCTTACGTTTACCGATTCACGGTCTCTACTCGTCAATCCAACAGTCATCGGTTCTACAACTAATGTGGCTGGCCCATTGCCACTTCAGCTTGCTTATTCTCTGAGCTATTTCGACAACTTTGGTCGCCTGCCGAATCACCTGGTTTCAGATTCGATACCTTAGAGAAACTCATAGCATATCTCTTTCCATAGCTCGTTGAGCGACCTAATGCTATATGGTATTAAGGCCGTGTTATTAATTATGGAAATATCTCCTTACTAAGGTACTGTACAGTATAACATTTGCAACTAAATAAATAGAAACTGAGCTTCCATCAACCTATCCCGTGTGCATTAAGTGCATTGAGGTCCATCTTATCAGGAGAACTCTTGCTAATGGCTTTGCCAAGCTTAGTACAGAAAGAGGGTGGTTGTTCATAATGATGTGGGTACAAGCCGATAGTATAGTAAATTATGATCATCATCATTATCATCAGCCTACAGCAGTTCACTGCTGGACATAGGGCTCACCTTTTATTTCGAATTTTGGTACCTATCATCCAGCTGCTTCAAGTCATCCTGCGAAGATTGTCGCTCCATTTAGCCCGGGGACATAGCTTACGTTTACCGATTCACGGTCTCTACTCGTCAATCCAACAGTCATCGGTTCTACAACTAATGTGGCTGGCCCATTGCCACTTCAGCTTGCTTATTCTCTGAGCTATTTCGACAACTTTGGTCGCCTGCCGAATCACCTGGTTTCAGATTCGATACCTTAGAGAAACTCATAGCATATCTCTTTCCATAGCTCGTTGAGCGACCTAATACTATATGGTATTAAGGCCGTGTTATTAATTATGGAAATATCTCCTTACTAAGGTACTGTACAGTATAACATTTGCAACTAAATAAATAGAAACTGAGCTTCCATCAACCTATCCCGTGTAAATTATTATTATCGATATTAGTTCATCCAAGCTGTTAGGATAACAGGAACTTATAACTACGGATGCAATATCCAAACGCAAACTTGCATAAAGTTGAGAAGTTGAAACATGAATAGAGTGAGGATACCGGATAGCTATCATACTATATAAATTAGTTTCGTAGAGAATCATCTTACTAAAAAAATTAATTGTTATGTGATCCTTGCTGAATTATTTTAAGTGTGAAAGTTTGTGTATGTATGATGTTCCATTACGCTTAAACGGCCGAACAGATTTGTTTTGAACTGGGCTTACAAATAAAAAAGAATTTTTATTTCAATATTGGATACTTATTAATCAGGTCAGATACGTTTTAACGCTAGGAATGGAACCATGCGAAGAACTTTTAAGCTCTTCAATTCACTCATATAGCTACACAATAGATGGACCTGATCACTGACAATCTCAGAATTTTTTATCCGCAGTGCATGTTCACCACAATAAAACCGCGGTCAATACATAATAATGTCAAACTTCACCCCTAATATTTAAATCTGGACGTTTAAGGCGACCCGTAAATTGCGTTTTACGCAATTCTTACTTTTTTTTTTACGCAGGCCCCATAACACAAAAACTGGGCTTTTTGGTCAAGGCCAATCTGTTTTAGCACTTAAGTTGCTACAGGAGCACCTCCTTAATTATATCGGTCAACAACGTACTCGATACGACCCGTGATAAACTAATTTATTGTTGTCGGTTTGTTGTATGCTGTGCTGCCGTATCATCATCATCATTATTTCGTGGTGGCCCAGAGGCTAAGACCTCGCCTCTCGTGTTTGAGGTCGTGGTTTCAAATCCGGGCAAGTACAATGTGACTTTTTCAAATGCCTATGTACTTTCTTGTTTATCTTGAACATCACAGGCAACGTTGAAGGAAAACATCGTGAGGAAACCTGGACGAATAATTATGTAAGTCTGAAATAGCCAAGTCAGAGGCCTGTATGGTTCTCATAGGTGGCTTAATTTATTCTGACACCAGAGGTGGCCACATTCTTACACGAAAAAGAAAGAAGATTATAGATAGATCATTGGCATCCTTGTTCCACCCAATCAGCCAAGCCCTACTAGCCTTAGTCAAACCACACACACACTAACACACATACAGATATACTTGTATTTTACTTGGAGCGACTGCAAATCTAACCTTCTGTGACTGGGTATTTACGATACCCCTTGTCAATCAATGTCTTGTTTTTTGGGTTCCAGGAGTATCTTCATCTATGGCATTACGGCCGCTGGTGGAAGTTACCGTGGTAAAGTATTTTCCTCTTTATTAACCTATTTTATTAAGTATTTTATACTATGTAAATTTTAGATTTTTAATAAATAACACAGTACCATATTAAAAAAAAGGACTTTCTTTGCATTTGCTTAATCCAACAGTTATCTATTAAGTCTTGGTCTACGACATCCAACTATTTGACAAACCACTTGATACTATCTACTAAACGAAACATAAACTAGTCACAGAAGACGATTCGGGAGCTGGTACAATGATAGACGAAATATCAGAAAAAGCTAAACGTAAATTCGTTAAAATTAATGCAAGATAATTGAAGCTTGACAATTTGGCAGTAGATTTATTTCGGCTGGATATAAATGAAAAATTTACTATCAATATCGATACTTAAATCACATTCCAATTTATAACTTTCTTTGTCACCAGTTACAATTACACATTTCGGGGTAGATAATCGATCGATCAGCTGTGACCTTTCAACGAATGCTACCGAGTGTACTGTCATTTATTTATCGTCAGCAATAAAGTTCAGTGGAACACCGGCTGGTTCAATACTCGTTGTATGTTAACGACTTCTTTGACCCAAGGGCACACGTCTATTGATGTAAATAGAAAATACTTCGGCGGTAACCATCCATGTGTTATAAAATGGAAAATTTGTTTCGATGGTTTTTAAAGAATTCTCTCAAAATTTAATTTATTCATGCCATAATATGGACACATAAAAATAAATCAAATGTTTATAAAATAAAGTATGAGTTGAATATAGAAAAATTGTTCTGTATTTATAGATTTTAGTACTTATAAAGTCGCAAATTTTCCCTAGGGCGAAAAAAATACGTAAGGCTCAGTTGCTATTCTTCGTTAGTTTAAAATAATTTATAGTTATATTACGATGTACTAAAAAGCCATTACATAATGCGTGTTGTTTCTGAAATTATCATCCATGATAAATAGGGCTTCTACACAATGTTTTATTTTCCTTTCGTTGACCTTTTCACTAACACAGACAAGAAACACCATGAAAAGGTCTAAAAACGACAATAGTTATGTCGAATACAAGGGTATTATAACAACAACAATTTATACTCATACACCACAAAATAAAAAAAGGGGTGGTAAATCACAGTGTAGCGGCCCGCAGTGTAGGAGCCCAGATACACAGATAGACGAGACATTAAAAGTCAAAATAAACTTTATCTTTTCAGAAACTAACAGAAAAGCTAGGTTAATTATTTTTTGTGCATGATCTAATTAAACATGTTGCAAAAGGCTGTTACTAAAAACTGTCTCTAGAGGCCCAACAGCAATATTTTTTAACCAACATTTTACATTTTAAACATAAAAAAACAGTATGTTTTGAAATATACCAGAGCCACAACCGTTAAATATCAGTGTCAAAATGCTTTCCACTTTATTAGCAGATTAGCGACCTGCTTATGTTTCACACGGGTGCAATCTACTAACGTCGTAACATTTATAACAAAATATGAATAAATGAAACACATAGGTACATGAAAAAAATCGTCATTTTTTTTTAAGTAATGGTAAACACCGCATCAAAATCCGTTCCGTACAGTTAAGATAAACGCGAGCCCACAGACAAACAGACACAAACCGTAGAAAATTATATTTGTTATGATTAAGAGTAAATGAGTCTACTAGTTACAAAACCCGCAATGTCCGTTGTAAGGAATCGCGAGTAATTTATTATTTTCGTATTACGCATTATTGGCCCTGTGGGTTATATTGGAACTATAGTAGTTTGATTTAAAATAATGTAGTTAATCAAATACTAAACTTAATTATGATAAATCTTTACGAAATAGAAAAATAACCAGAAAAACATTATGGACATTGCTGACTTTGTAACACTCGGCTGGACTTTGCAGATTTTGTTGCAAAAACTGCATGGACTTTGTTGGCTTTGAAACATATCTGTGCTGGCCTAGAATGATTAAACCATATTGATACTTTTATTTGAAATACCATTAGAGTCCATGAGCCCGCCTATTCTACTAATATAATAGTGAAGGTTTTTATATTTGGATGCACTGAACGAATTTGAATGAAATATTTTTTGAACATCCACGCGGATGTTTATAATTGCAAATAAAACTATGCTTGTTTTATAAGAACTTTATTAGTTATACAAAACCAATACTAAATTATAAGTAATGGTGATTCCTCTTGTTCTTCACATACCATCTCTTTAAGGGAATCGATATCGTCAACCACATTTTTGTCCGGTATATCCTCTGATGATGGTACTCTCTTATAGTACTCCAAAGTCATATATTTCAGCTGCAAGGTTGTAATTTCGAGATTCAGATCTTCGACAGCGACATTGTGTTTTACTACTACGACTACCTACGTTGTGTATATGTTACGGCTAATACCCGAAGTGCGGCTACACCTAGTTTTAGCCGGTTAGAACTAGGTGTAGCCACTTACTCTTGGTTAAACCTAGTACGAGATGATTGTTTTCGGGTAAAACTAGGTCTAGCCTTCATCATGCCGGCTACAACTAGGTCCAGCCATTCCCTGTTGGATAAAACTAGGTCTATCCGATATCATTCCGGCTAGAACTAGGTATTGGTGCAATTTAGTTTAGTGTTTATGCAACATGGTCGACGAAGCCCCGCTGCGCGGGGCTCCTATTTCTGAATGCAGGGTCTAAAGTAACCTAACACGAAGGGGAAGGGTTCAGTCATCCCCTTCGAACCTAACCTGTCCGTGTCGGGGTGCCCTAAGCTCCCGAGGTTAGGTTAGGTTAGTTTTATCCAACAGGGAATGGCTGGACCTAGTTGTAGCCGGCATGATGAAGGCTAGACCTAGTTTTACCCGAAAACAATCGGCTCGTACTAGGTTTAACCAAGAGTAAGTGGCTACACCTAGTTCTAACCGGCTAAAACTAGGTGTAGCCGAACTTCGGGTATTAGCCGTGACATATACCTTTCGTATGTTTCAATATAAATGAGTATTGTTTTAAGTTGATTTTCAATTGATAAAAAGACTCATACAATTTGCGTACATCCTGCAGTAGAATTTTAGAGCATTGTATATTTTTGCATTTATGTTCATATTGCGGCTTAACAGGCAAATGTATTGCTACGAACCTGAAAAAAAATCCTTGTCATTCGGGTTTGGAGTTAATAACAGTGGTCATAAAATGCAATATAAATATTTTTCCCAAAAAATTGAACATGTAAAAAGTATCAAGACATAATCATCATAGTATACTCACCGTTGTTCTTTAGCACGATTCTTTTTCCAGCTTGCAGCGTTTACTCATCGTTTTCGTTCCTGTTTATTGTCAACAACTTCAGGGTAACACTCCATGTTATATATTTTAATAAAATTATGTCCAATTAATAACTTTTAACATGAGAAAACTTAAATAAACCGAGAGCAAACTTACGGCTGCAAAAAATAATCCACCATATAGAAAGGCGTGACGTGATTGGTCGCGATGGACTATGCGTAATTTGATACAAACAGGAACGGACAATGCTGTTTTTGTAGCAAACTAAAAAGTTTCACAGCCATTTTCTATTGGACTAAGCGGACTCAGGTTCATATGATTAGTATAAAAATGATTCATTTTGTCTGTGGATTTTTGTACAATAGCTAAGTCATTTTTACTTTTTTGTGGACATTGCGGTTTTTGTAACTAATGGACTCAAATATACTATTATAGTCACCAATAATAGGATACATCCCATGTTTAATGCATGGCAGCCTGCCATACCTAGTTGTCACGCTGACTGACAAGTCGGTGATCAAAGTATGATGTCAACGTTGCGACGCGACGTATTGGTATTAGCGGACGTTGGTTCGTTATCTTCGGTAGACTGCAACCGGGTGGGTTACGTGCCAAAATTCTGGTGACTATCCGACTGAATATTGTCTGCACGCGAAATTCTAACTACAATGTTAAGTTAATGATGGATTTTAAGTATCCACCTATGAATTTTAAATTGACAAGATTCAAATTCAAAAAAATCAAATTCAAATTTGATGCCTGTATCTTGGGTACCAATTATGAGGGTTTACCATTAAAAAAAAAAGTGATTAGTAACATAAAAAGTTTACTTAAATTAAACATAATTAAATAAACAAATACACACATAATACATATTGAAGTAATCAAATACGTAGATTGTTATCAATTGATTCGTAATACAAATCGACGTGGCAGCGAGTCCGCGATATAAACAATGTTAGTAATCTATTACATGAAGTGAGAGAGCTCCACCCGATTTCTGCATTGTAATTTAATGTCACAGATTGATAGGTTTTTAGGCTGAAGTAGATTTGACAAATGCTAAACTTCAGATTCTTAATTCAGGAACCGGGGGTAACATCGAAACCTTTAGACCAAATATAAACTTCTAAAAAAACATCGATCAGTTGGGGATAAATGTTTAAAAACTAGGCAGTTAAATACAAGTGTGTTATTTTTGAAACAAGCGTTTTAGTTTACCGTTAATTTTCATCCAAAACCAAAAGTAGAAAATTCAAAATGCAAAATTTCAGCTTAATCAAACCATAGGCAAGTTAAATAACACCTTGTAAAAATAAACTTTTAGTACCTAGTATCAATAAAATAACAAAAAAGCTTAACAACATACGAAGTGTTAATTTCAGGTATTTCTCTCATTTCACACGAAGAACGAGTGGTGATTAAATGAATTACAACTCATTTGTGATAATTTCGTCGGTAGCGGTTTTTGTAGAACACTAATATTACACCGTTACTGTAATGGTTATTATCATCATTTGCTTTTTGCGAGAAACACCATGAAACAGTAACCTTGACATAGTAAATCAAATTAAGAAAATGATAGAAAGTACGTAAGTACCTACCTAAAATGAAGAAGAAATTATTGTGGAGTTATCGGCAAATTACGCGAATTTTTTATGGCTATTCTATGCATATAAATGACTAACTTATAATGGGTAAATTGAGTCGTAGAAAGATTGATGTTGAAATGGGTCAGTGATCAAATTAAGCTTGTTTGAAAGACTAGATTAAGGTTGAAATAACATAGGAAATGAATTACGACGAAGGAATTAAGGCCTAAACTGCTGTGGATAATAATGATTGTAAAATACTAAACGGCTTGAGAAAAAAGGTCAAACCACGTCCAAAAACCAAGTAGTCGATCAAGTCCGTAAAAAATCCAGATGACTTACGTAAAATATTTCAACGTCCTCAAAAAAGTATGAAATAAAAACTCATAATGTAAATTGTAAAGAATAGTAACAGAAATATGTCATCGTTACAGTAAATAGATGATATGGAAAGCTGCCACATAATTCAATAAAATACGGTATGATTTCCTTTTCCCGAACACACACTTTCCGGCGTGTGTCATCTGCTAAGAATAACCGATCCACCGCGTACGAGCAATATACACGATTGAGGGAATAATATTCTGGTTTGTGTTCGCATGATAATTTTTACCTATTCATCATATTCTGGAGGTTCGTTTGCTAATCAGTTCTATTCATAGGTAGTATATAAAAGCTGACTTCCACTTATTACTAGCTTTTATTCAACTTGCAATGTATGTATGTATGTAAGTGTGGTCGGGTCAAATCTTGCAACTGAATTTTAAAGCAGTTATCTTCCACCGATTAAGATGAAATTGTGCATACACGTTTAGTTTGGATGACAATGCATAGTTAGCTATATGACGTTATTCTAAATGCAATATGGCGGATGGCACAAGAGTACGGACTAGTTATTTTTTGTGCACTGCCATAATATGGGTATCAAATGGAAGGGTTTGCTAAGAAGAATACGAGAAAACCGGCCAAGTGCGAGTCGGACTCGCGCACGTAGGGTTCCGTACTTGGTAAATTGCGGTTTATGATTTATGACGTATAAAAAAAAAAAACTACTTACTAGATCTCGTTCAAACCAATTTTTGGTGGAAGTTTACATGGTAAAGTACATCATATATTCTTTTTAGTTTTATCATTATCTTGTTTTAGAAGTTACAAGGGGGGGACAAACATTTTACCACTTTGGAAGTGTCTCTAGCGCAAACTATTCAGTTTAGAAATAAATTATATTAGAAACCTCAATATCATTTTTGAAGACCTATCCATAGATACCCCACACGAACGGGTTTGATGAAAAAAATATTTGAGTTTCAGTTATAAGTATGGGGAGCCCCCAAAACTTTTTTGTTTTTTTTCCTATTTTTGTGTAAAAAAACTTAATGTGGTTCATAGAATACAGCTACTTACCAAGTTTCAACAGCATAGTTCTTATAGTTTCGGAAAAAAAAGTGGCTGTGACATACGGACGGACAGACAGACAGACAGACATGACGAATCCATAAGGGTTCCGTTTTTTGCCTTTTGGCTACGGAACCCTAAAAAGCTTGTATCAAAAAATATTTATAGAGAATAATTTTATTTGAATTTGAATTTGATGATCACTAACAACTCTTTAGTGCTGAACAAAGTACCTACTTACGAAAAATATTTATATGTACCTACATATAATTTTTTTTCGTGATGTTTAGTGAATGCGCAGCCGTTCTATTCTGTAAATATTTCACCGTGAAAATCTGGTGGAGCAAGGTCGAAGTGAACTGTCATTTCACCTCGATTGGATGGATTGGCAAATCACTTCATGTACACTTTACCAAAAGTTGTCACCGTTTGAATTTTACACAATAGCACTGTAGGTCACTGTTTATGCAAATTAAGTTAGCATTTATTTTATTAATAATGTCAGAAATAAATTTACTTTATAAATAATTTAATTAATTACAATATAAATATTATATTAGGTACCTTAAGTTTTAGATTGTGAAAAAAATAAAAATCAAAACCTAAACAAAATAGAATACAATAACCAATTTCGTGAACGTCACGTCATTATTGCCTGAAATAGATAGATTGGTATTTAGAGACACAAAGGTAGGTTCAAATATTTGTTTTCCTTTGTTATATTAACTTTACCCTCTGTCCCTGTCTTCACCAGAGATTTCATCGATATCGTTCATAAGCTGTCAGTCTGAAGCTAATTTAATTTCTTCAAGAAAAGTTGCGATTGATAAGCCAGGGTTAAAACGATAATTTGTTTTAGGCATTTAAAACTTAAGTAAAGATCACGACGAACATTAATTATTTATCAATTATATATATTTTTTTTATTTTTAAATTTTTTTTTTAATTTATGTTTTTGTTTTAGCGGACTCTACTGCAAAAAAACGGTAGAAAAATTTGTTTAAAACGCAAGCTTGTTTTTTTATAATCTATAGGCTCGCGTTTGACCACTATCTCACCTGATGTTAAGCGATGATGTGGTCTACGGTGAAGCACGCTTGCCAAGGAGAAACCTGTTCACTCTTGTATAGATATAAGTATGTTTTTTCATGAAGTGCCTGGCAAAATAGAAGTTTAATGACAGACAATAAAATCATAAGGCAAATGTTCTTAGTTCACAGCGATATTGTTAAGTAAGGGAACTTGATTGATAAGCAAATTACCTTTTAGCTCAAATTGTCGATAATTTCAAATCACAACCATCAGCTGTAGCCGTTCAAAAAAGCTTGACAACGGAAAATTGTCGTGATTTGTCAATTTGATCATCTAACTTGTTCCCTGAATGTACCTACATCTAAACTTTTATTCTTCGTCGTATCGATGATTCCTCAATTATATACGTTTTGACCAGAATTCAGCCACGGCAACAGCGTTTTCATTTGCCTCACAAAGGTCCTGCAAGCTGCAGGTATAGTTGCAGCACGATAGGAGGTGAGGCATTGTTTGGGACGTAGCTCCGCAGTCGCACTGCGGGTCATTCGAGTACCCCCATCAGGCACAACTTAGTTAAATTGTGCCTGCAGCGACGAAACTTTTATTATAAAGAGTTAATTGTTGTTTTTTGTTTGTGAAGAGAAATAGCCGGCAGTTCACACTATTGCCGAGAGGCACGTTTTCTGGTTAAATTTACTTCCACGCTGTCGAAGTCGCAGGCAGAAGCTAGTATTTCGTAATCTTCAAGTCAACACTAAACCATTCTTTGAAATAGAATCGGTTACGGTATTGACCTCACTCCACGTCACCCGCGCTCGTGCCTATGCTCGATAAAATGTTATACTAAAACGCTTTTTGGTTTTTAAAACAGCAAATGCTGGAACAACTGCTATAAGAACATTGTTACAAGTAAATGTTCTAATCTATACTCACATACCTACCTACCTATGTCGGTGACGCGGTCACATTAGCATATTGGTTACACGAACCCATAAGTTTAGCCCCTACCAAAAACCGTACAACGCGGCTAGAAAAGTTTTCACGGTACATTACGGTTGAAATGCCCGCCATTCAACCACTGCACCGACCAACCTGTCAACTCGCAACATAAGATGCATACACACACATCACTATCAATCGCAACATAAGATGCATACACACACATCATCAGCCTATTAATGTTCCCACTGCTGGGATACAGGCCTCCTCTCTGTGAGAGGAAATGGGCCGTAATCCAACACGCGGGCCCAGTGCGGGTTGTTGGATGTCACATGTCTTCGAATTTTTGGTTCTAGGACATGCCGGTTTCCTCACGATGTTTTCCTTCACCGTTTTGAGAGCAGTGGTGATGAAATAATTTACACTTGTAAGTCGCGGCCGATACCACTGGGCCACCACTGCTGCGTACAGTAAATAAATACTTATACTTAGATTAAATCTGAATCCTAATGCTACCACTCCTAACCTCTATTTCAGTTCAGCATTGTAACAAATGGTGTGGAATAATTCACCAAAATCGGGCACCTACTACTTTCATAGACAATTTGTCTTCATTTTGTTAAAACGATTTGTATGTAGGGCTATCAAACCATTAGTTGTTCTTTCAGGCATTGCTGGGCCTGTTTAATACAAATAATTTAAAAAATTAATTAAATTCAAATAATTAATATTATAAAGAGGAAAGATTTTTTTGTTTGTTTGTTTGTACCGAATAGGCTCCGGAACTACTGGACCAATTTTGAAAATTCTTTCACCAGTAGAAAGCTACATTATTCCTGAGTGACATAGGCTATTTTTTTTCTCGAAAACGGGTCTTGTAGGGTGGCCCACGGGAGCGAAGCCGCGGGGAACAGCTAGTATGTGGTAATTAGATCTGTTAGTAAGATAACATTAATCATTAAAGAGTAACTAGTAATAACCTTCGTAGAAAATATTATATGTATACCAGAAGTAATAAATATTATTTTTAAATTATTGTTCTAACAATATATTTAAAAAAGTGCCGAAATTGACAATAATAAGGTACAAAAACCATGAAAATAAACTTGTGTAATTGACAGATTTTCGTATTGTTGGATTACTGGCTGTCACTGTAACCTGTCGGTTTATTTAAATAGAGGCCCCCCGAAAAAGAATTTTACAAATTTATCTTTAGAATTTACAAGAAGTAAATGGTTTATGTAAGACGGATCATCAATGTTGAAATAACTCACATAGCATTTGCTGACTTGTCAACTTTAAGGGCCATACTTCGTCGGAACTAAGCTAAAGTTTTACTAAACTTAAGATGATCAGACCAGACACCTTTAGATAATCCGAGAGAGTACCCGTATAATTTACCTTGTTATTTGTCTAAGTACCTATTAATTAGATCGATAAAACCATGCTGGTACCTACTTCCTTTGTGATTCGTTTTCAATGTTTCTAATATTAGAAGACTTAACCAAGTGAGCAGAGTACTACTAGACTTTTTTTGTGACATAAAAACGTGCTTGCAGATAAACCAAGCACACGTTCGTTTAATTTAAAAGGACCAGCTATCATCATCTTCCTGCCCTTGTCCCATGTTACTTGGGGTCGGCGCAACACGTTTTCTTCTTCCATACCGTCCTATCTCCTGTCACGCTATCACTGACTCCCTTTTCTTTCATATCACTCCTCATAGTTCATCTTTTCTTTGGCCTTCCTTTCTCTCTCCATCCGTCCACAATTATATTAATAACTCTTTTAGTAACATAGGAAATAAAACTAAAAAAAAGTACCTACTATCACAACTATAAACTAAACTACAAGTTAAAACAGCAAATTCAACGATAAACCACGTCATATTTGGTATCAAGCGATAACAATGTATCAATTTAATACCGAACCTTTACACCCAAAATAATGAAGAAAAATAATTCACAAAAGTCACCTATCACGCGAGCGCTAGCTGTGTGTTGTAGGAATACGTCACCTATGAAAAAATAATATTCAGACGTATTTTCTTTTATTTATCAAGAGTTTGTATATTTTATTCAATTATTTGACAATATACCGTGTATAAAATACTTAATTAACTAAGACTACAAATATATACATTTAAACCAAAAACTACTCACTACCTAAACCTAAAAATATACTTAACTAAAATATGGCGTCAAAAAACTCCTCCACATCGTTGTCCACTGGTAATGTACCCAGAAGGCTGGCAGCATTGCCACGTTGTATGGCAATGCTTAATCTCTGACCAAGGTAAAAGCCAGCCAAAGTCAAAAGTCAAAGCACTTTATTTCAAGAAGGCCAGTTACAGGCACTTTTGAATTGTCAAAAGACAAAATAAAATATTACAAAATTATGGTGCTACAGTCCCAGTCACAAGACATAATAACTGTGAAAGTACCGTAGATGCCCATTCCAAGGCGTAGATCTCTAAGGAGAAGAACGGGCAAGAAACTCCATGGACACTCTTTTTCAATTAGGTAATTATTACAAATCATTTGTTACATCATTCATGTTGAGATTACACATTATGTGAGAACGATGTAGAAAGTTAAAAGTGTCTATAGTAAATATAAAAAGACAATTCAAAAATAAAATTAGAATCAATTAAAATAAACCATGGCAGCTAAGAGATGACCAGTCCCAAACGACAGCCCTTGGGTCCCGCGAAGTGTCAACTAGGCGTTTTTAACTACCAATGAGATTATTATATTTCCGCCGCTTGAGGTTCCCTGCAGCCGCAGCGGCAGCGCCAGCACAGCTCGACGAAAGAAGAGAGTTTGTTTCAAATAGACGAATGGAGTTGTTTGTACGCTGTATTTTTTCCGTTATAAGAATGTTTTAATTACTTTAAGATATATACAATCAAATATTTTTATTTACCTATTTGTCCTATTATATTTTGATAATTGGTTATATGACGTAGTAGAATGCAGGTTCCTAATACAATAATGTTACATCCGAAAATTGACATATATTTGTTTAGATTGATTTGTCACCTTTCCATGTAAAGGTTTCATCACTCACAATATGAATGAATTCTTCAATCGCACAATTGCTCATTAATAGTCAAAACGATTAACAATGACTCCGATGAAAAAAAAAAATTGTAACAAGCTTTTACGTCTACATAATTATAGGTGCTCACTTCCACCGAAATATATTTACATCAGGACACGTAAGGCGTGTTACTGACAATATAGATGGTACGAGAAACTTCATTTGCCGACCGACCTAAAATTGTACAAGAAAAGGTTAGGTAAATGCTAACTCCCTATCAAGCTTTTCAAGCACTGCCAACGCTGCCATTTTAGCACAAGTAACCTTCGTGATATTTTGAAACGGTCCCACAGAATGGCGAAAATATGGTGTAATATTGAACATAATGGATCAGAATCCAAGGTCGTGTATTGTGGTGATTTTATCTAGTAAGTCGGAACATCACTTTTCGTTTAAACAATATTAATGGTTGTAGCGAAAATAGCTCAACGTAGAATGCGTCTGATGTCGTTGGACAGTGAGATATTCGTTGCATTACATTCTAAACAAACTCGTTCTTGTTATTTGTTTCTTTTGCGTACACTGTTGAGCTTGAATATGTTACCGAGAAAGACCAACTTTCTAAGACTGTAACAATATAACATGCACATGCATCATGCCCCTCAAGTTAAAATAAAATAATAAAATGATACGAATAGTAGTGTAGTATTTGTGTAGTATGTGTTAGTGTAATGTGTGTGTGTGTTTGTGTGATGTTAATACTATACTGATTTAGTACCTGGGCGACCGAGTTCAGCTCGTGTGAAAATAGAGAAAAAGACGTTTTATAAAACTGAATCCTAGCTAGATCGATTTATCGTCCCCGAAAGGCCCAGCATACTAAATTTCATGAAAATTTTTATATAATGTCGGTAAATCAACAACATTCATTGCGTGTTTTACGATGATGAATAGATGGCTTTTTGAACATATGAAGCAATTAATATGGGAAACAAGCCGTACCCTACTCTTTGAACTTACACAATTAGGGTGCACTTTTGTCAGTAGACACAGAAAAAGAGAATAGTGTACCTGTTCTAATGAAAATTAAATATTAGTAGTAGTTATTTTAATATATCCGAAATAAGTGGTAAGCCATTATCTGTGTAAAAATCTACCACGAACTACCTACTAAAAGTGGAAAACCAAAATCGAACTCCAAAATGTGCCTACAATAAGCTCAATGTTCAATTTGGTTGGCATTTTATCATTGAGTGGCATTTATAGAAGGATTATACTCACACCTCCAATATTGTATAACATATTCGGCAAAATATTATAATCCGTTGTAATCCGAGATAAGCGATTTTGCGCTCTATTATAAGAGCAATAACCGTGTATAACCTTTACTTAATTGAAGATCACAGAGATAAAATTGTAAACAAGAGAAAATAATACTATCGAATATTTTTCTAGAACAAAAAGTTACTTTCAAAATAATTTATGGTAGGTAATGTCTGTCCTAGTTACCAAATGAAATAATAGCTCCAATTAGGAAAACCTACTTTATTTCAATTTATGAGACCAGCTGTTGATTTTTAAAATAAACTTAATAATTAGACGTAATTCAAAAAATTCTGGAACCTTTCAACTTATTTCTTAAACATGTTTGTAATAAGTACATAGACAATATAAGTAATGTGCCTGTCGAAAATGTAGACGACCATTTAACTAGACTGAATAATGTAATAACTTAGCACAAACTGTCAATTTTCATTAGGTGTAACATGAAACTCGGCTCAAGGAACATACTCGTGATTGTAATGGTTCAGGGAAAACTCCAAATAATTTTAATTCATTTTATCTGTTTAATTTAAATACGGGAAGCCGTAGTATGTTATAAAAACAAGTATAAATAGTCTTACCTTGTGTTGGTACAAGAAAAATCAATATCAATTAGTCTTCGTTGTTGTTAACTTCTACAGGAATACACTGCATGGATATGTTCGCATTACAAATGTATTATTTACACAAAGCACTACACTTGAGCCTTTAAATACATCATCCAGAACTTTGGTCCTCGAACCAGATACACAATAGTCTTATAAAATATATTTACAATAAGTTAGGATATGAAGGATTGATATCAGCAGTTGCTAATAAGTCACTTGATTGGACCGAAGGGTAAAGTAGTGCAGGAAACTAAGCGTTTACTCTAATATTTGGCTATGTTTGGAATTATGAACACACATACACACGGTTCAGGCGACGAAAATAAACTTTGTACTTCGAATAAATCACAAACGCATTCACTTTCGACCGAGCGATCGACGTATAAGTTTAATTTTATTAGAGTAACAAAAGATCAGTGCCGTCACCAGCAGCTATGGGGTAATATTCAAATATACACTCGCAACTCCAATAAAGCGAGCAAAAGAAATCGTCCGTACGATAGCGGTTCAAATATCGCGGCAAGTCGCTGGGCGGCGTGTTCTCACGTCCGCGCGCCCTGCCGCTCAAACGCGGACTGAAAGCTTTCCTGCGTTCCTGAAGCCGGTGCACGATTGAAAAAGCTCACCATATTTTCAATGTTCCCATATGTGAGAAAGAGATGACGTGATATTTCTTGTTTTGGTGTCAAACGCCATGCTTGAGTAGCGACTATCAAAAGGAAATGTGAAGGTGTTCGTATCAAAATAAAAGATGCAACGGCTGTCCGGTTATGATAGGTCAGACGTTCAGGAAATGTTGCGAAGACCATGCTCACGAAGCGAATTCAGCAACGTGATGTAATATCTTACAAGGAAAGTGATTACTTTTGTATATAAAAAACCAGCCAAGTGCGAGTCGCACGAAACGAAACCCATCGCACGAAGGGTTCCGTACCATTATCGCAAAAAACAGCAAAAAAACACGTTTGTTGTATGGGAGCCCCACTTTATTATCTGTTTTATTCTGTTTTTACAGAAATACATCATCTGTGAAAATTTCAAGTGTCTAGCTATCACGGTTCATGAGATACAGCCTGGTGACAGACAGACAGACAGAAAGTTAGACAGACAGACGGACCGCGGAGTCTCATGGCAGTAATAGGGTCCCGTTTTTTCTCTTTAATTACGGAACCCTAAAAATCAAAGCTGCACATTATCAGAAATGTTTATTGATGCATTGCCCTAAACTTAATTTTAGAAGAAAAGCAGCAATTCAAGGAGGAGAAAACTAAACCACAGCAATATAAAAATACGAATCAATAAATATCGTTCTTGTTTTTTTTTATTCTACAACAATGGAACCTAAAGAACTAGTAGAACAGTTCTCTACTATATGATACAAAGCTCTAATCAATTTATCACCAGCACAATCAGGCTCATTAACAACATTTACTCAAGTTATAAAGTACACGTGGTACGTGAGTAAAGACGTCATTATACACAAACTAGCATTATCCAACGGATTCACTAGCGTGAAAGTTTAAATTTATCCCACGGAAATATCATCACCATCATATTTTTTTTAAATGTTCCCACTGCTGGGACACAGGCCTCCTCTCTGTGCGAGGGAGTGGGCCGTAATCCACCACACGGGCCCAATGGAGTGTCGAAAGTGGATGTCACATGTATTCGAATTTTTGTTTCTGGGACATGCCAGGTTCCTCACGATGTTTTCCTTTACCGTTTTGAGAGCAGTGGTGGTGAAATAATTTACACAAAGTAAAGCGCGCCTGCATGGGTTTGAACCCACGACCTACAACTGGCAAAAAGTAATGTACTAATCCAGGTCTACCTGTGTTTCAAATTTCAACCAAATCCATTTAGCATTGATTGGGTAAAAAACATCCACACTTACAGACGTCTTCATTAACCATTATTGTAGGATTAACTTATGCTCGCGGATTCACTCTTGTTTGTTGTTTTTACTACCCCAAGGAAACATATTCTCGTGATTAAAAGTATTATATGTCCCAATCCAGGCCATGTTGTACCCGTGATTATAATTTTATCCAAATTCGTTTAGCTGCCGAGTTGTAATTGATTAACCAACATCCAAATATATTTGAATATACATTTACAATAAATAGTATATATGAAACTATATCAAATGTTTATTTTCTAAAGCACGGAAGTATAAAGATAAAGACAACTAATAGTATTAGTACACTAATCTTAATAATCGCATTAAAGTACACGCTAGCCTCAATTTCAAGCGAGTAAACCAATTATTGTTAGTAGGCCATTGGCCACATGTAAACGAACACTGAAAATGGATTAAAATGTTTTTGAACATAAATTCGGCAGTGAAGGTGGTCTTATAACTTTCCGGAAAGTGGTCATTTCAATTTATGACCTTTGAAAAGTATAAGTTATGCCAAAGTTATTACGTTTGGAAAATATTAGGTGACTCCAGAGAATAGTGAAATAGAAGTTCTAACTGTGAAAATGAAAATAAATCGACCACTGTGTTTGTGTCTGTGACTTTCCTTACACAGAAAACTATTCTGCAATAAGTATTGACAGCTACTGCATTTTTTTTACTAGCTTTTCGCCCGTAGCGCCGCCTGCTTGGACTACACGATTTTGGCTGTTTCGTTCTTAGCAGTTCTGGCGGGATATTGCAAATTATTATCCAAACATAGCTTTTCGACTTTAATGACTGACCGTAAGATTTATTTATAGTCATTGCAAAGCAGACCTTACGGGGGAATTGTAATCATTTAAACTTAAAGACATAGTCAGAGTGGTATTCGAGGTATGAAAACTGATTCCCCCGAGCACATCCATCATTGATACAAACTTTAACACCCCTTTTTACCCGTTTAAGGGATGAAATTCAAAAAATCTTTAAAGATTTTCGTTTTATTTTATATTTAGAGGCCAAATGCCATATTTTATTGATATCAAATTAAAAATGAAAGTTTCATACAAAATTTCATCCTCCTTAAAAAATCCTTCCTTATTCCTTGTCTACATTATAAAGGGAACCTCTGTGCAAAATTTCAGCTTTCTAGGTCCAAGGGTTTGGGCTGGGCGTTGATGAGTCAGTCAGGACTTTTCTTTTTATTTATATAGATTATCGATAGGCTCGCGCTTGATCACTATCTCATCTGACGGTAAGCGATGGTGAAGCACGCTTGCCTAGAAGTAACCTATTCACTTTTGCCTTAAATACTATATATATACTGCAGATAATTCCACTCCTTAGCTGTAGGCACTATGAAATTATTCCCAAAACGTTTAGTTCGTATGGGTGGGATGTCCACCATACGGGGTAGACGGAATTAGATCAAGCAAAGTACATAAAGCCCAATTTCTCACAGGGCATGGTTGTAATGTTGGGGTTTCGCAAAGCAGACAACCAGTAGGTCTAAGTAGGATTTATTGAATGTCTCATTAAAACATACAGTACAGTTACAATAATGCGCGTTACGTAAAGTACATATTAAGCATTAATATGATACCGTTTTGTTAAGGGTAATACTAAGTAGATTTACTTAAGGCTAATACACTTCACCTCCCGCGAAAGTGAACACTTCACCTCCCGCGAAAGTGAAGAAAAAAAAAAAAAAACATACATAGTTTTTTTTTTTTTTTCGTTTCCTAACAATATACCATAAACCGAAGTTAACATCTTAAGTAAAATAATAACTATTTCTAATCTAGCTCACAAATTACTCATTTAGTTACAGTTCATTTTTTTTTTTTTTTTTTATTTATTCATAATAGGGTCTAGTCCTATTCTTATGCACTAATTCTATTTTATTATTCTTACTTATTCTAACATTACAACCTAAATCTTCTATTACTATATAAGGACCTTCTAATATCGCATCTAATTTCCGACCTGTCTCATTTTTCAACAAAATTAAATCATCTTTGTTATATATGAATGGATTCATGGATTTGTCATACAAACATTTTCTTCTTAATTTACTATTAAACAAATTTTTCTTTGCATCGGCATGAGCTAACTGTAATCTATACTTTAACTGTAAAGGATAGTTGTCAATATTGTACAATGGTTCTAACGTATCAGTAATTCTACTGGGTATTCTACAAAGTTTGCCAAAAACAAGCTCATGTGGAGTGTAATTTGTTTCGCTATGGACTGTGTTGTTGAAACTAAAACACCAGAACGGTAACCAATAACTCCAACCGTCTGTGTGGTTTTCACACTGAATCCTTAAAAATGAACCCAGGGTTTTGTGCGCATTTTCAAGAGCTCCAATGGACTGGTGATGGTAAGCTGTTGAGGATAACTTTTCAATATTAAGAAGTTTACATACCTGTTCCATAGTTGCTGATATGAACTCTGCTCCACGGTCAGTCGCTATGATCTCAGGAATGCCAAAAATTAAAATAAAATATCTTACAAATGCATCTGCAATGGACACAGTTTCCTTATTTTTTATGGGAACAGCTTGCACATATTTAGTTAATTCACATTGCATAGTCAATATATAGCAATTACCGTCAATGTCTCTATCCAAAGGTCCCACTAAATCTAAATAAATTTTCTGAAATGCCGAGGAAGCCGTTGTGGTTAGTTCCATCGGCTGTTTAATATATCGAAAATATTTCGATTTCTGACATTTCGTGCATTTTTTGACATAATTCTGGACGTCCTTATCGATACTTGGCCAGTAGTATCGTTTTTTAATCGTATTTACCATTCTACGGACTCCAGCATGACCACTGGATGGTAGCAAATGGAAATCGTTCATAATAATTGTCTTTTCCTTGTCGTCATTTATTTTCTTAACTCCTCGCAATATACATACTCGTGGTCCGGACCAATGCGTGAGTGAAGATATCTCATCGCATATACTCTTTATAAAATCAATATTCTCTTCGTTTTTAATTATACAAACTTCATCGATACGTATCTTTTTACAAATATCATTAAATTTCTGTACAAATTCGGCTCGCGAGAAATGTACCTTGAAATCAAGATTTATAAACAATTCCTTTTTATTTGCAATAAACGCAAAACATTCAATTTCCTCTGATATCTGGTTTTTTACTCTCAGCTTTTTTAATTCATTACCTTTAATTAAACACATTTCTACGGAGTCTATCGGTTTTCTTAATATATCCACAACTCTTGGTTGATCAGACCTATTGTTAGTGAATTTACTAGGATCCGTTGCCTCAGTTTCATCCTTATTATCATCACACAGATCGTTCATTCTCTTCTTCTGAGCTCTAGTCATCACAGCTACAACTTGTTCATGCATACTCTTTAGTTCATCTGATGTCATATACATTCTAGACAAAGCATCCGCTATTACGTTATTTTTTCCTTTTACATAAACAATTTTAAAATTATATTCTTCCATAGTTAATCGAAATTTGAGTAATCTACTAGAAGGATCTTTCAAACTAAAAAGGTAAACCAAAGGTTTGTGATCCGTCATTATGGTAAATTTTCTTGCATATAAATACGGCCTAAAATACTTTAAGGACCATACTATCGCTAGAAGCTCTTTTTGAATAGTAGGATAATTTTTTTCTGCTTTATTTAGCGGTCTACTTGCATAAGCAACTGGTCGAAGATCTTTATTACACAGCACTGCACCAATACCTGTGCCTGATGCATCTGTTTGTAGCACAAATTCATTGTTATCAGAAAAATCTGGATATTGCAAAATAGGTGAAGAGATTAACGCATTTCTCAAAAACTCAAAAGCACTTTGACACTCATTACTCCAAACGAATGGTACATTTTTCCTACATAATTTATTCAATGGCATTGCTATATCTGAAAATGACCTTATAAATTTCCGATAATAGTTACAAAAAGCTACAAAGCGTTTAACTTCGTCTGAACTTTTAGGTGTTGGATAATTAACTAATACTTTAGTTTTGTCTGGATCAGGCAAAACTCCTTTTTCAGATACAACATGGCCTAAATACAAAATCTCTTTCTTTAAAAATTGACACTTTTGAGGATTCAATTTTAAATTGACTTTTCTTAATCTCTCCATGACATTAACTAAATTTTGATTGTGATTATATAGATTTCTTCCAAATATTATCAAATCGTCTTGATAAACTAAACATTTCTCATTGGTTAGACCAGACATTGCTACAGACATCATACGGCTGAAAGCACTAGGGCTTGTCTTAAGGCCCATAGGTAGGCGTTTCATCTGATATTGACCTGAATTCGTAGTAAATGCTGTAATTTTACGACTCTCGGGTTCCAAGGTCACTTGATAATAACCTTGGTGAAGGTCAAGATGACTGAAGTAAATAGCACCAGATAGGGAATCTAAAATTTCTGTTATATTGGGTAACGGGAATTTATCATCACAAATAGTTTCATTTAATTTTCTGTAATCTATCACTAACCTCCATTTCTTTTCACTTCCTTCGCTACTTCTTTTTGGTACTAATAAAATTGGACTTGACCATTCACTATTCGACTCTTCTATAATATCATTTTCTATCATTTTACTAATTTGCTTATCTATTTCTGGTTTCAATGCATGTGGCAACCTATAAGGTTTAACATAAACAGGTGTTGAATTTGGCTTTAAAATTATAGATTGTTCATAAATGTTTGTTGTAGTTAATTTATCTCCATTTACATAGAATTCATCCGCATATTTCGTACATATCGCCTCTATAGATTCTTTTTCTTCTCCATTTAAATGACTTAAATTCAATTCCGATAATAACGATTGAACTCTAGGAACATTAATGTTGTTTTGACTAAATTCACAAACGTCATACTCACTCAAAGATTTTAAATCAGGAGTAAAGAATGGTAAGGTAATGTCTTCCTCACAAACGTTTAGTATTTTAACAGGCATTCTATTATTTATTACTTTTGCTATCGTATTTGCTAAAAATACATTGTTCGTTAACTCTCTTCCGCAAACAATCACATCTTCATTCATAATCTGATCCACAAAAATAAAATGTATTGACTCTGACCTAGCTGGTATAGTTAAAGTATTCCTTATCCTATCACTTTCATCCACTAAACTAAAATGATATAATTTCTCATTCTTAACCAATGATAAAATATTCGATTTTAAATTAATATTTGCTTGAAACTTTTTTAGAAAATCTAATCCTATGATTCCATCAGCTTTTAATGGTAAGGAATCAAAAATAAAAAAATTGTGTAAAACGTTTCGTTGCCATTTCTCAGAATTAAATCTACTGAACCTTTAGATCTACGCTGTCCTCCTATTCCATTTATTAAAGTGTTGTCTCCATGAGTAATACAATTTTTCGGTACTGTTTCATATTTTATAATAGACAATGTAGCGCCAGTATCTATTAGCCAATAATATTTAACATTATTAATATTAAACGCTACGTATTTAGCATTGCCATTACAAGATAGAATAAAATTTTTAAAATCGAAAAAACTGATTTGGATTTTCTAAATCTGGCTTGGGTTTATTATCACCTTGTGATTGTGCCTGTGGTATATTATTGTCAATATGAACACGTTGGCGTTCAGGGTCATGTTCAACAGAATATACACTTGGTCCTTGTCTTTGATTTCTAAAATATCTTGGACCTCTATTACCTCTTTGACCGTTTGGTGACCCACGGTAGTAACCTCTAAAATTACCACGAAATGCTTGTGGGTAAGCACCACTATATTGGTGACGAGAACCACGGTTATAATAGCTATATTGACCACGCATTCTACCTCTTTGATTTGGGTTACGGGAACCATGACCTTGACCATTTGGTCGTCTAATATTTTGATAACCATGTCCATTTTTAAACACATGCATGACGTTACCTGATGAAGACTGGCAGGATGTAGCCTCCTCATCTTTTGCAGCTTGGATGGCGTCTTTCAGGCTAGTGTAGTTTCGGGCGGAGATAATTGTGCCTAATTTGGAACTTCGCAGACCACCTGAAAAACGTTGTAGGGCAAGTTTTTCATTCAATGGCTTTAAAACTTTGAACGTTTCCGAATTTCCGTCTGCTTGAGAAATTGTTAATTCGGTGAATAATTTTTCCACTTCGGAGCCATATACTTCGACAGACCTTGAACCTTGTTGCACATTCTGCAATTGAGTCTGTACGGCAACAAAAGATTTTTTGGGCAATAGATGTTGTCTCAAATCGGTAATTAATTCTTTAACAGATGTATATGATGTAGAAATTCTCAATTTAGCACTTTCAGAGAGTCTATTTTTTAAAACAAATATAATTAATAAAACCTCACCTGATTTATCCAGCATGTCCGCGTACATCTCTACTGAGTCTATCAACCGTTTAGTGGTGTCCTCAACACCGTCCATAACTGGAATTAAACTACATGCCACTCTTAGGTCAAACTCCATTTTTTCTAAATTTACCTGAATAGGGATAACACACAATTTATTTATCTCTTCATATAATTTCTTAATATCGTTAAAAATCTCTACTGCCGATGACAACTTATCATTCTTACTACTCTTTAACAATAAAATTATTTGAGTACTTTTATCGAAAATATTTTTAGCTTCCGTTAACTTTATCTCAATTACGTTACCTTTATACCTACTTTGTCCCTTTTTAATCAAATATTTCCGAATAGTTAACAATGTTTGACAATTATTTATTAAACTATCAGTCATATTCTAAAAATAGCATATCTACGTAAGTAGTTACACACGTAAGTCACAAACAAAGAATCAAGTTCAACATTATAAGGAAACGACACACAGGTTATCACTACGTTGCAGTTTTGCGCGCGGAGTATCAAGTTCACGTATAATCACTGCACTATCGAAGCTCGTTTAAGTTATTGCGTTATGAAATGTGACACTTGTCTATAAAATAATGAAACGCTTTCTTTATCTCACTATGACGCTGAAATGTGATGTGGGCGGGCCAATTTCAATTGGCAGGTGAAGATTCGTTGACTCGTCCTCGTATGGATGCTCTAATCCTCTGCATCGTGCTGAGCCCAATTTCCTCCTGCATCCATCTGCGATGGCACTTCTTGTACACACGTATCCAGATGTAGATGGCCAGTACCAGTATACCAGCAAGAATGATGTAGGTCACGATGCTTAAGTGCTCAAGGTTGCTTCCCATGGTCTTCAATGTACCGTCATTTTGTCCTCCAGCAGTATTCTGGTTAAGGAAAACCTCTTCTTTCTCCACATTTGATCGACACATCGTAAAAATTTACTTGAGAAGAACTGTCCGAAAATAACGCCGAAAACTTTTAAATGAAAACGCGACAGTCTAAAAAATTTAGAGCCCCTTGGCAGGCCTTGATGGCAGGGTCGCCATGTAATGTTGGGGTTTCGCAAAGCAGACAACCAGTAGGTCTAAGTAGGATTTATTGAATGTCTCATTAAAACATACAGTACAGTTACAATAATGCGCGTTACGTAAAGTACATATTAAGCATTAATATGATACCGTTTTGTTAAGGGTAATACTAAGTAGATTTACTTAAGGCTAATACACTTCATGGTAACTTTAAAAGTAAATTATTTTCCTTCAAGCCTCACCTTTATGTCAGTATTCTACATCTGACTGCAAATATGTATAATCTGCACATCATATCTTATGGGAGAGTATTCTTTAGCAGAATGAACGCAATATTATGTTAGATAATGTACAGGCTGCATCTAGAGTTGTTTACTATACGGACCTTGTAGAGACTAGAACAAATTTTCGTGCGTTTAAGCGTTTTTGCCATACCTATTACTGGAATCAAATCAGCTCACAATGTTAGGACCCATTAATATTAGTCATAATTTTTATCCGTGGTGCTAGACAACTGGGTTTATCCCAGTTGTAAATGACTCTTTGTGCCTATTGGTCTTGTTTGTTCTATCTCCTGCTTGGTATGAAGGGCAGCGGAAATTTTTAATTGTTGCTACTCCTCCGTAATTCTTTTCTGATTAATTTCGTTGCGGAATACAAGAAAATTAAATTCATTCGCCGGGACTTCGTCGAGCTTCATTGCCTCGGCGCTTTTCTGGTGGTCGCCACTGTTTATTCTGGCTCTGAGGAGTTGCAGTGGTTTGAAAATAATGTGGTGGGATTGTACCAATAAAAAAAAACGCTTCACTGGGACTTCTTGATGCAATATTTCTATCAAATTAAAAACGCCGAAAAAAATATACAATCTATCTTCTTCTTTTTCTATCATATAGCTACGTTACGATGTAACTATGGTTGGTCATGGTCACATCGTATTAACTCTGATGTTCTTAATTATTATTTGATATGGTGTTTAATTAATTCTGTCTATCTACTTATCTGGGACCATGGGATTAAATTGAATTAAAAAATTACAAGTAAGATGCACTAGTATGCTACTGACTGACTGATGTCCATTATAAGTAAAATATCAAGATATATCTCAGTTCTGCAGCATAAAACCAAAATGAAGTTCTTGTTTACTATAAACTCCCAGTCTCGCTTCAGAATCACGCGCCATCTCTACTGGGAGATTCACTAATCATCCTAATGCACATTAAGATTAAAAGCTTTTAGAACATTACTATCTCGATTCAACCCAAGGTGATCAGATTTTCCCGTAGTTATATTAGTCGTCTTTATTTCATAATTTGATGTTTCAATTAATTTAATTAGTTTATTAAAATATGAGTTTTCAAATGTATATCACATCACATCACACATCATCAGCCTATTAATGTTCCCACTGCTGGGACACAGGCCTTCTCTTTCCGTGAGAGGGAATGGGACTTAATCCACCACGCGGGCCCAGTGCGGGTTGGTGGATGTCACATGTCTTCGAATTTTTGGTTCTAGGACATGCCGGTTTCCTCACGATGTTTTCCTTCACCGTTTTAAGAGCAGTGGTGATGAAATAATTTACACAAAGTAAAGCGCTTACCAAACTTAAGTGGCAGTGGGCAGGGCACATTGCTCGCAGAACGGATGGCCGATGGGGCCGAAAAGTTCTGGAATGGCGACCGCGAACCGGAAGACGATACGTTGGAAGGCCTCCCACTAGGTGGACCGATGACCTGGTTAAGGTTGCGGGAAGGCGCTGGATGCGAGACGCACGGGATCAGTCAATGTAGCGACGCCTGGGGGAGGCCTATGTCCAGCAGTGGACGTCTTTCGGCTGAAATGATGAAATACTAAAGTAATACATAATAATACAAATAAAAAAAATTGAGAAAGGCGCTTAGTAATTTGTTTTTTAAATTTATGTTTAGATAACGCAAATACATCGATATCGTTAAAATTATTATTGTCCTTCTATAGTAAGGTGTCAATGCCCAAAGTTATGCTAGAAAATAAAACCCGAATAACATAAAACTTGAACATAGCTGGTGAAATAAGAGTGTAACAGAGTTTATTATACACATCTGCGTACCCCTTTAGAGCCTACCGGCGTGATGTTATGTTATGAAATGGTGTAAACAATAAACAGACATGCGATTGCAGCAATCCCGACAGATTTGCGGTCATTTTTTGAGGTTCTGTTCCATATTTCAGAAGTTCTTCATCAGATCTTCACCAAATTTAAATGGGCACAATTTAGGAACGTACTCTTTTAAACAAAAATAGTTATTTATGCTACAAGTGCGGCAAATAGGTATTTTTATAGGACACGATTCGGAAATGATCTTACGCACGTGTATCATACAACATTTTTTTTATTTTTTAACTTTGCCCCACACTAGGAATTTCTCCTGTATCGTGGGTGCGTTTACAAACATATAAACTCACATACACAAACACCCATAGCCTGAACAACTATTTGTAGATCATACAAATAATTGTGCCGTGCGGGAATCGAACCCGCGACACGCAGCGCAGCAGTCAATCGCTCAACCACTGCGCCAACCGTGCGCCCAGAATTCTAAAGTAAGTGTCTAGGAGAGAAGAATAGCATTTAATCTATACTATATATAGATAATATTATAAAGCTGAAGAGTTTGTTTGAACGCGCTAATCTCAGGATTGATTGACTGGTTGGAATTGAAAAATTTATATTTACATATTCAATTTGTGTTGGATAGTCCATTTATCGATGAAGGTATATAACATCACGCTACGACCAATAGGAGCGGAGCATAAATGAAAAATCTTGTAAAAACGGGCATAAGTATTCCTTTTTGAGGGCTTCCGTTGCGTGCGCTGCGTAAACGGTTTAAGCTACGCAACAATCATATATGTAGGGTATGTAGGTTAGGGTAGGTACGGTAGATGGGTAGCCAGTTGACGGGAGCAAAGCCGCGTGGGAATTTATTCACTATAATTAGTGTATTTGATGTACATAGTTTATATTAAACATAATTAATACTTAATATGTCCTTATTATTAATACCGACCCTTATAAATTTTTAATTATGGAGTTATCTTTTTTTTTTAAAGTCAATTTTTTTACAAAGTCTGTTGGTAAAGTTTTTGTCTGTCTAAACCAAAGTTGACAGTCAAAATGATTCATACATATCAATTACCATACCTAGTTTATTCGTGAGAACGTAAACAGATGCATATCACGCTCATCAATCAAGTTTTTTCTTTTTAGAATAAAGTTTTTTAATATCAACCATTTTATAAAAGCACGTCTTTAAAATTTTATATTAAAAACCGTAAAACCGAAGACGTTATTGGATCGGCTTTTCGAACAAACAAACTTAATAAAAGTTTTATGTTGTGAGATCTGGTTCCTTTAATGCCGACAGGCTTGTCAAATATTTTGGAAGTTTTCTAGATCGCAGAGCAAAACGATAAAAGTCAAGAACTTCTCGTAATAAGCAAGAAATCTGCACGTGGGATAAATTTTTTCACTTACGCTATTTGAGTTTTATGGTAGTATAAATAAAGCTTCTTTTTCATTTTTATGTTGTTTTTGCGCCAAAAATTGTATAATGTAGATAGCCCTGGGCAGTGGAGGGTTAACTTTGTTACGCATTATCCCAGTGAGGACAGAACAGATTGACATGACAAAATGGGCTCCGGTTTTGGGACCTTTATAAATAATTAAGTAGTCGTTGGAAATTTTATAAACTCGGTGTGTTACGACAATATTAAAGCATGAAAAGTAATTTTACTGCCGACGAAATTTTCTGAGTTTTCACTTATCTGTGGGGAAACTTTCAGAATATTTTCACAAGTTCGGCGATTACTTAACGTTTCATTTCGCTTGAAAACTCAGTGAAGGTCGTCGACATTGAAATATTTTTGACTTTAATGTGGCAGAATAAAATTTATATTCACATGTGTATTACACAAGATACGTGAAAAGTTTACTACGAAGCTAACTAAGTTATCTACTTCTTGCGAATTCTGCCATCTGTTTGTGTTTATTTAATGTGGTACGGAAAGCGTCTTGGTTGGGCGCTTTTTTGTCCTTTTCTAAACTTGGGCTCCTAAAATTTTGTTACCATATGTCTAAGCTGGCCTAACTTAAATTAAATTGGCCCAGATTTTGACGAAACTTTAATCAAGAGCAGGATAGGTTAGGCAAATGTACTTGATTGTTCAAAAAAGCCTTCACAAATAACCGCACAACCTTTCAAGCTACATTTCATTATGATACGATCACTACTAGTTGCACCACCAAATAAAATACAGGCAATTTAAAACTGTTGGAACCACGGCATATTCTCTTGGCAAACGTTTTGGCTCGCTTGCCAACGTTAAAATGTCACCTGTGTACTGGAAACAGATTTACAAGTATGGCGCCGTAAATGGTACGGGGGCAGTTTATTTAAAAATGTCCTTGAGTTTTATTGCGCTAATAAAGGCTACTGCAGTGAAACTGGCAAGAAGTTAGCTATTGGGTGCTTAGTGAAATACATACTTGAATGTTATCAATTAACATTCAAGTATGTATTTCACTAAGCATAGCAAGTACTAAAATCTAGCAAAATAAATTATCGTATTCCATGTGCGATAAGAACATCCATTGCCCATAGCTTAAGTTTTATCTTTGTCCTTGTGTTTATATTACATGGAGTAAAATTAAATAATTAAATTACGGCTTGGTACGTGACGATGGGAAGAGACCAGATGGCATGACATTGGTGCTGTGGAAGGTCGGTAGGCCTCTGGTGTGAGACGCAACCTGTGTCGACACCTTTGCGCCATCTCATGTTCCTAGTTCGGCAGGCTGTGCTGGCGCTGCTGCTGCGGCTGCAGAGGCCCTTAAGCAGCGCAAATACTGTAACCTAATTGGTAATTACAGTTTTGAGCCGTTTGGAATTGCAACACTTGGGTCATGGGGCCCGAGTGCACGTCTCCTTTTTAAGGAGATCTCTCGCCGACTGATCGACACTGTGCGTGACCAGAGGGCTGGCTCCTTCTTTGCGCAAAGAATCAGCATTGCCATTCAACGTGGCAATGCTGCCAGTCTTCTGGGCACGTTCCCGGATGACAGCGATGTGGAGGAGTACTTCGACGCCTGAGTGTATCTTTCTTTTGTATATAGTGTAACTAGTTAGTTCGAGTATAATTTTGTCAAAGTCAAAGTCCAAGTATTTATTAGTGTGTTTTTTGGTGATACAGTAGGTCTTACAGTTAGGTTATGGTGACTCAAAAAACTACTCATAGGGCATACACTATTTAACAATATAAAAAATTAAAATCGATATTTCATATAAATTAACAATATTTACAATACAAACAATTTTTATAATAAACATTTAGAATACAATTAATTATTTTAATAAATATACAGAACACAATTCATAAGTCAATTGTTTTAATTGACAAGCATAAATAAATAATTATCATTTAGTTAATTACATTTTGTTTATGGAGTTTCTTGTGCATTCTTCTCCATAACAAGCTACTTTCCGAATGCACGGTAGAATCAACTTTTTATAACTTGTACATTTTAATGTACCTACCTAACGTTCAAAAGTGCCGCTTGGTGGCCTACTTGAAATAAAATATCTTTGTCTTTGTCAAAAAGGAATTCGTCAATGGTATAGTAGCATTTTTGTATAGTTTACTTTTGTTTAGTGTTTAAGTATGTGCATATTTAAACATTTGTTTTACAAATAAATTAAATAAATAGTGAAACTCCGCAGACGTTATAGATATTGATATTTCATGACTATAAAAGAAAAACGTTCTTATCATCATCATCATATCAGCCGAAAGACGTCCCCTGCTGGACATAAGCCTCCCCCAAGTATCCCCAACGTTCTTATGTGTGGTGTACAATCAATTATGTAGATAATTAAATGTCCCATCTGCAACTTAGTAAAAAATCTATATCATACAGAAACGCACAACAATATTGCTGAAAATTTAAATAACAAATACTATTTTATGATATAATAGTATAATTGGAAAGCAAAAATCGAGGTGAAAATCTCTGAATTGGCAATTGAAATCAATCAGAATTAATAAAGGGACTTTCTGTTAAATGAAACTCGTCTCTAATTTCCATTTGGAAGATATTAAAAAGTTATCTTTGAATAATGAACGGATCCAAAAATGTTTTATTGGTTTGTTGAAGTGAGCAACAATTGTTTTTATTAATTTGTTTCTGTCTTTCAGAAAACTTTTTAATTTATCAAAGCTTTAGCCTGAGCTGCTCCACTCATTGGGAAAGGCATCTCCGGATTCTTTCCTTTTCTCTCTGTTGTGCTTCATCAACCAAATTTTTTAGGTAGCCTTATCCGCAGTAAAGCGCGTGTGGGTTAAACAATACTTCTGAACTTTTACACCCTTTTCTTGATATCCATAATCATTCAAGAATAACGTGGCAAGTCATGTTTTTAATATAATAATATTTTTTTTTATGAGTCTGACTCAATGTAATATGATACAGACTATTATGAATGAAAACTAATTACCAGGTGACAGCAGATTTATTTTTCATCGTTGACCGAGATTTCAAATTAAAACGGTGTTAATTTACGAACAGTTCTGCTCAAGTTGATAAGTACATCATTAACGCAGGAGTGATAATTAAAAATAAATTATTTAATGCCGAGGTATTTTTAAAGTTTACAATGTTGGCCACAATATTAGATTTGGTTATTTTAATATTAACACGGCGTGGGCAGCAAGGTGTTTATTTTTAAAATGTTCTATTTGCGATATTATTAGATTTTACCTGAGACAAGACGTAGGAGCTGGCAAAAATATAATCGTACTAAATGTGTATCACTAACAACTAAAAGTTTTGGTCTTTTGGTGCACTTTCCTAGCACAATCACAAACTCTCGTTATTGATGGCAGATATTTCGTCAATTTGTGGAGTGGCCAGTCTCTTCGTGCTGTTTTGTATGATGCCGTTGCTAAAGCTTGTTCCAAAAAGATAAATAATCTTTGCGGGTTTCCTAGATAACATAATATCTTGGAATATTCACATTGCAGAACTAAGCAGGAAGGTGTTTTGCTCGTTTTGGTCTCGTATCCAGTAGTTCCTGCCTTTTCAAACTAATGTTAGTCTTGCTCAGTGTCTTGTTCTTCCTCTTCTTGACTATGCTGATGTTTGCTTTGTTTCCCAATGCTTCTTTGATGCGACTGAGGAACTCTTCGATAAGCTCGAATGTTTGCAGAATTTGTGCATCCCCTTCATCTTTGACTTCTGAAAGTACGACCATTGGTTCCGACACCATGGGTACCAACCACTACACGTCTGTGTCCGTCATTTGAGTTCCGAGTTCAATATCTTCTGAACTATGACAGATTATGACAGATAGAATTCGGATGTAGTGTGTAAGCTTCCCTACAAGAAGTACTACTGCTACTTTGGAACCGAAATTTTACGGACATGGATCAGATGTAGTGCATAACCGTAGATTAGGATCAGTTCCTGTCAAAATATGTCTCTATAAATGTAAGATTTTCTTAAGGTATTATAAAGTATCTATTAAGTTTATACATTGTGTGTTGTACTGGTATTGGTTTAAGTTTATTATGTATGAATTTAATAGATAGGGTAAGTAGGGTAGGTATGGTAGGCAGGGTATGCAGGGTTGGCAGGGTAGGCAGGGTCGGCAAGATCGTTAGGGTAGGTAGGTAGCCAGTTGACGAGACCGAAGCCTCGGGGGACAGCTCTTAAATAAATATTAAGAATAGAATATTAAAATTATAATAATAGAATATCATTATATTATTTATTATTGGTCTTCGAAAACTATCCCGTTGGAACCTACTAACAAGATTAACAGTATCAAAAATCCTAATCCACGCCATGGTCTACCAGTGCAAAAAGTTTCAACCAAACCTATTTAAGTCAAATGCTTTCGTCATGTCTGTAAATATAGCACAAACAGGGTTTTTAATATCCACATTAGTCATAATCGCCTTAATAAGTTCAAATATAGCCATATTGATGTTTTTATTTTTTCGAAAGCCTTTTTGCTCTTCGCATAATATATTATGTTTTGTAACAAATTTATAGATAGATTCATAAATTGTCTTTTCAAATATTTTAGAAAATACCGAAATTAAAGCTACTGGTCTATAGTTCGCCATATCTTCCTTGATGCTTTTTTTATGTAATGGTTTTATGATAGTTGTCTTTAGTTTATGCGGAAATATACCTGAGCTTATAGATGCATTTATAATATGACTTAGAGGATTTGCTATTATGTCAGCAACAAATTTTACAACAACGGTTTCTACCGTTGTTGTAAAATTTGTTGCTGTTTTGGTTGTGCTGGCGTTTCTACGCCATCACAACCAAAACTTTTTTAATTTTTTAAGTGTTTTATTACCCGTATGATATCTTGAGGCACTACAGGGTGCATGAACAAAGAATTTGGGATAATGGTAATGCCATCAATTTTTTCCCGAGCGTTAACAGTAACATCCTGCACCTGATCCACGAAGAAATCATTAAACGATTCCGCAATCTGCTTAGGATTTTTTATGACTTTGTTTTCCTTATTTATTTGCAAAATAGGTTCTTTTATTTGATTATAATTATTAATTAACTGCCACGATGCCTTGGATTTATTTTGAGAGCTTTCAATCAGGTAATTGTTTTGAGCTTTTTGAGTGAGGTTAACTATTCTTTTAAGTCTCTGTGAATAGTTTTTGAAATTATTTTTATTTTCGCATGTAGGTGCTTTTCTGTATTTCCAAAGCAGTTTTCTTTGTTTTTTGCTACATAACCTTATTCCTCTCGAAATCCATTTTACTTTTTTATTAGATTTTACATTAATTAATTGCTTAAGAAAACATAGATCGTAGAGTAAGCGAAATTGATCAATAAAATTATCATATGCCTCATTAGGGTTATCTGTTTCCAAAGTTTCATAGAAAGATAGGCATTGAAGGTGTTTTTTAAATAACATTAAGTTGTCTCTGGATAAATTTCTTTTATGAACGCGCCAAGAATTAAGTATGCATGTTTTGTTTACCCGAATTTTTAAAATTTGAGCAGTATGGTCGGATAATCCAAAATCGATAACTTCACTCACAGATTTTAGGCTGGAATTATGAGCAAAATTATCCAAACAAGTGCCGCTTTTCGGTCTAGTTGGTTGATTCAATTCTAGTTTAAGATTATAATTTAACAGTAAATTTTCAAAGCCTAATGTGATGTTGTTTCTTTTCAGTGTGTTAATGTTAAAGTCCCCGCAAAGGACTATCTTTTTATTGGCTTTAGTACACAATTTTTTTAATAAGATATCCAAATTATCTAGGAAAGTATTAATACACGACACATTCGGCGGTCTATAGATGCATACAATTATCAATCTCTGCTGTAACAATTCTATTGCACAATATTCAAATACACCTGTGATAGACGTGTTAGGAAGTTCTTTATATTCAAACCTATTTCGTATGAGAATACACGCTCCTCCACGCTTCTGTTTCTTTCTTGAATAGCAGGATGAAAGTTTGAAATTCGGTACGTTGATTAATGATTCCTGTCCTGAAGTTACGAAGTGTTCGGTTATGCATAATATATCGATGTCAACACCTTTTTCAGTAAGCAATTCCTGGGTATGCAGCGTCAGCATATCTGATTTATTCAGAAGCCCGGCGATGTTTTGATGCATAATGTTTATGTGGTTGTAATAGAAAAACTGATCATTTGCTGTGTTATTAAAGAACTTATTAGTTAATAACTTATTAGTTAACCAAAGTATTTTCAAAGATGTTTTCGACATTAAATTGTAATAGCACAATGTGGATATATCCAATACCGTGCCGCCGCTTAAGTACTCTGTGGCAATACTAACTTTTGCCCCACGGAAACTTACTATCGCGATAAAAGTTTTCATATGTCCTGCATAGAATTACTTTTCCACCTCACAACCTTGATAGATGCTGTTTTTTTTTTTCTTTTTTAAACAAAACTTTGCCCCACACTAGGAATTTCTTCCTGTATCGTGGGTGCGTTTACAAACATTTAAACTCACATACACAAGACACCCAGAACCGGAACAACTATCTGTAGGCCGTACAAATATTTGTTCCGTGCGGGAATCGAACCCGCGACACGCAGCGTAGCAGCCGATCGCTCAACCACTACGCCAACCGTGTCGACAAGTTTGCTATTCGAAATCTGAGTGCAAAAGTGCATTTTATCCACTAGCGAGGAAACAGTTTTTAAAATTCGAACCTTTCCATTCAACAATAGTACATTATGGTACAAGTGTGTAATGTTGGTGATTACCGCTGAGGCGCCATTGAGACCCGAGCCGTCAGGTGAGCGAGGACGGTAATCATCAATACACACGTATATCATACGACGTTTTGCAACACACTTATGAAGAAAATAATATTTAAATAACTATAATTTCAGCAGTTTGTACGTTTTAGCCACGTACAAAATGGGGAATTTCAAGTTTTCTTTTATTACAGAGTAAACAAAAGTTATATTTGGGTAAGGGCTTCATTAAACATGTACAAGTTGAAATTATCTATGTAAATACGAAGTTGCATGAAATGAGCAAGCAATAGGTAAGTTAATTTATTTGTACTATTGAGCACGATCTTTTTTGTATCGAAACTTTTTTTAAAGAACAAATCAATTCAACCAATAAAATAAAATAAAAACTCTTTCTATTCACTAGTGAATTTGAAATGTAAAAGATGAATTGAATTGAAAAATTTGAAGAAAAAAAAATTGAAATGAAAAAGTCACAGTTTGATTGCAGGTGTCATTATGTGCATAATTGCGGTGAAATTAGAGCCACTTTATGAGCAAGTGTGTTGAAAATTTCTTTACCACTAGTTCTTTGAAAACACATGAATACTTTTTTCATGTCAGTGCGCCAACCTCATTTTTAGAATAATCGCACTGGCCAGATCGAAGACTGCATGAAATAATAGTATATTATGCAACTAGTAAATAAAGGACGGATTTAAAGCGAGGGCCATAGATGAATCACGAGCAAGTGAAGGATTCAAAAACTGAATCACGACCGTTGGGAGTGATTCAAGTGTTAGAATCCTGAGCGACGCGAGTGATTCATGCCCTCGATATAAATCCGTTTTATTCAAGAGTTGCAAACTATATTTTATAACTAATTTTTTTTTGCAATATCACATAGATATGAAAGAAAAGGGAGTCAGTGATACCGTGACGGGAGGCAGGACGGTATGGAAGAAGAAAACATTTTGCGCCGACCCCAAGTAACATGGGACAAGGGCAGAAAGATGATGAATATAACATAGGAAAATGGGAAGTAATAAAATTGGTGGCTTGCCACTTGAAATTGTCACGTTCCTTGGACTACAGGGCATTGCAGGCATTGTTTTAGGAGGACATCAGACACTTTTGGCTGATGCTGATTCAGGCGCTGATCTGACCACGCTTAAGCGTTACGGCGGCTGGAAGTCCAGTATCTTGATAGAAGGATTCATAGACGACTCTATAGAAAACAAGTCAAAAACTATGCAGGGGCATTGTTGGAGGTATAACTTTAATGTTTTTAAATTATACCTCCAACAATGCCCTTGCATTGTTTTTCTTGCCCAGATCCTTGAACTTGTCCTTCAACTTCCAACGAAAGCACGATAGAAAATCCTTTTCAATCGCCTGCCAATCCGTGTCTCCAACATTTACAATGGAATCCAATGAAATAATTTAAAATCAGAATTTTTTATTTCGTAGACTAACCTGACATTTGAGAGGATATCATTTTATCGTTGCGTAAAAATAGTGTCGTAGCCTGACTATCGTGAGTGATCGAAAGTTGATCGAAAATCGAAGTAGATCAAAAATGTAAATATTTCACTGCAAAAAAATTAAATTTGTTTAGAAACTAGCGGCCCGTATTTAGTTTCTACTCATTTATTTCAGACTTTATTTTATTGATCGCATTTATTTTATTGTTGATTTCATATTTAACACAATAAAAGTTTATGTACTATGTGTATGGATACTGTTATATTTAAATATGTAACGGTTATATTCATAAAACATTTTACACCAATCAGTAAAATTAAATTGAGCAGTCACGTCACATCGATTCGATGAATCACTTATGGTTGAGCCTTACCTACAACACTATTGCTCCGCACTTGCAGTCAAATCACAGTATAGGAGTTTTGGCGGGAACGTGATGGCGTCTATGTTGCTTCTCTGTTTTATTTTCCTAAAGTTGTGTTTAATTTAATATTAATAGTGTAAAAATGGTGGTGTTTTGTTCTAATAATATTAGTAAACGTGCACGAGTCTGGAAAAGTGAAACACAGCGGTAGAACATGAGTTTGTTCATGGTGTCGACAAAACTCCGTGGGGGCTCCCAGTAGAGTTACCGCCATTTTACTGGGGCCTAACTAGGTTATTGGACTGGGCTAAAAACTAAAGAAACCAGAACTTCTAAACTTGACACTGGCTAAATGCACAAAACGTGCGAAGCCATAATAAAAAATAAAAATAAATAAATCACAGTATACGTAGTAATAGTTAACAAATGCCAACACAAGCATAACAGTTCCAAACAAAACAATAACTTTCATTATTACCAATTGTAGCAATTTTACTTTAAAATAAATGAACACTAATTCATGTACTATTTTTTTACACTTAGCATTTTCCTCGCTGTAGTGAGGTGAAAAGTTTTGTGTTGCGCTCGGCAGCAAAGTTATTCTGCGTCTTATACCTTTGAAACCCTCGGTATACTCATGATTCTATATTTGAACCACTCCATTCGTTTGTGGTTCAATCTTAGAATCCTTCGCATGCTCAGGTTTCAATACAAGTACTCGCGGCAAAAAAAACTTTGCAGCCTTGCATAACAAATAACTATTTTGATCCAGGTTACGGACGTTGGCGCATGATTGATTAACAAACATCCAATCATACAGACTTTTACATTTGTAAGGTCAGCAGAATCATTTTATGTACTAGGATTTATTTCGTCGAAGTACCTATGTTTCCAAGACGTTGATGTGAAATTAATCTACCTATTACTAAATTAATGATGTCACAACATGGCTTAATTAAAACTAAATAATTTTGAACACATCGGAGCGTGGTCGACACGCAATGTTTACGATGTTTCAGTAGGTTAAACCACAGTGTGGTACTTTTTACAGTAGTTCAACTAGTACACATTTGGTAGTACTTAAGAAATATCATTATTTTTAACGTGATCTAAAGAATAACTTTTAATTCTTTACTAATCTCTCAGGAGGTGAAAGAGGAAAATTCATGATAAATAACAATTTGTTATTTTCTTCTCAACTATCCCTACATTTTGTAAATTAGGTAAGGCCAGCATTAAGGGTACACTAGTCGACGGCACGAACTATTTTGTGCGCGGGGTTAAAATGCATTTTAGATCAACCGACAACACGTGCGGAAGATATAGATGCTGTGATGAGCAGTAGGAAGCTAATTCACGTACGAATACACACTTTTGCAAATTTGTAGCGAAATGGATAATGATTTAGGACGAAATCGGACGCGCGAAATTTTATAAACAGACCTTTGGCTGTCTAGATATCATGAAAAAACTACTAAATCTATATGTTCAAAATAAAATTATTTGCATTGTTGAACTATTAATCTATCCCTGTATGGAGGCCGTTTTGCAAATTTCCGTCTTCTTATGGTATTTATTTGCGCCCAAAAATGCGTTAAAATTAGTGTCGAAATGTGGAACTTTCGACGCTCATAACTTTCAAATATTTTCTATTTTTACTTTTTTGCTTCTATACAGGGCTAGATAATGATGAGACAAATCGATATCAAATTTTATTTTGAACGTACATCGTCAAACAGTGGAAAAATCCCCAAACTACGTTTGTATGGAAGAATTTTTGACTAGTGTAACCTTAAATTAACTACATTACATATTTCAGAGATTATTCCAGACTAAATTCGTTTATAAGTGCTTAAGTGTGGTTTCCCCCAGAGAGATTTCCATTGCTGTTGTGTACGTATGGTACTCATGTTTGAGCAAATAAAATTATTTGTTTTGATTTGAATGAACTAAAAAAGAAACCCAGAATATTATGTCCCAAACAGCTGCGAACTGTTACAGTTTGGGCTCTATTATTTTTCCTGTATACAAGCATGCGTTCACACACTGAAAGGTGTTAATAGTTTTTTTTTAATTATTAATCCTAAGGATAATAATTATAAGTGCGTAAAATTGTGACTGATAATAATTAGAAAAATAAAAATATGTCAGAAGTTGTTTGAAATGATTAGAGTTATTTTCCTCTGTGACATTATTTAACTTTGCAAACGTTTTTCAGCCGAATGGTTTCATAATGCTGCCACAAGTAATCGTGAATGATGTATTTTTTAGGGTTCTGTACCCAAAGGGTAAAAACGGGACCCTATTACTAAGACTCCGCGATCCGTCTGTCTGCCTGTCCGTCTGTCACCAGGCTGTATCTCATGAACCGTGATAGCTAGACAGCTGAAATTTTCACAGATGATGTGTTTCTGGTGCCGCTATAACAACAAATACTAAAAACAGAATAAAATAAATATTAAAGTGGGGCTCCCATACAACAAACGTGATTTTTTTGCCGTTTTTTGCGATAATGGTACGGAACCCTTCGTGCGCGAGTCCTACTCGCACTTGGCCGGTTTTACAAATTTTTTCTTACTGTTTTTAGAATAACAAAGATATTATATTATCTTAACAGCTTAAAATATAGAGTATTCAAACAAAAACGTCTCCCACCTGACTTAACCCTTCTAAATCCGCCATACTCGTATATCATAATTTATACGTCCATAAATACTTCCGAGGTACATCCACACACAGAATATTTACACTTTTCCCTAACACCTCCGTATAAATATCAATGTTTGTTGAAAATAAAAGTTATTGCCTTCCCTCGCATCCCCTCTCTTTATTTATTAAATACAGCTGGCTGGAAAGTACTACCGGCAAGATGTCGTAACTTATCGAACATATAAACTGCAGTAAACTATGGGGAGGTAAAGTTTCACGCCGCTCTTGGACTACTTTTGAAATGTTATATTAGGAAGTTGTGGCGCTAAGGTATCTATATTTTATCAGCTATCTGAATTCCATGTAGGTACGTGTATCCCGGTTCAGAAAATAAACTGATACGACTTGAAGATTGACTGTCGAATATTCATCCAACCAAACATAGCACTTAGATATAGTTTGACAATTAGGGGCATACATTTTGCGACATTTTTCTTTCAAATACTAAGCCTTAGCGTGAGTTTTACATATTCGATTTATAAATATACCTTTTATATTATATTATCAGTATATATTATTTCTAATGCTGAGACAGGCACAGGCCACTTTTATGGAACAGTGGGCACTGGGCCGTTATCCACAAAGTGGGTACAGCGTGGTGGTTGGTGGATAAATAATGAATTTAAATAATATAACTTAATCATATGTGCAAAATAAAAATGGTGTATCCCACAGTATATTTTCATTACCATTGTATCATCATAATAAAAATAGTATTTAATCGATAATATAAATTAATTACAACAGCTAACAAACATCATCAAACGCCAACAATTCATGTATTCAAAACTAATTAAAACTTAACCTCGTTGTGTTTTATTGCCATATAAATAACCAATCATTTTCTATAATTAGGACATTAAAAATTAAAAACAAGGACGCCCGTACCTCACGCTTTTTATTGTAATTAACTTCAACCTTGGAACAGGCAGTTAAAGGACTACAAGACGAAAATATTCCTATCAATTTTATAGCATTGTTGTGGGATTTGAGAGTCATCCTTCTTCATAACTGTCCTTTTATTTATAAGGGTTTTATGCGTTTATTAAATACAGAATCTACTAAGGTCGCGATATGATGAGTGTTAAGTTATATTAGTCTATAGTTGTGAAGGTGCTGGTGGACTGACTACCAATTTTCTTCTGTCTGTCGAACGAACAGTTCATCCGCAGACCGAAGGAATTGAACGTTCTTGATGATCCTCGGCGACGACCAATCATCGTTCCCGGTGCGCCGCTGCCGCTCCTGCCTCCTCGTCTACGTCTATTCGACGCTAGAGGGTGCCACGCTGCTCGTTGTCGACTCAACGCCAATAGATGGCTTTATCAAGTATCCTACTAACATTAGAAATGTTAAAGTTTTTAAGTATAGATGATTATTTTTTTCACACATAAACTACTGATTTTCATAAAACAGTATGTGTATATGTAAACGTTTGTGAAATTACTGCATAACGCCGCGCCAATGTCTTGCGTCAAAGAACTTACACAGTCACTTCCATGGACTTATGGTAAGATTTTTTTAAATGTTGTGTCATGCAAAAGTTCCATGAATATTGAGAACATTAAATGGCCACTGTTTTGCCAAGATGTAGGATTTGTAGAGTTAGTCATTCTAGAATTATGTGACCTGGCTATAGTTTCGTGCCGTCGCTAAAAAAGAAAGTATCGAAATGAATTCATCAGCATCACCAGTTTAGCCTTTCCTGGCGATAAATTGCATTCAAGCGTGACCATATCGACCGGTCCAGTGCATCTCACACCCAGCGGCCTCGTAGCCTACAAAAAACTAGCGGTCCACCTTTTAAGAGGCCTTCCTTCCAAAGCTGCGTCTTCCAATACGCGGTCGAATTGCAGAATGCCTTTTAACAAAACCGATGATCATGTAAGTACCCACTACAAGATTTAACTCCACTCGTCTGAGCACAAAACTTGTGAAGTTGTGACGTGTGCTCCTTTCGTTAGGAAGTTTCGAGTTTGTCGCGCAAGTTAACAACTTTGACAGCCTGCATTTTAAGTAGAAAGGTTTAGTACCTTGATTGGTACGACAGACATTCTTGTTAAAAGTTTGCGCGTTTAATTATGAATTGAAGGTTCTGTTATTTATTTTGTACTAACTTTTCCAGCTTCATCCTCTTGAAAATTATTCAAGTAAGCGAAGAATAGGAAAAAAAGTATCTTATGTCCTTATGGCTAAGGTTTACCTGTGTTCAAAATCCGTTAAGCTGTCGAGGTGTGTTTGATCGTATTTATCGTCTTAACATTATTTTTTTCAAGATGCGACCCAGCAGTAATCTATTCTACTATCAAGAATCAGTCATAAAAATCAAGTATTATCAAAAATAAAATACCTGCAGATTTTTGCAATGCGATCTCAGAATGTAACTACCTACTGATAAGGTTGCCCCTCTTAACATTTTCTGAAAAAGGCCCCTCTACTTCCAAGCGTAGCCTAAGTGACTGGCAGGTCATTAGTTACCAATATAAGACGCCAAATGAAGTAACAGAGTCTTGGTTTCAGAGTAATTTTCCCTTGAAAATTGCAAGTTAGGAAAAAACATACTGTCTAGTAGAGAAATTAGATTTCATGCTACGTTATTTTTTGTAGGAATAAAAACGTGCCATTGCATCGGGAACTCGTTACGCTCGCTTACACACGATAGTCGCTTTTTATAAACTGTTTTTTTTTTCGATTTTTCGTTCCACATGTTCTGTTTCGTGAAATTTTCTTTTAGTTAAAACTTTGGATCCATATTTACATTTCTATCATAAAATAGGCAAGGACGGAACAAAATTGCATAACTAACGTTTAAACTCTCACTATGACAACGTTGTAATTGACTTAAGCCACTTGCGTGTTCCTGGGTTATCCTAAATAATCCGGTGTTATACAGCTAGCTCAGGGTTAATCAGATAAATCATCTTGCGCCACCAAGAGTTAGAGGTAAATCTAGAGTTAAACTTATAAATTTGCTTAAATATTTAACCCGCTGATGTGGGAGAGTTAAGTCGCTAAGTACTGGGTTAGTTTAGAATTGTCAAAATAAATTAGGTATGTAACTTGAAAACATGATTTTTTGTTTATGCAGATATTTTAATATTTTTTGTTTCAAATGAAAGGACTAGACGTAAAACCATTTTATGCGTTTAAATAATGTAAATCGGTCTACGCGTTTACGAGATATTCGCTAATTAGTGTAAGGGAAATGTTCTGATGATGACGTAGAAAATTTTCTATGACATGTCTATGTTTGTGACTATAGACATATAGACGGCAGATATCATCAGATTTGAAATCAGGGGCATGATAATGCGTATTTTTAACTATTTTGGTTAAAAAACCTACATTTTCCGCAAAATAAAATCTTAGTGGTTAAGGCTTTTACACGCACGCACTGCGGTTTTTATTTGCGCAATTTTTCCCGTCTATTCTGCGACATATGGAATTGTATGAAGCTACACGCACTTGCGGTAAAAAAGCCGAGTGGAAAAACATCCCTCAAATAAAAATCGCATAAAATGCTAAATCATGTTAAAAAATAAAATAATATAATGTAAAAGGGACACGCATACAAGTTCCGTTCATAGTTAATTTTTTTTTTCGGATTAGAAAAAAATAAATAAAACACATTTATTTGACACGCCACTCGAATTCACAGCATAAAAATCAAACAAAAAAAAAACTTGAAACTAAATAACAATGAAAAAGAAAAAAACCAATATAAACGTAACATTGTGTGCCCCACGGCTGCGCCGAATAGGACCAGTTCAGCAAAATGTCGGGCAGCTAGTGCCCGACTGTGGTTTTCATCTGGACCTGTGACCGACCTGACGGATGTAAAGCAGTTTACACGATTACATTTCAGGTCACAGACATTGACAAATGTCAGGTTTAATATCGGGTTAGTAAACCCGGCATTACTTTTTAATGGTGCAACGCGTATCATGAGTTAAAATGTTTACGACATAACTCTAAGTTTACAAACTCTAAATTTATTTATTTAACCCGAGTAAACATGCAAGCGGGCCTAGGTGTGTAGAATAGATTTACGCACAGACATGTAGACTGCAAAAACTGTTGTTATTGAAATTTAGAACCTCAATAGAAAACACCATGGCTTAATTTAATTTAAAGTAAAATAAAAGGGCAGCAAATAATGATATTCCAGCAGTTTCAAACACTAATCAAACAATATAGAAATCATTATTGTTTCTACATTTATTTAATTTTGAAACGTTTATTTTTTTAATGTCGCTGAATCTTGAGTTCTTTAAGGAAACTTCGTTAAACTTTCAAATGCGATTGATTTATTAAAACTGACTTAAATTTTCAAATAAAGGCAAAACTGTATTAATTCTTTTTCCAGAGTTGAGAGATTCTAATTGACATGGATTGATAGGTTCGTGCCGCAAGGTATATTTAGATCACTCGATTGAGTCGTTTACAATTTTTATGCTAGTTGTTAAAGGGAATGGAAAAGTTAATTTCTTAAAAATAAAAAATAATCGCTTTTCTTTCCCTCTGTAGAATCCAAGCTAATAGAATTTTCCTTTCCATCGAAGAACATTTTCGTCCCAAACAATATCCTTCTTAACAGCAAAATTTGCCGGTCAGCCATAACGGCATAGACTATGGGTTCCGTAAAACCTCAAAGCCAAAGATAGCCGTACAAATCTTCCTTTGCGGGTGTAAAGTTGGCTTTTAACCCTTCCTTAGGAAATATATTTTATAAACCTGCCGATAAATTGCGGTTGGGATACAACTATCTCTGAAGCTGAAGAGCCATGTTGTTTACGAATAATTCTTGCAAAGTAACTTAAAGTGCATCATAAATTAAGTAGGTCTTTTGGTGAGCATTTATATAAACAGTTACATTTGAAGTAGGCTGAATAATTGGTGTCATTAATATTATTATATTTAGTGAAAAGTTAAGGAAAATAAAACAATCCTAGTAAGGCTACTGAACTGGAACTTATTTTTGACTATCTCTGCGAGTTTAAATCAAGTTTTAAGCAAGCTATAAGATTCCGCATAATCCATATGCCTCGGAGCTCAAAACATTTGATATTTGGCGAGGCCGAAATAAATATCTAGAAACACAATAAATGTTCGTATAGTTATTACGTTTCAACATGGCAATAGCGGCCACTAAAATAAAGTCATAAAGCTGTCCTGTATTGGCAGCTGTCGTTTAAATGATTTTTTTGCGAAAAACGATGACTAGTTATTTAATCTGATTTCCTCCAAAAAAAATTTTGCCTTCAAGATACATTAGGAAAAAGGGTAATGACCGTTATTGCCATGCTAAAACGAAACAACTGTAAGTACTTGTGTAAAAACCAAGGATCGAATTAAGACCAATTGTTCCAGTTTCTTGCCACTTAAATAAAATTCCTTTTCAAGGGCATAATTTGTAGGCACTCAGCTGTTGAAATTTTCTTCAAAATGCCATGTCATTTAACATACTTAAAACAATTTTAATATATACAAAAGTTTACCGTTTACTCTTCAGCACTAATGTAGACTGGTTTACAAATGAAAACTAAGTTTTAAATAACAAAGAAAGAAATTTTTTTTTGCTAAAAGCTAAGTGGAGATTCACTTAGGCTTATTATGTCTTTTGTTTAAGAAACTGAATTACAATAGAAGTACCTAAATCGGACTTCCAAATAGGCACTCAAGTTTTTATCCGGATTCAGGCTTTACCTTTTTTGTTACAGTCATCATCATCATCATTTCATCCCAGAATCAACCACAGCTGGATGCCCTTTCTCCTGTCACACTTTTCGATTCCCAACACACAACTTTTGATGATATCGTTTATCAAACTTGGTTTTGAATTATAGCTCTGGATTTCAGCTCTTGATAGCTCTGGTTTCTTTTGTCTAACCTTGGGTGCCATTTGGGCAAAACTCCTAAATACATTTTACTTAAGACCAGTTTCTTATTTAAGTATTTGAGGTTAAGAATGAGTTGAGTATTTGTCAAACTATACTTTAGCCTGAAAACCTGATAAAAAGTGGCACTAAAACTTTTTTTTTTTTTTTACACATTTTGTAAATGGTGAAGAAGCATTTCCTTTCTCTGAAACTATTCATCTCCTTTCTCTGTTCAGTATTTGATATTTATTAGTATGTTATTTTATTTGTATGTGTGTATTTTATGTAATATTTAAGTAATATTATTTAAGATAGTTTTTGTACACTGACAGCCCTATGTCTATCTCCTCTCGTTCAGTCCATCCAAAGGTTGTCTGCAAGAGATTACCCTGTGCGATAATACCGCCCATGGTACACTTATCTTTATAAATGTTTTGTCCTGTAATTATTTAAGTTGTGTACAATAAAGTGTATGATAAAAAATAATAAACTATGTCAAATACTTATATCAGAAACCAGCCAATAGTAGCAGTATTAGGTTTTATGGGAAGTAAAGAAGTTATGCACTTATTTCACAATACCTAATAAATACATCTTAACATACCAACCTACCTATGGTTTCATGGTTGAACTAACATGGCTTCTAATTTAAATCCCCTGACACAGCCGGTAGGTTTTGAAGGCTCAAAAGAATTCAAACAGGAAAATTCAATTTCTATTGTTAGTAGTGATTCGTGTACGAAAAAAAAGTTAAAACAAGAGAATTCAATAGTGATGGGATGGTGCCAAACCGTGGTTGAGCTTTTTGTTAACGTCGAACGGCTCACGGATTGACTTTCATAGGTTTTTTCACGTGCTACTCTATGTGCATCCAAAATAGTGAATTATTTTGTTTATGGAGAAAATTACAGCAAAAATGAAAAAAATTAAAGTTTAGTTTCTCTCATGTATTAAAGATGGCGCTGTGTTCGCAAAAAGTATGGAAAATCAATTTTCTTAATAACTTTTTCGTTAGTTTTTTCGGAGATTTAATAGTTATTCTGTTCTTCTTCTTAGCGTGTCGATGACAAACATTCTTTTTAGTTAAATTCTGTTATTCGGGACAGAGATAAATCCAACAAATTAAAGATCATGTAAATCGGTCCAGCCGTTCTCGAGTTATAAATGGTGTAACTAACACGACTTTGTTTTATATATAAAGATATAAAAAAGTAGTTAGAGTATAAAAAGTAAGAGTATTTGAGGATGTAACACTTTTCGCAATGGATTTTTTGGGGTTTCATCAGAATATATTCTCGGTCTGTAACAAAAAAATCAAAACTGAAGTTGATGATATCAAGTCGATTCCAGCAACCCAACTGGCTAGATGGCTATTTTTTTATCTTAGTTTTAAATACATAAGACTCGGTTGCATCAAATAGTTTATCTTATTAACTACGAAGTAGTTTCTACTTTAGTAGTTGCCCATATAACCATCTTTTATGTCAAATATTTTAGGTTTAAACCCAAAACACTTAAAAAATTATCGCCAATGTCAACATAATACTTATCGACGTTATTCCCAACATTTCCCTCACCTTAATTTACTGCGAGGTATAAGTAAAACCTCATTTTGATGGCACTCCTTCAGCGACCTTTAATGGATAATATGATAATTTCAGTTTTCAGTTCACCGTCGACTTGTCAATTTGTGAAGACATAGTGTGGGAGTTTATTGCGTGGGCGCTCTTGTATATCAATCAAGTGTACAGTTATACATTTAACACAGGTTTAGGTTAGCAACTAGATTATGAAGATATATAAATAAATAATGTCAACAGGTACAATGTTAGCGTTATAAGAGGAATCTTCTGAAAACTTATTATATATCTGCAGGTAGGTTTATTAGCTTTATAATAACTTTAGTGAAATATATTTTACTTGCTTTTCATGTGGGTAAATGACTAAACCTAGACAGGGTTAAAAAGCTTATTATCGAATGACTAAATAAGCACGAAAATCAGAAAAAAAAATCGCATTAAAAACGTACTCACAGACAAAAGAACTTTTTAATGTAACGATAAGAAGTTTTAAGGATATTAAATATAAACAAAACCCGAATAAAAACATATCCTTAGCAGTTACGTTAAAAGACGTAAGACCTCTAAAGGAGAAAATAAAACGTACGTGCACAAAATCCTTACGTTTTCTTGTTAGGACTTCCTAAGAACATCTTAAAAGTGCTCGATCAAGTTTCTCCTTACTGAATATTTCCATACTTAAAGCTCGTTGCGAACGGCGACAAGTTTGCATCGAGAATTTGAGACGCTTCAGAGAATTCGCGCAAATTTCATATAATTTATTGCCTATTCAACGTGCTCCTTAAAGTTATTACGTAATAACCATATATCAGAAACGTTAGGTTGTTAGATTTGCAGGAGGAAATAAAAACATTAATTCTACTATTCAATGATGTTTTAGTCCCAAAAGAAGTACCTTAATTTAATATGAAATCGTCAAGAAAACCGTTTAAGATCGGACAAGATTAGCAAATGTGTAAGACGATGAAACTTTTCAAGAAACACGTCACGGTAGGCGACTAAACCTAACTCAAGATTAGTACCACTGATAACTTTAATGTGAAAATGTGTGTTTTCATCTTTCTTACCACTAAGTGGCAATTTGCCAAAGTGAGTAAAGTATTTATGTGGTACGGCGCATTTTGGGCCAAGAGGGACCAGACAAATACAATTCTATCTGTATTAACGATTTTCAAAATATACATGTCACATGGTTAATCATTGACTGCGTGTTGACATTTTAGTGGCCCATATTATTACCATGTATTTTGGATTTCTGTAGTCTTTATTTAGAACCCAAGACCAAAATAAGATAGATATCGTTACATGAAACAAAATGAGTGCACAAAAAAAAAACATTTTACTTTTGAGAACCAAAACGGTTTTGTTTTACCAGTGTGCGAAACGTCTTAAATTAAATAACTAGGCACATTCCAAATCAAAACTTGACAGCTTGAGCAAGAGTAAAACTTCACCGCTAAAATTATGCGGGATGCAATAAGGTAGACAAGATCTTTCATCACTCAGTGACTATGAAAATGAAACCGTAATACGGATATTAAGAATTCAGAACCAGCTGGAGCAAACCTCTTCGTAAATCTTAGAGATTCGAGTTAACCTGCAGTGACTTCTCGTTATGAACTGAGCGAGCAACTGAGCAACTGGGCAACATGAATTTACAATTGGAGTTCACGTTACGGGCCAAGAAGTGGCTGACTTTATATGCTTTTGTTTATATCACATGAAATATTATGCCTCTTAAATTTACATGCCATGCATGCATTTGCATTTCTCGTTGAAATGCTTATGTGCACGACACCTTTTAAATCACTAGGTGCATGTAGTGGGTGAGGCGACCTGACACCGAGGCAATCACAATCAAGTAGGATTTTTGAGTAAATGTATGGAGATGAACTTCTTTTATTTATGTTACCTTTGTTTACATACTTATAACCATTCCATCACTGTATTAAGATGTATTCAAGTCTATATTTTCATATTATAATATTGTTATTGTGAGATCTTACCTCTACGACGCATAAAATAAGAATAAGGTTTTCCGATGGTACCATTTGTTTTTATAGTAGTGAGGCGGGGGTCGGTGTCATATAAATATGCCCGTCACCTTTGACCGCGCGCCATTCCGTGATGAAAAGTCGTAGAGTGACGATTGATATGTTGTTGTAAATATAATTTAATACACTTTAATATTATTAAAGACTCGCCAGCTCAAGGCATTTGTAAAAAGATTGATAGTAAATAAACATAATCGGGGGTGAGGAAATGGTCCACTGGCCAGCATTTTCGATTTAGTATAAAAGAGGTGGCACTGTTTGCACAATGTGTCAGTCAGTTTACAGTATTAAACAAGTAAAGAAGTCTACGTACATAAAGAAAGCCAGCTCCCGAGTAATTTCCTCGCCGCCGTTTGCCTCCATAACAATTTTCTTCGCGTTTTATTGACGGAGTTAAGGCGATTCTTAACAGCTTACATTTTTGAAAAAAGAAATGGTTATGTGTGTGGAAAGTCTATGAAGTAAAATTGAAGATAAACTGATATTCATGAATAGTCCTCCTGACTCATTTCAGTCATGGCGGCCAAACTCAATAGCCAGCAATCGATACAAGCAAGAGAATCAAAGTGGCAGTGGGCAGGGCACATTGCTCGCAGAACGGATGGCTGTTGAGCCGAAAAGTTCTAGAGCTGTGACCGCGTACCGGAAGACGCAGCGTTGGAAGGCCTCCATTTAGGTGGAATAACCTGTTCAAGGCTGCGGTAGTCCACTGTATGCGAAACGTACAGGACCGATCAGTGTTGTGACGCTTGGGGGGCCTTTGTCCAGCAGTGGACGTCTTTAGGCTGAAATGATGATCGATACAGGATCGATTTAAGTGCACAAGTGTGCACGTAAACAAAGGTGAAGCCATTGGTCTTGCACCTGATTTCTCTATGGCCGTGTCAAATCATTATTCCATCGAACTATAAGATTGAGGGAGAAGCAAGAAAGTCGGCTGACATAGTACAAATGATATAAATGATTTTGAAACTATAATATTTCGCACCTTACATTTAGTAGTTAGAGTGCAAAGCACAGTGAACACATTCACAATAAAAGATAATAGGTAGATCTTATTTCTCGTTCACATATATTGTATCCGATTTGGTGATTATTACACTGTCGGGGCATTCTTATGACATACCTATATTAGAAGCGGTACTGTAAAAGCCGTCCTGCTCGAAATTTCCGTTCTTGGAGTAGTTTACTGCCCACCTACTATTGATTATTTCTCTATTCTCGAATCTCTCTTTGAATCTGTTTCCTCGGAGTACAAACATCTCACAGTCATGGGCGATTTCAACACCGACCTCTCGAAGGATAACTCAAGATCGCGTAGATTGAGAGCAATCCTGGAATCGTCGAGTCTGTCACTTCTCACGCTCAATCCGACTCATCTTAATCCTGACTCAAGCGATACCTGGCTTGATCTCATGCTTGCATCTTCCGTGAATCTGGTTGCTAACCATGGCCAGATTGCGGCCCCTGGGCTATCTAGACACGATTTGATTTACCTGTCGTACAAAATTAAGCCACCTAAACAGCGGCCTGCCATTATGTTTCTCCGGAATTTTGCGAGGTTGAACAGGAACAAACTCAATAGTGATTCCAAAGCTATTGATTGGGTCGATGTTGCTCAGGCATCAACTGTGGATGAGAAAGTGGATATGTTCAACAGGTCCGTGCTCCAGCTTTTCGATGCGCATGCGCCACTCAGGGCTGTCCGTGTTAAGCGCCCTCCGGCTCCATGGATTAGTCCTGGAGTTCGTTTGGCGATGAGACGGCGGGACAGGGCTTTTCGGAGATATAGAAGGGATCGCAGTGAGGATAACTGGAGCCTGTACAAGTTGGCTAGAAACCGCTGTAGTCAGATGGTAAGAGCTTCTAAACGCCGATACATTTGTGAAAATGTCCTTAATTCTTCACCGGCTGACATATGGAAGTTTCTCAAATCAATTGGAATCACGCAATCATCCTCTCATACTGTATCATCTCATATGTCTCTGAATGATTTGAATAATCACTTTTCATCGTCTACTATGCTCACGGCTGCTGTTAAGTATAATACTATACGTGACATTACTTCCATGCCAATTGTACCTCCTGAATCTTTTTCTTTTTCCCCGGTGACCGACGCTGAGATCCTCAAAACGTTCAATGCAATTAAGTCCAAGGCTGTCGGCTGTGATGGAGTGACCAGATCCATGTTATCCCTCATTTTTAAAAGTATCCTTCCTATTATCACACACATCATCAACTTCTCTCTGCAGGCTGGTGAGTTTCCTACAACCTGGCGTAAGGCATTCATTATCCCTCTTCCAAAAATTTCCAACCCCACCTTACCTAATCACTACAGACCAATCTCCATTCTCCCTTTCCTATCAAAGATCTTGGAAGCAGTTGCTCTGAACCAAATATCCTCCTTCGTGTCCCGCAATAACCTATTGTCCCCTTTCCAATCTGGTTTTCGGCCCGGCCATAGTACAGCCACAGCCTTGCTTAAAGTTACTGAAGACGTCAGGACCGGCTTGGAGGGTTCGAGGTTGACGGTGTTGGTTTTAATAGATTTCTCCAATGCATTTAATACCGTCGATCACGACATTCTCGTGGCCATCCTGTCTCAAATTGGGGTTTCTTCGTTGACACGGGATTGGTTTTCATCATATCTTCGTGGTCGCCAGCAGGCGGTACGTGCTGATCAGAAATTCTCCGATTGGTGCGCTCTGGAAACAGGCGTTCCACAAGGCGGTATACTCTCTCCACTCTTATTTTCTTTATTTATTAACTCTATTACTACTATCCTCAAATGCTCCTACCATCTGTATGCTGATGATTTGCAGCTCTACGCGCAATCTGACATTCTCAATCTGGATAGCTGCATCTCACTATTGAATGCTGACCTTCAAGCAATCGCTGACTGGTCTAACAGATTTGGGGTTACTGTCAATGTCAGTAAATGTCAGGCTATCCTTATTGGTAGTTCGTATTTTCTACGAACCTTGGACACTGGCCTTCTGAAGCCGCTTATTTTCGGCAATACCGTTATCCCTCTCTCGCCTCACGTTCAAGACTTAGGCCTATTCATTGATGACAAGTTAAGCTGGAATAAGCAGGTCGCTCAGATTAGCCAGAGAGTCACATTCTCACTGCGGTCTCTCTATAGATTCAAACATTTTCTTCCGTCTAGCACTAAAACTACCTTGGTTCAAGCTCTTGTTTTGCCTATAATCGACTATGCTGATGTTTGTTACTCTGATCTATCCCAAGAACTTCTTAACAAAATGGATCGACTTCTTAACAACTGTATTCGCTTTATTTTCGGGCTTCGAAAATATGATCACATTTTTTCCTTCCGTTCTCAGCTTAAATGGCTGCCTATCCGTCAGAGGAGATCCCTAAGATCCCTCTGCATGCTCTTCAACATCATGAACGATCCTTGTACTCCTGATTATTTAAAACAATATTTTAAAGTGTTGGGCAGTTCTCACGATCTTCACCTTCGAGCTTCCAAAAACTTACTTCTCCATATTCCTTCTCACCGCACTGGGTTTCTATCTAATTCTTTCACTGTCTCTACCATAAAACTCTGGAACGTCCTTCCCCTTGACATAAAAAAGGCTGAGAGTAAATTTTCATTCAAGCGTAGGTTACGGAACTATTACTTATCCTCTCTTACATAGCTCGGTCTTCGTCATAGTTATTATATTTAAATTTCTGTTTCATTTAGAATAGGATATTTATTATAATATTTATTAGTCTATTGTTTTAAAAATTAATTATGTATTTTATTAGTTAGATAGTTTATTAATATCCGCCTTAATTATTGTTCATATATATATTTTTTGTACCCCAACCACTGTTGTGTTCTTTTTTAACCCAAAGGTTGACTGGTAGAGAATGCCTTGCTGCATTAAGTCCGCCTATGTATCACCATTGTACATGAAGTTTAAATAAATAAATAAATAAATTTTAGTCAAAGTGGCCAATCCCTGAGTTGAAACTACCCATTCATCCGTAAGGTATCATAATATGCTCACGTGTGTACGGAAACATAGGTGCACTCTCTCTTCCCTCACTCATACAGTCCGATAGGACCGTAAACCAACCTAAACGAAGACAGATCAAACGTTGGACCAGCAGCTAAACGTGCTTTCCGAGGCACGGGGTGGCACATGCCCCGATTTTCAAACTCCAAGCTGCCACTGAGAATTACCTTATGGAAAAACCAATACAAGCAACATTTTATTATTCCTCCTGCCATGGTACAAATATTAACTGGATTAAACTACCTAAGACTTGATATTATTATTCATTCAGTGTCTCAAATCATTAATTATGTTATTTCAATTTCAACCAATTTAGTTTTCGTTGAATAGATTGGGTTGCAATTACACTAATTGATTAGACATGCGATAGGCATTATCAGCATTCTAGACTCTACTATAACAACTTCAATTAGACGCAAACTGATCCGAGCCTTAGACTCTAGCACTTTCTAGAACCCATAACTGTAGATATAATCAAAGCAATTACTGTATATTGTTTTACGTATGATATTTACGATGTAGAGTTTCCAATATTGGTATGTTTCTAATTAATTCTCGTCTATTTATGACCTGACCTTGGGATATCATAACCTACTCGTGAACTCATTACTTATAATATTAATAAGTGTTATTATATCTAACTGGATGCGAGACACACAGGATCGATCGATGTGACGACACTTGGGGGAGGCGTATGTTCAGCAGTTGTCGTATTACGGCTGAAATGATGATTTTGATGTTATTATAATTATTAAATTATCCATAGTTGAAGTTTTGTCTTCATTAGGTAATGAAAAATAACAAACCTCTGGTTTCAGGTAATTTATATTATGAAATTTTCTCTTGATATCAATCATCTATTTATCTCACAAACTATACATTTTCTTATAAAATTGTGTTCTAAAAATTCTGCCAAAAATTCTGTTCTAAAAAATTCAAACTCTCCAACCGGCCATTCGACCACAAGGCATCAACAACACACGGCTTCAACGCACATACAATTTACACGCAAAAGTGGGGCAATACAGTATATGCCTTTACACTAAATAATTATGTGGACCGCGAACCAGACCGCTCCTAAGGGAAATTACAGGCAGACCAGGGGCTGCAGTCTTCTATCTTTACCGGCTCAAATTGATTCTGTTATGGTGATGGTGTTACCCCGGACATTAAGAATGTGGGCATAACAATATGATGAATATTTGAGCAGAGAGTGCCTTGTTGTATTAAAGCTGGTAGGGAAGCTGCCAATCCAGGTCAATGATCTGTTGATAGTCCCGAAAGTGGTAATAATAACAAAGTACCATGAATATTTCAAGAGCCAGCCTGTGTTATGTGGGATAATGTGGGCTGGAAGCTGTGATGGATTTGGGCCTTTTGTAGTCCTAGTAGACAATTTGATGATGGAACCCAATCTAATAGATATGATAAAATCATGGTTTCTTGCGATGATTCAAGCGTGAATCCTTTTGAAGATTATTCAATTAGAAAAACAAAAGAGTTTAATTTCCATCGTCCTAAAAGTTAAAATGAAAAATTAATCACCGTAAAGAAATAATTGAAAGAGACGAAAATGTTATAACAAGATGGCTTCTTTGAAATACAATAAATGTTATAGCTTTTGCGTAATAAACCTGAAGGTGTGTTTTCACGGTGTAATAAAAAGCTAACTACACTAGTCCATTACCAAATGCTTAGTGACAAATTGCCGTCACGTTCCAGGCCCTTGACATAGAAAGTCTATCCACACAACCATAGACTTTAAGTGCATAAATTTACTGATGAAAATGGTTTGAAATACAGTACATAGTGTTCAAATTTCCCGGTTTACGTGTACTGGCTATGCTCAGGCGGGAATTCACAGTCGGTTTAGCACGGCGTTTTTACCAAATACTTTGGGCGAAACTATTTGTGGTTTACAGAGTGAAAATTCCACCTGGTTTTAAGTTTTAAGGTACTTTTTCAGCCGTAAACGGGCACTTTACACATACGCATTAGAATTATACTACTGTGGATAAATGAAGGATGTAATAATCACCATCTCAAACAAACTTAAAAAAGTTTCCAATATTGAAAACTGTTTACAGCAATAATTATACAACGCCGATGTCTTATACATAATTTATGGTGATTGGGCATACATATATACAAGATGATGTACTGTAGAGGTTCACAAACGTATCTATGATAGCATTATTACTTTATTGCTCAATTTAAATATTGGATTGGATAACTGATTAAAACATATTTTTAATGATACTTTCACGGGCTTGTTCAGTCATGAAATTCATTTCACTCGTTCTCTAAAGAGAATTGGAAGAATTAATTTCTTTTGTAAACATAATTTTTGATGAATTTAATTTTGAGTTCAAATCAACAAATAATATTATTGAGATAGTATAATTTGTTTTGTAAAAAAATCGAAATTAAGAAATTATTTTTTACAAAAAAACCGAGTGAGTCAATAAGTCTGCAACATTGCTTTTGTTATAGTATTATCTTTACAGGACCTACCATAAAATAACGCTATCATTAAGTGAATAATTATATTTTATTCATCTTTACTGGCAACAAAGGGACGACTCTGATCTGTTTAAACCAAAAGTTACCGATTCTGATTTCAATCTTTTTCAGGTTTCTCAAGATTTTTACGTGGCATCGACCACAAATCAAACTCCTTTCCATAAAAACGGGAGAGTAATCTAGCAGCTAAGAATAGTTAGGAAAAGTAGTTAGTTTAGTTAGTTGTTAGTTTTCGTAGACTACGTACTCTCGTACTCTCTGTCACCTATGACCTAGACTAGAGTCAAGAGCAAACCCATTACAAACAAATAAATAATAAGTTAAAAAAATCACTAATTCACAAAAACGAGAAAATGCCTAACTTTATTGGATTACCGAAACTTTTAGCTTGACAGTCAGTGACTTTGAAATGGATACAACGGCGCTTGGATTAAGTTGGCTTAACTATTTAGTTTTCGTAAAATTATATTAAAATCAAGATTTAACTTAATAAGTTTAAAAAACAATGCCCTAAATACGAGTTTTAGTTGAATTTAGAAATTTACTTCAGGTTAAGCCTAGATTTAAATGTATTAGAGGCAAATAAATATATTTTGTAACTTGGAAGGCATACTTTCAGGTAATTTCTATAAACCATTTTTTTTAACCCACCTGCTAAACGAATAAGCAAATTAAAAAAAATAATGTATCCAACTCAAATTAAAAATAATAATGTATCAATTCCAAAAAAATACGAAGAAGAGTAATTATACAGCTAGCCTAGCTTATACCATGTAACCGAACTTAAATTCATCATCATCATCATCAGCCTGTTAATGTTCCCACTGCTGGGACACAGGCCTCCTCTCTGTGAGAGGGAATGGGCCGTAATCCACCACGCGGGCCCAGTGCGGGTTGGTGGATGTCACATGTCTTCGAATTTTTGGTTCTAGAACATGCCGGTTTCCTCACGAAGTTTTCCTTCACCGTTTTGAGAGCAGCGGTGATGAAATAATTTACACAAAGTAAAGCGCCTACCTGGGCTCGAACCCACGACCTGCAACTTGTAAGTCGCGGCCGATACCACTGGGCCACCACTGCTCTTGGAGCTTAACTTAAATTAAGTTAAACAAAATCAAGCACATATTCAGAACATATTTCATTTATTTTCCAGTCCATGAATAACAAATAATTATTTGGATTTTATTGTGATTGCTTATCGCTTGACTGCATTCGAAAAACAAATGAATACTCAAAACAAATACGTATTTGTCACCGTTGCCATAGCAACACAATCAACAATATCACACTCGACTTGCGTCTCGCAATTAGTGATGGTTCACTGAACGTTAATTAAACGTAATGGCTTGATATTTAATCTGTGGAGGCTAAATTGTTCACTTTATCGAAGATAAACACTGTTTAGGCTATCAAGGGCGATCGATTTGGGAGCAATACATACCTGAATACTCATTATACATTTTTGTATCGATGGTTTTACCAAGGGAATTTTGACAGCCGTTCGAAATTCGAATGGTGTTGTTCGAATACGCAGCCAGCCTGATTTTTAAAAACAAATGAGTTACTATATACAGACATTTCTTGCATCCTTCGCACAGAGTGCTTTGAAGTGAATATCATTCCTTTCAGATAATAATATTAGAGTGACTCTAATAGCCTGTTATTATTATGACTGTGTTAAAAAATTATGGCTTCAAATTGCTGAGTAACAAATCAAATTGCATGAAAAGAAAAATATTTCTTCCATCAGAAATACATTTGGAGAATATATTCGTTGGTTAAAATGGGTGGGCAATACCCACATAAACCTTGACAGACATGCGATGGGGGTTGTGTAGACTATCGAGAACATTCTCGTTCTGGCCATTGGAGCTTAACTTCGCTGCCAAAGCACGAACGGCGTATGTTGGCATAACCAAAGTAGACAAGGGCAACAAACATACATTTTGGCATGTGAGTTTCCTACTATTTGATTCAAATTTCTATGTACTCTGTATGGCTAAAACTTTACCTACTTAGCACATTTGTAAGGTCGAAACAAAAGTCAATTCAAAAAATAAAAAAACCCGACTGCTAAAGAAGCGAACTAAAAACGTAAACAAGAAGAAAATCATGCTGTGCAGTCGGAGGATACATCTGGGTTTGATCAGCGAGCTCGCGATTATGTTATGTTTTCGCTTCTTAAGGTTACACTAGTCGAAAATTCTTCCATACAAACGTAGTCTAGGGATTATGCCACTGTTTGACAATGTACGTTCAAAATAAAAAGTGATATCAATTTGTCTCATCATTATCTAGCCCTGTATGGATACAAAAAAGTAATATTTGAAAGTTATGAGCGTCGAAAGTTCCACATTTCGACACTAATTTTAACGCATTTATGGGCGCGAATAAATACCATAAGAAGACGGAAATTTGCAAAACGGCAACCATACAGGGATAGATTAGTAGTTCAACAATGCAAATAATTTTATTTGAACAGATACCTACGGTAAGTCGTTTTTTCTTGATATCCAGACTACCAAAGGTCTGTTTATAAAATTTTGCGCGCTCGGTTTCGTCCTAAGTCATTATCCATTTCGCTACAAACTTGCAAAAGTGTGTATTCGTACGCGAACTAGCTTCCTACTGCTCATCGCAGCATCAATCTCTTCCGCACGTGTTGTCGGTTGATATGAAATGCATTTTAACCCCGCGCACAAAATAGTTCGTGCCGTTGACTAGTGTAACCTTAAGCAGTCGTGTTTTTTGTTTTTTTTTGTTAACTTTTTTATTCATAACTTTTTAGTTTGTTTTTTTTTCGAATTACTTTTAAACATGTACGTGTTATTTATTTTTGAAATCACCCCTTAAAACCCTATATTTTGAAACCCTACACGACGGGCTTGGAAAAAAAAAATTGCCTCCCCAGAATATGGCACCCAAAAGCCACCATGTTTTATTATTTTTCTTAATTCTTAATTCTTTATTGTACACCAAAAACAACATTACATACAGTGTGATAATAAAGTACATGTACAAAGGCGAGCTTAACTCAATGCTGAGTTCTCTTACAGCAAACCCTAGAGTGACAGAGAAAGTTGACAGTTATAGAGGGCAGGCATCCAGTGTACAATATCAAAAAACTAAATTAAAACATAAATATACTTACTTAAATACATATATATATATATAAATATACATACTAATATTATGTCAATGTGCAAGGAAATGATCTTTAATCTTCCTCTTGAAGACCTCCAGAGAAGGGCTGTCGCGTATGGAGTGTGGAAGAGAGTTCCAGAGACGCACTGCTGTAACAGAAAAAGAGCCATCATAACGGCTGGAAGTGTGTCGCGGAGGACGAAGGAGAAGAGAAGTGGCAGTGCGACAGATTTTATCTCTCGGCACGAGGTATTCAAAGCGTTCACGAAGGTATTGAGGAGAATTGGGGTTGTGCAGGATAGTATAGAGAAGGGATAGGATATGGGTATCTCGACGACGCCGAATCGGCAGCCACTTCAATTGGTTCCGAAACTCCGACACATGGTCGTATTTGCGGAGACCAAAAATAAAGCGGATGCACAAGTTCTGCAGACGCTCGAGTTTATTAAGGAGTACCTCCGTTGCATCTAGAAAACAGACATCCGCATAGTCTATGAGCGGTAGAAGAAGGGATTGCGCAAGAGTAACCTTAGTGTGAAATGGTAAGAATTTTTGGAGACGTTTAAGGGACTGAAAGGAGTAAAAGACCCTCTTACTCACATTTGCAATGTGGACCTCCCAAGAGAGGTTAGTGTCCATATAAACGCCTAGATTTTTTGCGGTTTTGGAGTAATCTATGGGCACTGAATCATACACTATCGGCGGGAGAGACTGGTGATCCAAGAGATTGAGCATGTATCTACCACCAACAATGAGCGCTTGCGATTTGTTTGGGTTCAGTAAGAGTCCGTAGGATTTAGCCCACTTGTTAATATTTTCAAGGTCACTGTTGATGGCAGCCACAGCCTCAACGAGTTCACCTACTTTAAAATGACGATACAACTGCAAGTCGTCTGCATAGAGATGATAGTTAGAAGAAAGGACCTTAGTGATAGCATTTATAAAAATTGAGAAGAGAAGAGGAGAGAGGACGCCACCCTGAGGAACGCCCGCAGTCAATTCACACCATTTAGAGGTACACTCATTGGATTGAACAGACTGCGAGCGGCCCCGAAGATAAGATTTGAACCACTCAATTACTGGAGCAGAGACATTAAGGGTGGAAAGGATGCCTAAGAGAATGTCAAAGTCAACTGAGTTGAAGGCACTGCTGAAGTCCAGTAAAACCAATACAGTTAGAGATTTATTCTCCATAGCCAGTCTTATGTCGTCAGTTATTTTAACAAGGGTTGTTACAGTACTATGGCCAGGTCTGAAACCAGATTGGTAAGGACTCAGCAGGCCATTAGAGGACAAATAACAAGACAGTTGACCCTGGACAATACTCTCGAGGACTTTGGAGAGGATTGGGAGGATGGAAATTGGACGGAAGTGGGACGGTAAGGAGGGATTTGAAACTTTAGGGAGCGGTAGGACATGAGCCCTCTTCCAGGCTGTAGGAAAAGAGTTTGTGAATAGTGAAAAATTTACAATATGGGTTATGACAGGAACTATTTCAGTCAAAATAGGCAAGAACATTTGGAGTTGAAGGCCATCATCTCCCACCGCCTTAGTGGAGATGGATAGGATACATTCCTTAATGTCTAGTTCAGCAATTGGGTGGAAAAAGAAAGAAGTATTTGCTGGCAAAGGAAGATTTGAGAGTTCTTTCAGAGTGGAGGATTTAACATGGTTGTCGAGAGTAATAGGTGACTTACAAAAATGTGCATTAAGTGCATTGAGGTCCATCTTTACGGGAGCACTCTCGCTAGAGGCTTTGCCAATACCAAGAGTTTTTAAAAATTGCCATACTTGTGTTGGGTTGAAGTTATCAATGGAGTTATGAATGTGGCGCCTTTTTGCATTCCTACACAGACGACCGCAGCGATTCCGCAACCTCTTATAAATTACCCAGTTCTCTTCGGTGGGCTGTTTTCTGTACAAGCGTTTAGCCTTGTCACGCTTAGCCATCTGGTTTTTAATTGCTGGGGATAGCCATGGCGCGGGAAGGTGTTTTACTCTCACCTTTTTAAGAGGAGCATGTACATCATATAGTTCCAGCATAGTCCTGTTGAAGGTTGATACCATAGAGTCTATATCCTCGCAGGTTAACACAGGATACCAGTCAATCACACCCGCATCAGCCCTTAAACGCTCCAGATCAACGTTTTTAAAACTACGAAGAAAAAGAAATTTGGCCTTGCGTTTAGGAGGTCGAATTTTGTAGGAAATATAAATGAGGTCATGATAGGAAAAAGGAGCAGGAAGCTGTCCATGTGTGGCTACTTTATTAGGGTCAGAAACTAGAATGAGATCTAAAAGAGAAGGAGTACAGTGAGGAGCCCTGTGAGTAGCATTTAGTGGAAGTAAGTGCATATTGACAGAAGAGACAAGTGATTGGAGTTTACGGCTCCGCACATCTCCCTTGATCAGACAGGTATTGAAGTCTCCGAAGATAAACGTATGCTCATAGAGAGGGGAAAGGTTTTCTAATTTAGTTTCGAAGGAGGAAAAGTAGTCGATTTGACAGGAGGGACTATAATAGACACCTAAAAGCAGCTTTGTGTGTTGAAAGTCTATTTCGATGAATAGGTGTTCAGCAAACTTTGAGTAGAAACTCGGAGACTGGTCAACAATCCTGTAACTGATATCCCCACGGAGATAAATGGCAACCCCCCCACATCCCTTGCCCGTTCTGTCATTGCGGACAATTTTGTATCCAGGCAGAGAATACTGCGTGGAAGGCAGTGCAGGCTTGAGAAAGGTTTCGGATACAAGGACAGCGTGAACAAGATCTGAGTCGAAGGACGACAGCAGGTCGGAGTAGTGAGCAGGGATGCTTTGAGCATTTATGTGAACAGCGTTGAAGAACTTGCGACAATTTGAAAATGTAGAAGACAGGTGGTCTCGAAGATTAGGAGAATTATCATTGCTAAGATCCACAGCAAAGCCCTCCTCTGACGCACAAGAGGATGAGCACGAAAAGAAACTATCATCTATAAGATCATCTGACATAATAAAATATAAATATTATAAATTAAAAACTACTCTAAAAAAAAAAAAACTAATGACAAACAAAATTAATTCAAGTACTTAAACCTCGTTGCACTCGCCGATTACATTATAATTAATTAAAATGAAAGTACTAAAACGCCAATAAGCCAAACAAAAGTAAAAAGTAGGTTAGTGTGTTTCCGAACGCAACCTCGATAAAACTTATGTCAATTGACCTGTGACAGTGACAATTACGTCTTACATGGTCATCAAAACACAAAAACAATACGTTTAGGGTTAAATAAAAACTAAAAAAAAATCGAGTGACCGACATAAAAGGGGAAAAACAGAATACCATTATAAATTCCTTATACACCGAGAAATAGAAGAACCGTGACGCCGTACCATCATTTTGCTGGCTTGCGAGTTCTCTTCTCAGGCACTGGCTTCGATGTTATAGCTGAGGTCTCGGCTACGGGGAACTGAGCCACAAGTTCTCGATATTCCATTGCAGACTCGATCTTCCGCCGCGATTTATCAAAGACCTGGATAACGATTCTTCCCTCGGATGTCCAACACCTATGTATGCCGTATAACTTACGAGCATTCATGAAAATGTCATGTCTTGGCTTGGTGAGGAACTCGGAAAGCGTCAGTCCGGACCCTTTTAGCTTGGTTTTATTTCGCCATACCTCGTTCCGGACGATGCGGCTTTCAAAGCGAACCAAGAGAGGACGGGGCTTGCCGGTGTTGCTTCCAAGCCGGTGACAGGCTGTTAGGTCATTTCGAGTGACGCTTTTCATCTCCAGCCGCTCCGACAAAATTTTGAGAAAGCCAGTGCTAAGTTCAGCATCCTTCTCCTCAGGTAGACCATGCAATAGGAGAACCTTAGCACGGGATGCCATCTCGTGCCTATCTAGCCCCACCACGAGCAACTCCATCTGGGATTTTAGTGCACTCAAGGTTTTCCAGATGAGACTCTTGAAGTCGGTGAAGTCCTTTGATAGGCTGGCAATAGTCTTGTGGGAACCCTCACCGCTGGCATTCCTCAAGTCTTCTTCATACTGAGTCATTCTTGAAGAAAATGTAGCCGTAAGATCCTCCACACAGGATGATAATTTGGAATATAGGTCCATAACAGTGAAGTGCAGTGCTGGCAGTTGAGGTAAGTTGTGAAGGAGAGTTGATGAGATGAGTGAGTGCACCAGAGGTCTATGTACTAATTTAACACAGCTATTTCATCTAAAATACTTTTTTTCTATTTATTTTAAAATAAAAATGCAAGAGCTCAAAATGTTTGTGTTTACTTGGAACTACCCTCCAATGAATGTCAATGTTTTTGCAATTTTAATCTAGCCAGTGCACACACTTGCAAGGTTAAGAAAAATCGATTGACGTAAGAATCATCAAAATTGGCCTACGCGTTAGGTCTATAGAATGCCACATAGGAACAAACATACATACATACATAGACTGATAAACATATTACCCTCCTTCGGCAGATGAGTAAAAAACATCATTAAACCCAATTTTCTCTGAAATATAAAAGATTATTTCAGAATTGATAAACCAATGTCAATTCCGATTAAAACTAAATAACTGAGTGATGGTTATCAACTTCTAAATAAGAATATTCATTTATTGTATTTGTATTTCATACTCCATAGAATTCCATTCTCAGCACTTGTTAATCCATTGTGAAACTATAGTAAGTTTGGAAAATTTCCTACACAATACTTTACTTTTGAGGCATTTTTCCAGAAATAATTGACGTCGGGAATAAAACTTAGAATAAATTTCAGGTCTGTTAAGACAACAGACCTGAAATTTATTCTAAGTTCCCTGCAGAGTTTTTGTAGTTTGTTATAACCCTAGATTGGGTGCGCTATGAGAATTTCGCAGCGCTAAGCAAAAAAAAATCGACCCATCATATACATACTTCGGGCGGCTGGAGCGTGGCGTCTACACTGCACAGACATCAGTGTGATCCACACGGCATGGCTCAGCGAACCACTGGCTTCCACGGACTCCACCGGGACAGTCGACACCTCTAAACTATAATATTGTTTGATCAGTCCACTCTTTAATTTCTTCCACTAGCTATCACATGACACGGTCGAACATTACAATCAGTGCGCAAACGGATGCGGAAGAAAAGCAATTACTTAGCGGGTGCCCTTCAATGTTGGCATCATTTTGTGCATGATAGGTTTTGCTACAACCAGACCACATGTTATGAGAAGATCTTGTCAGAAAAAAGTGGGTCCAATAATTGGCATAATGAGTGATGCATGATGATTCAAGTGTTAGAATCCGGAGCGACTCGAGTGATTCATGGACCTCGATATAAATCCGTTTCATTCAAGAGTTGAATCATCATCATCATTTCAGCCGAAAGACGTGCACTGCTGGACATAGACCTCCCCCAAGCGTCGCCACATTGACCGGTCCCGTGCGTCTTGCAACCAGCGGATCCCTGCAACCTTCACCAGGTCATTGGTCCACCTGGTGGGAGGCCTTCCAAAGCAACGTCTTCCGGTTCGCGGTTGCCACTCCAGAATCTTTCTGCCCCATCGGCCATCCGTTCTGCAAACAATGTGCCCTGCCCACTGCCACTTAAGTTTGGCAACTCTTCGGGCTATGTCGGTAACCCTGGTTCTCTTGCGGATCTCAACATTTCTGTTTCGATCACGCAAGGAAACGCCGAGCATAGCCCTACTTTTGTTTTCAGACAAAAGTTAGTGGTTAGCCCTACTTTTGTTTTTTCGAGCATAGCCCTACTTTTGTTTTCAGACAAAAGTTAGTTAGTGGTAAGTTGGACGAGAAGACACCGCGCAACTTCCCGAACGCTGCGACGAGTTGGATTTGACGGTTGGCCTCTTTCTCAAAGTTGGCCCTACCCAACTGGATCGTTAGTCCCAGGTAGACATAGACGTCCATAACTTCGAGTGTAGAGTCTCCAACCTTGATAGGAGTGGGTGTAAATTGGGCATTCAACATCACCTTGGTTTTGGCCATGTTCATTATCAGACCCACTTTTTCGGAAGCTCTACTGAGGTCAACGAGCATTGTACTGAGGCTCTCCATGGTCTCAGCCATGACCACTATGTCGTCGGCAAACCGAAGGTGAGTGATGTACTCGCCATTAACGTTGATGCCTAGGCCCCTGCAGTCCAGAACCTTGAATACATCATCCAGCGCAGCAGTGAGCAGTTTCGGCGAAATGAGGTCTCCCTGTCTCACGCCACGCTGGAGAAGGTGACATGATGGTGTTTTTTTACAAATACTTTAACACTGCAATGTACCGGTAGTCGATCTGGCACCGTTGGAGAGACTGAAGTACAGCCCAAGTCTCGATCGAATCAAAGGCTTTTTCGTAGTCCATAAACGCTAAACAGAGAGGCAGGTTGTATTCTTCGGTCTTCTGTATAACCTGCCGCAGCGTATGTATGTGGTCTACGGTGCTAAAGCCTTTTCGGCATCCGGCTTGTTCGGGAGGCTAGAAATCGGCAAAACTGGGCGCGAGACGATTCGTGATGACTCTTGAAAACAGCTTGTAGACATGGGTAAGAAGAGTTGAATACTATACTTTTCAACACACTTGCTCATAAAGTGGCTCTAATTTCACCGCAATCAGGCACATAATGATACCTGTTATCAAACTGTGACTTTTTCATTGCTATTATTCACAAGTGAGTTACGGTTTTTTTTTTAAATGGTTTCATTTTAAATACTTTTAAATTAAACTAATTTTAAAAGTGTCACAAATCAATCCAATGAAAATTAATAAAATAATTCTTTATTTCTAATCCAGTTAAAATTGAAGTATTTTCAATATAATAAAATGTAACACTGGTAATCAATTAAAAGTGTCCCATTCGACATTAATCTCTTTCTATTCCTGTCATGGAAGTAGTACTTACTATATCCATAACATGATATGGGTAGTAATTACTATTTCCATGATATCCATTAAATACATAAAATGTGGCATAGCTTCTAGTCAAATAATTCAGCAAAATTCTAGAACCTAACATATTGCTTGCTCATTTCATGCAACTTCGTATTCAACTAGATAATTTCAACTTGTACGTGTTTAATAAATAAAACTTGCCCTCAAATATAACTTTTGTTTCACTGCAATAAAGAAAACTTGAAATTCCCCATTTTGTACGTGGCTAAAACGCTATCCGCGAAAAGCTAAAAAAAGAAAGTTTTAGTCTATGGCCGATCGCCATTGTTAGATGCGCGCGCATAGGAAAACTGATTAATTTACCCCGCCATTGCGAAAAATTTTTCACTGTTGAAACCGATTTTTTTGTATTATTTTCTTCACAAGTGTGTTGAAAAACGTCGTATGATACACGTGTGTATTGATGATTACCGTCCTCGGCTCTCTTAAGACCCTCACCTAAAGGCTCGGGTCTCAATGGCGCCTCAGCGGTAATCACCAACATTACGCACTTGTACCATAATGTACTATTATACCGTGATTACGAGAAAGAAAGATTTAAGCAAAAGCACAAGGAGTTTGTATGTCGATTATTCTATGCACAAGGAGTTTTATCGAGTATTTTTTTGCGCAAGTAGGTTGTATAGCATTGAGATGTAGGTGTTCTAAATTCAAACACCAAAATAAAGTGTGACGAAATCCACCATACACGCCCAGTCATGTTACCCAGAATGACGCGCCCACTTCAGGGTTAAAATCTCACCACAGTACCTATTAACATTTCAATCAAAATCCTTCAATATGAAACATGAAATCCAATATCTGAAACACTGATTACAAAACGGTTTCTGTAATATCTTCGGAAATTCATTTATCTTGAATCTCAATACCCAATCCCTTTACCTAACTACTTTAACTATCATTATCATAGTTTATTGGGTGATCTGATGTAAAGTAAGATATTATGGTCCCAAATGGGCTGTTTGAATAACTTAATGAAGTTCAAGCTACACTGTTTGCGATCTTGTTAAAACGCAACAAAATGAGATAACTGCATCAATGATGTGTTTAGTTAAAACCGACTTCCAGAACAAAAAACTACAAAGCAATAAAATAATTTTCTTTTACGAAGTCGGTGTCTTTTGTACCCATTGTATTCCGTTTTTCGACACCGACTTCGGAAAAGAAATTTATTTTATTGCTTTGTAGTTTTTTGTTCTGGAAGACTTTTATTTTCCTCTTTTTGGTTTTGGTAGGCATCTCCATTTAACATGATAATCATTTACAGCCAAAGAACATCTTATGACAATTCCAATGAGCCCAAATACGACTAGGATACATTGTATTATGTCAGAGTTCCAGTGCCTACCTTCCGGCTTCATCATTAGATCAGTTCGATGGTGCCATTTTCATCACTACCATTTATTTATAAGTAGGTTTTTGCTTCATCACAGTCGGTTAACTATTCGAGATATCTTATACCCGTGACATACTTAGCATTTAGGAGTTCCAGTGGCCATCTGTGGTCTTCTTCATCAGTTCCACTTCACCAAATGATACTTTCTGAGTGCAAATGATTGCATTGTTGAATGCCAAATGAATGTCTATAATATTTGAGGAGTTCCCTCGATTTATCTATGAACCCATCATCAAATGACATGATGACTATGGGACCAACTAGAAAGTATACCCTTCAAAACAAAAAAAGAATTTTTGAAATCGATCCAGGCGTCTTTGAGTAATCGGGGAACATACATTAAAAAAAAGGATTCCGACGAATTGAGAACCTCCTCCTTTTTTTTGAAGTCGGTTATTTATTTTATTTTTTTATTTAGGAATAACCAACAGTTACACATTTAAAACTTATGGCTAATACTATAAGAACATGATATAAATGCGCAACTCACACCGTTATTTACATCATATAAAATTTTAGTTAGTTTTGAGCAAACGATACAAAGCAAAGAAACAAATAATTTTACATTCCGTTAAATAACAATTTAAAGGCTCTTTATAGCTTCAATAAGGCTGTTGCGAAATTTACTAGTGGGCATTGCAAATATGTCCAAGTCAGTAAAAAGTTCATTGAAACCATTACAAATACGACGCAGAGGTGCGCGGGCTTCAGCGTTTGTTCGACAGGAAGAAACAGCGAATAGTGCGCGCGCGCGCACCCCCCGCCTCAAAACACTTCTAGGAACAAAGTAATGTACTCTATTGGTAATATCTGAGCAGTCGTATCTGTGATTACACACATCATAAAGGAACATCGTTTCAAGGTATAATCTTCTAGACTTTAGGCTCATTACATTAATTGTTTTTAGCAATTCATTATACGATGGGAAGTTCCGGTAACAGCGGTATTGTACTGATTTCAAAAAATTCCGCTGGACCCTCTCCAAACTATCTGCATATTTATTATAATAAGGATTCCATACTACCACAGCGTATTCAAGTTGAGACCTTACAAGTGACCTAAACAGATGGATGAAACTACTAGCACGTTTAAAATCAGTTGTAGCTCTCATGACAAATCCATACATACGGTAGGCACTGCTAATTATGTTATGAATGTGCTGGTCAAAGTGTTTAAAATTAAAAACAGATAAGACATGAAATATTATCCAGTCAAGTTAGACAAAGAATTCTTAATCTTTTGGGTATATCTACCTGAGTAGGTCAAGGTGGGTCAAAAACTTGAAGGTCGCATAAATCTTCGGGATGTGAATAGCACAGGGCCGGTCGATATGGCGTCGTCGCTAGGACCACGTCCATCTGTGGACAACTTTTAATACACGTTGTTATGATGATATTCAGTACACACGGTGTCTGGTCATGAAAAAATACAAATTATAATTATTAATCCTACGCTTTCAAAATCAATAACTTGGAAAATTCAGCCCACAGTAGCAAGCATGAAAAAGGGGTACCGGCAATACAAGCGGCACATTATGAAATATTCATAGCCTGTGGCTGCTCCGTATAACCCAGCCATTGGTACCGAGAAATGGCACCACAGGGACCCACTAATTCTGTGTAATTCGGTCTCGCCAAGACCTCCTGTGACCACTGGACTACGGACCTCTAATAACGTAGAATGCAAGCGAAAATAAAAAAAGTATTTTTTTTTGCAGTTTCATCCTAAATTGGCGAGTATTTTTGATAGTCTCTTCCATTTAGGCATATTTAACTTTGATGGATCAAAACAACAAAAATATAAATAACTTATCAAAATACCTACTTCATGTTTGAACCTTAAGGGTACACTAGTCGACGGCACGAACTATTTTGTGCGCGGGGTTAAAATGCATTTTATATCAACCGACAACATGTGTGGAAGATATAGATGTTGTGATGAGCAGTAGGAAGCTAATTCGCGTACGAATACACACTTTTGCAAATTTGTAGCGAAATGGATAATGATTTAGGACGAAATCGGGTGCGCGAAATTTTATAAACAGACCTTTGGCTGTCTAGATATCATGAAAAAACCACTAAATCTATATGTTCAAAATAAAATTATTTGCATTGTTGAACTACTAATCTATCCCTGTATGGAGGCCGTTTTGCAATTTTCCGTCTTCTTATGGTATTTATTTGCGCCCAAAAATGCGTTAAAATTAGTGTCGAAATGTGGAACTTTCGACGCTCATAACTTTCAAATATTTTCTATTTTTACTTTTTTGCTTCCATACAGGGCTAGATAATGATGAGACAAATTGATATCACATTTTATTTTGAACGTACATCGTCAAACAGTGGAATAATCCCCAAACTACGTTTGTATGGAAGAATTTTTGACTAGTGTAACCTTAATACAAACATACCTGGGGGGTGACCATAAGCTCTTAGAGCGGTATCAATTTGAGATCGAGTAAGTGACAGATGTATACAAGTCATCTACTTCTGTCCCTTATTCGATCTCAAATTGATACCGCTCTAAGAGCTTATGGTCACCCCCCTGAGCATATAAGTTGGAGCTCCCAAGTTTAATGTTTTGTAAGAAAAATTAAATTTATGATTTAGATCTGACAAATAAATGAAATGTAATTTATCAAATACATCATACTGTTTTATTTTATTGCATAGACACACTATAAAAATACCTTCGTTCAGTCGCAATATGTTCGCTATCCATTAATGTAGAATTCGTTTTTCGGCTGACATGGATGGATGGATCACAGTAATGGTAAATAATGGAAAAAGGGAATGTGAATGCTTTTACATGACATTTGAACACCCTAAAAATAACAACTTCGCAGTTTCTAAAATGCGTCTTTTATTAAAATAGACAACCAATTAGTAATTTCTAGTCGTCGAATATTAACTGCCAGACATGCGTCTTCTGGCTGTCAAAATTGTCTTTCGTCAGACAAACGCTCTATGAAAATAATCGTAAAACAGGCACGTAGTTTTTTTTTTGGCGTTCCGTACCTCGAAAGGAAAAAACGAAAACCTGATAGGATCATTTTGTTGCCTGAGAAAAAGGGTCTTGACAGACGTCCGTCTGTCTGTCTGTCAAGACCCTTTTTCTTAGGAACGCGTGAAGGTAAAATTTATATCTAGTGTCCCTTAAATCTGTGAAAAACCGGTCAAGTGCGAGTTGGACTCGCGCACGAAGGGTTCCGTACCATTATTAAAAAAAACGGCAGTAAAATCACGTTTGTTGTATGGCAGCCACACTTATTTTTTTTTTTTGTATTTTTTGTTATAGCGGCAACAGAAATACATCATCTGTGAAAATTTCAAGTGTAGCTATCACGGTTCATGAGATACAGCCTGGTGACAGACAGACAGACGGACCGCGGAGTCTTAGTAATAGGGTCCCGTTTTTACCCTTTGGGTACGGAACCCTAAATAATCAAACTTCTAAGCCAACGCAATTGAAAGATAGAGCCGTTTATGCCGCAAATTTTCGACACTCGCAAGGGAATCAAAACCTACAGGGTACTTTCCGTCAACTCAAAATCTTGAAATTTGGTACGAAGCAACGTCCCAGATAAAGGAAAAATTTCGAAAACCGTAAATTTTTAGTTACATCATATAATAAAAATATTTTTAATAATTTTAAACTTACTACCCCTTTCCTCATGAACGCGGTAAGGTATAAAATTGAAATTCATATCAAATACTCAGGTCTATAAAACCTTTAAGCTGAGGTTTGTACGAAACCCTCGGTGCGCGATTCCGACTCCCACTTGGCCAGTTTTTATTTTATAAGTATTGGTCTAAAATACACTTTTATTTGAAACATACATTACCTAAGTATTGATGTCGATAAAGCATTTTACATATTTTGAAATACGAAAATATTTAAGCAAAGTAAAATAAAAACCACATTTACATTCAAAACTAAATCGGACAAAGGTTACCACATAAGCTGCTTTGAGCTAAAGCTGCAGAAAATACACAACATTTTTACAAATACATTTAAACCCAGCTTAAATTAATGATCCGTATAAAATATATAATATTACATGGAACCTAAACATAATTGGCTAAATTAATGTGTATTTTAAGTGCACTTCTAAGATTTAGTTTAGTTAATTTCATGTATTTTAATTAATTGTTTATGTTATTTATTTCGAAAGAAATATTTTGTTATAATTATTATTGATTTTTAAATATTTATTTACTTTAATATATTTTGATAGGTATTGTTATTTTTTTTAATTATTGAATACCTACTCAATTAATTATTAATTTAATAATTTCTTGACTTTTTATTATTATGATTGCCTATAAATTTTAAATTGTAATTTGACATTAGAACAGTATAAAAGGGGAGGGCGCTGACTTCTGTCATACAGGTACGCCTAGTTCGGGAGTCACAAGCTTCAACAGCTACTGAAAAAAATAAAGATTGTTTGTATTTTTACTTTTGCCTTCTTTTGCCTTTTTTTTTTTTTTTGCTTTGGTGGAATGCTCTTGCATACAGTGTGCACTACCACGGGGAGATAATTCAGTTATGTGTGACTCCAACCCATTAAAACACTTCGATGTCCCTCTTTTTTTTTATTGGGTTGGAAATCATCCAATGGCTTCTCCCGCTCTGGGTGAAGCGGGAGGGCATGTCAGACTTTAACTGACTAAAACCCACCAGTGTTCCTTCAGTTGCTTGTGCCAGGGCCGCGGTAACTCTCTTTCAAATTTATCCGCGACCCAGACAGGCATCGGCCCTATCGGACCCCGTCACTTTTGCTGACATCTCTTTGAGGCGCGCGTGGAACACTACGCGCCGTAAACTCGGGCTTGGTCCTTATCGGACGGCGAGCTACCCATTACTCTCCGTCCGCAAGCCCGCGCCTACGGTGGCCGGGAATCGGCTCGCGACTCCCGACGCCTGGGGCGTCTCCTGCGATGCCTAGGGGCGTGAGGGCGTCTCCTTTGCGTCTCCCTCACGCGCCACGATGTCCTCCTGGGCCGCTTATGGTAGGAACACGGGCACGCATAAGCATTCCTCCGCGACAGTACACCTCTGCCTAGCCTTTCTGGCAACACAGACAGTGATGTTATGTTATAAAGTATACTTAAAATATTGACTTAACATTCAAGGCTCATGTTCTAAGTCCTAAGCTGCGTCTACGCTAGGCGAGCCGAGCATGAGCCGAGCACGAGCGAAGCGTGAATTCGTATGGAGAAACGATCTTGTTCAAGGCGTATTCACGCTCGGTTCGTGCTCGGCTCGCCTAACGTAGACGCAGCTCTCAACTTGGATCCACCTCGAATCGTCAAAGTGACAGTTATCGCTTGTTTTTTCGTTGTTGTTTTCACTGACCCAAGTGGAAGTCCTTCCCACTGACTTGTAATGTGGTTCTTAGTTATAACTATAAACCCAAGCGACAACACCTGATAAATTCTTATTTTACTCAACAATATTAAATTTTACGCTCAGACATAAATAATAAGAGTTGACTAAGCTGAAATTGAATAAAATGTCAAAAGTTTAATACAAAAATAACGAAATTAAATTTCGGTCCAGACGCTTCGCAATTTGTTTACAAAAATTTGGTGTCAGCACTAAATCCCATGTTTTTAATCGAGAATAATAATATTATAACAAGATTTTTAATACCTACCCGATGACAATACAGAAAATATCCAGATATTAAATGCAGTGTACGCGTGATTAAAACCAGTGGCTTATTATGTCATGTACAGCTTTTTCAATACGTAAATTAATTTGACATTGACAATTAATGTGACAGCATCGTATTTAATTAATAGTCATTTAGTCACGTACAAACATAATTAATAGGATCATGTACTATTATTACCAAGCTGCAGTTAGTGCGGTAGTAGGTACCAGATGGGATTGAACTTAGTGAATAATAATGGTATTAGCACTAGAACTGAAATAATGACGGAAACGGAGCATTTTTCATCATCTGAAACATGCTCCGTTCAGCGTACGGCTGTCTGTGTCAAACCAAACAATCAACACGTTCTATATTTGAAACTGATTCTAAATTTGAATAGGTGTGCAAAACCAGCCAGCTCTATTTTTCTGTCTGCCTGCATCAGTAAGGTTCCTTCAGCAAGCAACCTTCACAGTCCCTCACGGTAAACACACTATTCGGAAAGGTGTTACTTTTGATTCTCTACAAAGCAGATTGAAACTCCTGCGGGTCAATAGTTTGTACTTACCTGTACCTGTAAAGGAAGCATTTAAAATAAAGAGGTCACACGAGTTCCGTGTCACATCATCCATATTGCCGGTTTTTCGGTTTCCGATACTTACGCCGCCGGTATCATGAATTATTCATGTACAGCTCGGGTGTCGCTTATCGATGTTGTTGGGTCGAATATAAAGTGATTTATGAGAGTGCAAGATTCGTCATCGGGTTTCTGAGTTTGAAGCAGTTGATTGCTGTTGGTAGGGGTTTATTTTGCAGTACGGTGGTTGCAAATATAAGAACCCACGAACCGAGAATTGGAGAATCAATGTATTCGGGGAGAATTAAATTTGTGCATGTCTAACAGTGTGAAACTAACTCTGTTAGTCGTATTTTGTTTTAATACAGCGAACGAACGAACATTTTTTGACGTGTGTCAACGATGTGATTTGAAATAGAACTTCTTTTAAAAGCCGCGTTAAACTGTTTAAACATGTTTAAACTTGCTACTATAATCGAGATGGTATTTAGCTTAATTCTGCATTCTAGTTGATCAGAAGGTGGTCTTGCCAAGAACCAGTAGCAGAGTTATTTAAATTACAAACGAATAAATCAACTGAATCTCATCCATAACTCCGTCCACCTTTAACACAAAATCATCAACACAGTATCAAACACAAAGTAACAGACGCGAATCCATCGCGTGTTTCCGTAAATCCGTAGAAATGCGTCCAGATTTGCGGGAAGTAAGTAATCTCGTCATCTAGACTCGTTGGTTATGCTGATTAGGCTTTACTTCGTTCACGGCTGATAATAAAAATCCATTTTTGTCGCATGTAATACAGAACTTAATAGGAACTCTAGATTTTGAGAGTAATAGGATTGAAAGGAACAAGGTTTTTAATGCATTATGTGGATTTGGTTTGGTTTAGGTATGTTAAAGAACAGTTTGATATTTACTTTGGGTATGTGGAAGGACTGGAAATGGAAATGCGTGTTTATTATAGGTGCAATCTCTGCCTAATCCTATGGAAAATACAGGCGTGATGTTATGTACACATACAAAAGGACTGTCTGGTTTTCATTTTGCTGGTATTCTTGACATTTTATGGTTATTCTGGGTGGTATTTAAAGCACTTCAAAGGCCAACGTTAAAACCTCATAACAACCCCTATCAAGACTGATCTTAGTGCAAGTACGAAGTGTTGTCGAATAAACGATATATGCAGGTTTAATAGACCTTCAACGACTTCGCCAAAAACTAACGGAAGCGGAGGAAAAATTGTAATCCTACTTTCAATTCTTTTAAGGCAATACAATTAAACCATACATTTGAAAACTATTAGATTACACAAAAATGGTAAGACATAAAGTTACCTCAACGCTGGAAATATATTGTACCACCTACGAGTACGTTAAAAAGCAACAACATATTTTGCAAAATATGAGAGACGTATTTCGCACAGATTTAGTCGCGGAAAATACCAGCAATTTTACGTGGAAAATACATTTCCCTTAGGATACAATTATAAAATACAAGTTTTACAGTAACGTTCTAAAACTTTAAAATTCATGCATAAAGAAATCTTAAAACCGTTTTAAGTTTGCATTTAAACTGCAGATTTTCGTAACATTATTTTGCAAAATTATCATAATAGTAACCTTATTTTAGTGCAGTGTCATTTTATAAAAAGTAAAAGACGTAGAATTTGTTCTGCTCATTATTCATCACAGAAACCTACGTTTTAAAACGGGCAATACAATATTTTAATCTAAGTTTATTTTGCAAGGATCGTAGCAGGTGGCGTTCTATATTTGCTGCTTACCCCCATGAGAAAAAGGCGTGAGTTACATACACTCACGCCTTTGTAAGTATTAAAGAATAGTTCAGGGAGTGGCGATCGATAATAGAAGTTGCAGTGTTGAAGGCCAAGGTATACCGGTGACCTGATGAACTCTGCGAGAATTTGCTTGTTGCTGAACGGTCGATGTAACGAGTTGGTGTTGAATCGAAACATGAGGGAGGCCTATGTCCAGCAGTGGACTTATTTCGGCTGAAATCATGATTTGTTGAGGTGATTAAAAAGTCTGTTTCTTTTTAAATAGGTTCCTAATTTAGGTCTTACTGGCAGAACAGAATATATTATGCTGCTGCATATGCTGGATGCTGTGTCTATCGCATTATATTGTACACTTAGTTAATATTATTGCTTGTATTATAAGGTTATTATAAGTGTAACAATTGAATATTTCTAATCTTATGCCTAATAACAAAACAAACTTACATACAAAGGGGAGAGGAAAAGGGGGTCATTGCGCATCAAAAAATTCATCCACATCGATGTCAATGGGAAACGTGCCCAGAACGCTGGCAGCATTGCCACGTTGAATGGTAATGCTGATTCTCTGGCTGAAGAAAAGGCCAGCCCTCTGGTCACGCGAACAGTCGACTAACCGTTTACTAATGTTTATTAGTGTAACAATTGTAGGTAGGCCAATAAATAAATAAATAAAACAAATTACGTAGTTTCTTGGAATTATCTTGCTCAAATTCATCGTTATTTAAGCTCAGAAAATTAAATTTCATAATTAGGTTCTGTTTCGGTACACATCAGTAGAAAACATCATTATTTTTGTGATTAAATTACCGAAGAAATAGTTTTAAAGAGTACTATTAAAGTATAAATTACATGGCGGCACTTTCAACCCAAAAACACTATTAAGTTCCAAACCATAAGTAATTGCTTTACAAGATCTAAAACTACTCACCTAGGTACTTTACTAATCAACCTATTAAAATTGCTTTCTGACAAGTAATTTGTAACCAATGGTAAAAAATATGTGAAAATGAGTATGTGTGTGTGTGTGGGGAAATTATGTGTTTTTCATATGTAGACGCTGTGGTTCCATCCGCAGGCTCCGCCACACATGCATGTAAAATCGCTTCTCAGTTCTCCGTAAACACTCCATACAACGCCATATATTTTAATTTAGTGCGGAACGCACCGCCCGACGCGACGCGCAACGCACCGCGCCCCCGGAAACTATCACTAGGGCGCAGGCCACACAGAAATGGCGGCGGGCGCGGACATGGCACGGGCAGCTTCCTATTCCATTCAAATTTCATACAAAATGCATGGAAATAAAGCGCAATTTAGGACACACGGTATGTCATCATAACCACGTCCGAGTAACGACATTCCGTGTGTCCTAAATTGCGCTTTATTTCCATACACGTGCACGCCATAAACCGACAAGAGGCTTTAGACAAAATGACATTCTATCAGCCATAGAATGCCATGTGGTTTACATGGAAGTCCCTGAAAAGCCTCAGAACCAAAGAAGGAAGGTGTTACTCCAACTTCACAAAATGGAGCTACCTCGACGGAATAGCAGCAGAGTGCGCATGTTTTCATCATCATCATCATCATCATATCAGCCGAAAGACGTCCACTGCTGGACATAGGCCTCCCCCAAGCGTCGCCACATTGACCGGTCCCGTGCGTCCCGCAACCAGCGGATTCCTGCAACCTTCACCAGGTCATCGGTCCACCTGGTGGGAGGCCTTCCAACGCAACGTCTTCCGGTTCGCGGTCGCCACTCCAGAACCTTTCTGCCCCATCGGCCATCTGTTCTGCGAGCAATGTGCCCTGCCCACTGCCACTTGGCAATTCTTCGGGCTATCGGTAACCCTGGATCTCTTACGGATCTCAACATTTCTGATTCGATCACGCAAGGAAACGCCGAGCATAGCCCTCTCCATTGCCCTTTGAGTGACTGTAAGCTTTTTGATAAGGCCCATTGTTAGCGACCACGTCTCAGAGCCATGACGAGCCGAGACGATGGCGAGCGCATGTTGTGCTGATGCACAAACCATGCTCCATCTCCTGTCCTGACCTCTGTGTCCCAAAACATGCAACGAGGGTGATCTAACGCTGCCACCGATGATGCCGTCGAAGTGGCTAAGTTTTGGGCCAAACAAATTTAAAAGATTGCCGTGCCAGCGACACGAAAAAGATGAAGCGATAAAAATCGTCGAAACCCGCAAACACAAAGGTTTCATAACGTGACATTTCAGTAGCGCATGTCAATTCCATACATTTTTTACCATCACTATCGCTGATATTGATGGTAAAAATTTATTTAAGGCTTTTTTTACCCGACTGCCGAAGGAGGGTAATGTGTTAATCTGTACGTAAGTATGTATGTATGTATGTTTGTTTGTTAGTTCCTATGTGGCGTTCTAGACACCAAATGCGTTGGCCAATTTTGATGATTCATACGTCAATGGATTCGCCTTAACCCTGCGAGTGTCACTGGCTACATTAGAATTGGAAAATAGACAAATGGCGCAAAGAAAATTTGTTTTTTCTTCGAAAGCCATCGTGTGGGGTATCAAAATAATTTTAAGGGGTGATATCAAAAATATATAACACTGATATGTTTAAAAGTACCTAAATCTTTAACAAAAGTAACTAAAAAGTTATAAATAAAAAAAGTTACTTAAAAAATTAAAAAAATAACCCGTCTGCTAAAAAGCGATTTGTTTCAAATTTATCCGCGACCTTGTCTAGAGCCTTGAGAACAATTTGTTTATGTGACATTTAGATAATTTCAATTTACTGCTTATTTTTTTACCAAAAGTGGTAGACAATAAAATTAATTTCCCAGATGTTTACCTTACTCTGTTATTATGGGAAGTGTTATGTTTCTGAGTAAAGCGACCAAAATAAACAGGGAGTGTCAAAGAAAACACGAATCACGGTCGACATTAAACGAACAATTCGTTTAGTCACTTCGTAATAATTAATTTTCAGGGATTTTTTAGGCTATTCAATATTTGTCACCTAGTTTTCTAGCCTACCTTTTATTCATGACCTTGTTTTATTTTATTTTAATAATCAGCTCTTATTTCAGTTTGAAAATATGTATGCCAGTTGGAAAGGAATGCCACAATGTGTTAGTTGCGATTTCAATTTACTTCAATTTACAGTATCACTGAACTAAGTGGCACATAGTTGAGTGATACTGTAAATTGAAGTGGTAACTACAGAGAACAACAGAACTGAAATGGAGCTGGGCAGGACACCTGGCAAGGCGCGGTGATGATAGGTGGAGTAAGGTGGTGACTGAAAGGCGTCCAAGGACTGGAAGAAGAAGTATTGGTCGTCCAGCGGCGAGGTGGGCAGATGACATTGTTGTCATTGCGGCTAGAACCTGGATGAGTTTAGCACGGGAACGTGGTGATTGGTACAAGAAGAGAGAGGCCTATGCTCAGCAGTGGGCGAAGTCAGGCTGTGGATGATGATGATGATGTGCCAGTTTAGCTTAGATCAGTATCTAAGAGTAAATTTTGTAAATTAAATATTAAAAATTTCAACAAGTTTAGTATTTTTCATAGTGGCTGTCCAACTTTTTATAATTAACTATTATAAACGTGAAAGTTTTTAAGGATGGATGTTTGTTACTCTTTCACGCAAAAACTACTGAACGCTTGTACATCAGAATAACACGTACCTAGGTTATAATATATATATAAAGATATTGGGAGAAGTACTAATACCACGCGGGCAGAGCCGCGGGTGGCAGCTAGTAATTCATAAAGCATGAAACCAGCGGATCATTTTAAATAAAAAACATCAGTTTAAAATAAACCTTTTTGCCGAAAAAACCTTTTTGTTAGGCTTGAGTTATTACAATATGTATGTATGTGTTACAAAAAAACAATGCTCTACTTAAACCTCTACAAAAAAGAACAACGATCAAGTCAATAGAAAACACAACTACGAGTACACACACGTCAAATAGTCTGGGGATTGTAAACATCGGAGTGACATAGGTCAATCTAATCCAATCGATGCACGTCGCCGACATTGCTAGGGGAATGTCAACATAGGTCCCGATATACGTGGGTATGCATGTAATGAAGTGATGTCATATGTGGGTGTATGGTGAACTGATTAATTTGACTTGTGACAGCCTAGTATTTATCTATACTAATATTATAAAGAGGTAAAATTTGTAAGTTTGTATGTAGGGGGTAATCTCAGGAACTACTGGTTGGAATTGAAAAAATCTTTTTGTGTTAGATAGTCCATTTATCGAGGAAGGTTATAGGATAGTCAACATCACGCTACGACCAATAGGAGCGGAGCATAAATGAAAAATGTCCCTTTTTGAGGGCTTCCGTTGCGTGCGCTGCGTAAACGGTTTTAGTTATGCAATCATGTATGTAGGGTAGGTGTAGGGTATGTGTAGGGTAGGTGTAGGGTAGGTGTAGGGTAGGTGTAGGGTAGGTGTAGAGTAGGGTAGTTTATCTATAATAGGCCTATAAAGCGCTAATAGCTTAGAAAAGTATAGATATTTACAAACATACACATCACATCACACATTATCAGCCTATTAATGTTCCCACTGCTGGGACACAGGCCTCCTCTCTGTGAGAGCGAATGGGCCGTTATCCACCACGCGGGCCCAGTGCGTGTTGGTGGATGTCACATGTCTTCGATTTTTTGGTTCTAGGACATGCCGGTTTCCTCACGATGTTTTCCTTCACCGTTTTGAGAGCAGTGGTGATGACATAACTTACATAAAGTAAACCACCTGCCTGGGCTCGAACCCACGACCTACAACGCAGTCGCGGCTGATACCACTGGGCCACCACTGCTCTGCTCTGTTTTTAAATGCACTTGCTGTTAATCTATACGTATTATCTGCTTAATAATTACGTAATTATTACATTATCGGGTTCTTATTTATTTTAAATTTAAAATACCTTTTGAATCTCAAACATGTTTATGAAGGTATACATAATGCTGCCGTTAAAAATATTTACAAAGATTAGTAAACATTTTCTAAACAACATTTTATCACAATGTTAAGGTGCTGCTGAAAAATGTTTTCATGTTAGCTAATGTTAGTAAACATTGTGCAATGAAATAATAATGTTAGTAAGCTTTAGTGTAGGAGCACTCGAAACATTTAACAATTTCTAAAAGAATGTAATAATTCCTAACATTTGTTAGAAAATGTTTGTAAACATTTTAAACAGCGGTGTGGGAGCACCTTTACATCACGCCTTTGTTGGGGCGAAGAGTTATGCAGAAGTGTGTCTAAAATATACCCACATTAATTTAAGTAGTTATGTTCAAATCTCTCATATTAGCAGAAGAGCCAATTGCTTTCAAACGAGCACGAATCCGACTCCATCTGTTGAAGAACATTTCGAAAATGGAATCATTAATCAAACCCACAATGATGCAAGACGAGCCTATTATTATTATCATTAAGGCGCCGATTCCCTTGAGTAGCTGATTTTCAAATGAGAATCACGTCAAAATGCCTAGTCGTAATTTTTTGAAAAAAATATATGTTATATTAGACTACTTTCTTAATAATTTGATCAGAGCAAATTTTGAGTTTTATTCGTATAACATAGTGTAATTAATTTGTAAAGTTATGTCTAAAACGGACAAAAACACGACAATCACACTAAAACCGCTGGGCGTATTTTATTGAAATCGACACCATCTCAAAGACAATTTAACTATCTACATTTTGATCTGAGGCTTTTTTTTTAAAGTCCTAGAATAATAAGGAAAGTACAAAAAACTACTAAATTTTGGGTCGCGCGGGTGTGAAACGAGTGCGCGTTTTGTTCCCTCAAGGTTGTTGGCGTTAGTCGTCGTCTTAAAGTATAAGTATTTTCTCTTAGGTACAAATGTAATGATGCCTACATAAAGCAGTTAGCAATAATGAGAGCATTAAAGATATTCTCATATAACATTTTACATTTATGACATTATTAAACATTTATACACTTATAATATCAGTTACACTACCTACGCATAATAATTACGATAATTTTTGATTGTACCGTAAAAGGAAACGCATTTCTCTATATTTTTTATTTTTATTTATCGATAGGCTCGCGTTTGACCACTATCTCGCCTGATGGTAAGTGATGATGTCGTCGACGGTGAAGCACGCTTGCCTAGAAGTAACCTTGAATAAGTTACTTCTAGGCAAGTGTGACTTAACGACCCCAAGGTTGTAGCTATCAGGAAACAAACACTCCGGCAGGGAATTCCACTCCTTAGCTGTGCGTACAATGAAAGTATTCGCAAAACGATTTTTACGTATGGGTGGGATGTCCACCATGGCGCATTGCCGTACGTCTTGTTGTCCGGTGATGGAAAGGGCAAGGCGGAATCAAATTGTGCAGTAAATATGTAGCTGAACCGCTCCCGTCAATGGCTAGTCTCCGCTGATACATACTTAGTTACATAAACTCACCCCTTTTTCCCATGGAGGTACGTAGAAATTACAGGAAGCTTCCATTTGTTTTTGTTTCGCTAGATACATACTTAGATACATACACTCGCATCTTTTTTCCATTGATGTACATAGAAATTACAGAAGGCTAGCTCTTAACCAATAAGGTTAAGAGCTAGCCTTCTGTAATTTGACCTCTTTTGCCTTTTCACCAGTTAAGTGATGCTGATTTCTTATATTTCAGAAAAGTTCCATGCATATAAATCCGCATTCTGTCCAGCACTAATTGCCAGGCCGTAAAAAATAGACAACAAGCCTTTTAGCATGTATTTTAAGGTATTTATTTTAGAATAGAAAATAACGAGAGTGCAATTCTTAAGTACATAATTTAACTCGCAATAACCGAAATTTAAATGAGAATGAAGTAAAGAATGGGCCATTTTCTACGGCTATTGTTGTCACATCTCTAGTTTTAAAAGCAGACAAAAGAAAGGGTGGTATATAAATCAGTGTAAAAGCTTTCAATTTTATATGAGACGTGTCTAAACGTATCACGATCGCACGAAATAGTTTGCGAATGCAATTTTATCAAACTGCTTTTCAGTCTAACGACCGTCTGTCAGTCTAACGGTTCAAGGATTTAGTATCAAATTAAATATAATAGGGATAGATGTAACGCTCAATTTTGCTTTTATCGTTCAATTTTTAATGCGATATGAATGGTCTGAATCGACAAATAGATCTTTATAATCATATCAATTATTGTGAATTTTAATTTCGTAGACTAAACTGATGGCTGCCAATGACCTCTCGCACAAGGTTTTAATTTTATTATTATTGTTAATTTTTTTGCTAATATCTAGTGTCTCCTGTGCGGGTCACAAATAAATATTTTTTCTTTCTTTCTTTTGCAGCTATTATTTTTTCACCACGAGCTCCTCCTTTTAAAGTAATGGTTTTATTTTATAGCTGCGAATTAAAACTTTAATATACTCTGACATAATGTCCACTAAAGCAATATTTGTATGAGTCGCAAATATGTAATATCTTTATAGTGGAATTCAAAATAGTGTAGTCCAAACATTTTTAATATCCATAACCATGTTTTTATATTTCATTTTAAAGTCAATAACTGCAAATGCTTTAAAGTCAACGCATAAAGCTGAAATATTTACCAACTGAAAGCAGAAAAGAGAATATGAAAAATGCAAAGAGACGTTTTGAATGCAGTTTCAGATTACATTGTTGAACTAAAAAAATATACGTTCATCCAATACCGTTTGTTGAAAAATATAAAATGTACAATATTTACCTTCGTTATTTATTCAAACGTGATTCCTACCAATATGAACTTTAGCTGGGCCACGTTGTAACTTTCTGTACTGTTGCAACTAAACTAAAAAGACTTGGTATCAAAGCTAAACTGTTTTATGAAAAATATAAATGAAAGCTGTGCTATGGTTTTGATGGCAGATATTAAATCGTTCTCTTTTTTATCGTTACAATGACGTTAATTGTATCGTTAAGTATGCAATAATTTCAGCAATGTTTTGTTGTAACGTTGTCACGTTAAACTATCGTCCGTAAACCGACTTTACAGACAACCAATTCTTTGACGTGACAACGTCTAACAAATCGATGAACGCTGGCTGCACGCACGTAAAAGGATGACTCAATGTAACGTTACGCTCAATGTAACGTAACGGTCATTGTAACGTTATAATCGTAACGTTACAATGACGTTAAATGTATCGTTAAGTATGCGATCATTTCATCAATGTTTTGTTATGACGTTGTCACGTTAAACTATAGTCCGTAAACCGACTTTACAGACAACCAACTTTTTTGGTTAGAAATAGTTTCTTTTTTTAGTTTTGGTACCTTATATTACCATGAAAATACGCAAATTTAAATGGGTCTACATGAGAAGCAAAAGCATTCAAATAATAAAATATAGGTGTATAATTGGCGCACTAATCGCGTAACAAACATACAAAAACATACTGTTGAATTGAGAACCTCCTCCTTTTGGAAGTCGGCTAAAAACAACAAGAATATCACGAAAAAATGTCTCAATTTTCATAATAATTATGGTTTCGTATCGTGCTGAAAATAAAATGATAAATACTCTGTTATTAATCACTGTTACCACATGTCTAACCATATATTTGTGTCCCATTTATTATCGTCTAGACCGGTACGTCTGTTTGTGTTATTAATATCTAGATATTATGTTATTTTTGCTCTTTATTAATATTTAACAATTAATGTACACACTTACAATAAACACACAAGAATTAGGCACAGATAATAGATACATGCTTATTTCTAGAGAAAACTCTTCCAGCATATCTGCGAAAGGAATGTTGCCCTTTGATAAGTAACTTTTTACTTGCCGTGTTGTGCTTACATCGTAAGACCCGGAGAGGGTGAAAGATAATAATGTATTATACTTGGGACCAAAAAGCCACTCTTAGTCGGATTTTCAATCCTAAGTTAGTATTAAGCTTTACTGTCTTTATTCTGGCTATTCTACCGAAAACTTTCTGTTCCTGGAAATGTAGAATTTATCTTGAAAATCTACATAGGCCATGAAAGCTTAATGCAGATATAGTTTATGTATAAGTTAGCTATAATGTAAACAAACTTAGGATTAGGATCTCATTGTTTTACAAAAAAACAAGTAAGTCTGATTAAATAACTCCTAGTGTCGATATGTGGCTTTTATTTTAGACCCCTTCTATCCTCAATGCTTCGTTGTTCTCAGTTTTGTATTTTTCAGATATAGATGACATTGACTAAAACTGCTACGACCTGCAAAATCCTTTTCAAATGTTAAAAATCCTATTAAACTATATTATTTTGTCTCAGATAACCCTACTCCGAAGTAATAAAAAAGCGATGATTTATTCACACAGGCTTATTTATGATTGTCCTGAAATAATCTCCGATAACCAAATCTATTTGTAGGCTTAGCGTGGTGGTCATTCACCGTCTGCTATAATTAATAAAATCGATTGTCTCTGCAGCTGCGGTTGAGTAGCATTCAGATTGCAGGCATTCCACAGATTTATCGGATTACTGGCCTAACAGATTGTTCGCATGGAGTTGCAGAGTAATTGAGAAGCGCGTTGAGATGACAATAGCTTATCATTTGATTGAAATACGATTCAATGGCTTGGAATAAAATTTTGAGATGAAATTCTATTAATTAAATTATGATAATATGTATATTCGAATGTCTATAAATCAACCACACCTCAGTAGCTGAATAGATTGAGATGAAACTTGGCGCCAGATAGTCCTGAATTGTTATTCTGTATAAATCTATCCATGAGCATTTTAAATAGAATGTTCTTGTAGTGATTTGTCAATCTCTAGCATGTGAACAAATGACGGTTCACTTCAAGCTCTCTAACTCTTTCGTTTTTAATTAGGAAATGACAATTTGAATCGATACTTTTTATGCCCTTGAGATCATTTTCAACTTTCACGCGGGCGAATCAACTGGCAAAAGGTAGCGCTTTAATAAGTGTGTATCAAGAAGAAATTATCTGTGGTATGTATGGTATTTAATTGTTAATGATGAAGTTTCTAAGACACTTTCTTACGGCAAAAATACTGTGAGCTACCGAAAATAGTGTAGCGTTCTAATTTTATGACCCATTTTTCACTTGACCTAAATTACTCTCTCTTAGTTATACATAACTGAATATCCCTGAACTATATTGACCAATATTAGCAAAGCCATTAGAATATCGACTAGTTAACGATGTTAAACTTTAGAAGGTTCAGTTAATTTTATAAAAAGCCAGCGTCTACTTTCCGGTTCATATTTTGCCCACATTTACACCTTCATAGCGCACTTATATTTACATAATCGGTTGTTCGAGCGCGCTATAAATATTTGAATGTCATGCAAATAGAAAAATATCACATCATGACCCAACAAAAAGAATTCTGTTGTGGAGATCGTCTACGACACTTGTCCCCGTTGTTGGACAACCCACTCGGGTCTCAAGTACTTGCAGAACTCGATGTTAAAAATAAAAGAGAAAAATAATATTTTTGGACAAGATATTCTTTCCACTTTTGCAAACTTTCTTATTATAATTTTAATGATGACGACGTTGAGATGACATCTTGTAATCGAATGCTAACAATGACAAAAACCCTTAAGTAAACATTCCTTAACAATGACTACGTTTACATAATAATGTTTATTTTAGAAGTTCCAAAGTACACTGGTAAAACTGCTTCTCATTTCAACAATTCTTATTATTCAAAACGAAACAACCTAAATTTAACTTCACGTCACTGAAATTAAAATCGAATTTCTTACAACCCAACTTTTTTAAACAAAAGAAGACCGTGCACCCACATACGTAAAAACCATGACGTAACGTGTTTCTCTTGTATTCAGTCCGTTTTAAATTGGATTCATCCCATAAGAAGAGATAAATAAAAAACCGGCCAAGTGCGAGTCGGACTCGCGCACGAAGTGTTCCGCACTTGGTAAATTGCGGTTTACGATTAATGACGTATTAAAAAAAAAAACTACTTACTAGATCTCGTTCAAACCAAATTTCGGTGGAAGTTTACATGGTAATGTACATCATACCTATATTTTTTTTAGTTTTATCATTCTCTTATTTTAGAAGTTACAGGGGGGGGGACACACATTTTACCACTTTGGAAGTGTCTCTCGCGCAAACTATTCAGTTTAGAAAAAAATGACATTAGAAACCTAAATACCGTTTTTGAAGACCTACCCATAATTATATACCCCACACGTACAGGAATAACAAAAATAAAAAATTGAGTTTCAGTTCAAGTATGGGGTACCCCCAAAATTTATTGTTTTTTGTGTGAAAATCTTAATACGGTTCACAGAATACACTTACTTACCAAGTTTCAACAGCATAGTCCTTATAATTTCGGGAAAAAGTGGCTGTGACATACGGACGGACAGACAGACAGACAGACATGACGAATCCATAAGGGTTCCGTTTTTTGCCATTTGGCTACGGAACCCTAAAAATGGAATGAACTCCGCTAATGATCAGGCAGAAACCACATTCACCGAGTAACAGTTTTGCTAACCTTTCCTATTCCTTACGAAATCCGGGCGCAAATAAGGATACTTAACTTCTAGTTTTTGAAATATACTGTCACACTGAAACGAGTGAAAGGAGCTCGCTCTACAAAGCCAAACGTTTTCTTAAACTTGATTGTTCTGGTTAAAGGTTATAAACACAATGATACAGAGTTGAAGCGAAGCGACGCGTTGCGTCGGTCTAATAATAAACAAAGCATATTGACCCAAAACTCCATAACATAAGGTGTAGTCGAAGCGACGCGTCAAATTCTGTAGGATATGCGTGAATCCAAGCGTCTTCGCAAGCATTTAATAGAATACTCGCGTCTTTTGTTTATCTTGACAGTAATGTGTGCATTCTCTCTGCTTCTTCTTCTTCTTAGTCGTTACGGTCTTGACAGAGCGGTCGTGGTCGTCATGAAGTGTTGTTACTATTTGCGGCAGAATTAATGCGTCTCGCAATCTCTCGGCACCTTTCCGGATTACGACGTGTGCATTACTTGTGTAGTGTATGTGAGATATGATTAGTATTATTAAACACACGTGAGTAACTATACCTTATAATATATTATATGATGTACGATGCATCGATGTGACACACAATAAATCGAGACGTTATCCAGAGTGGATGTCTTTCATTTTACCACGACACTTCAACTTGTATGTTCATGCCGTGGTGGCCCAGTGGCTAAGACCTAGCCTCTCGTGCTTGAAGTCGTGAGTTCAAATCCGGGCAAGTACCAATGTTGCTTTTTCAATTCATATGTACTTTCTAAGTTTATCTTGGATATCGCTGACAAAGGTGAAAGAAAAACATCGCGAGGAAACCCAGACAAGTAAAATTTAAGTAAAAGCCTTTTTTATTTGATGCCACATAAATTTATCTAGTATAACTTCTATCGACAATCTATTGAACACGTAATTATGACACGAAATCTTGCGAAAACAAACCGATTTAAACAGTAAAACGCCTATAACTTTTTAATGGCTGTTCCGATTTTCATCAAACATAGCTAAAACACTCTCGATAAGCCCACCTTTCAAACAAAAAGAAGTGAAATCAAAATCGGTTTATCCGTTTAGGAGCTATGACGCCACAGAAATACACAGGTACAAACGTCAAACTTATAACATCCCTCTTTTGCCGCCGCTCGCGCTAGTTAAACATAGCTTATTATAAGTATAAGCTCCATTGGTGTAATTGGTCCAAGGCGTCCTAGTGCGAGGATAAACGAATAAATAGAGATAGTGGTCAAACGCGAGACTATTGTTAAATGAAAAACAGTAAAAGATCATACATAAATTTCACTTGTATTACCGTTACCGTTAAACATTTGAAATATCCCTATATCGGGAGGATAAGGATATTTCATTGTTTTTAAATAGAAATGTGCAAAAATGACATACGAATAGTCGGCACCAAATTCACGTCATCAAATGAAATCTGACGTCATCTCGCAAAATCGTCGATAGTCGCAAATCGAAATTATGATGTTTGCGAGGCATGTTTGTTTTGCGCGGGGCTTTGTGTCAACAAAGATGATTCATTATGTACGCGCACGTTCATTATGAGATGACGTTTCAAGCGATACTAAAGACCTGTTCGCATGGTGATCAGTACTAACGATATATGACTGTATAATTTTGGAATCACATACCAGTTTTATTCTTATCTCGCTGGTTAATTCAGATTAAGGGGATAACGGGACTAAATACTGCCCTAAGAGAAGCCGAAGACAGAGTGGAAGCAACTTTTGAGTGACTCCGTCAAAGCTTTATAAGACCGTCAGCAATGAAGAACACGAACAAGACAGTAAACAGTGGGATGGCGATGCGCACAAACCATTGAGATGCTTCGGTGACCACTGCTACAGACACCATTTGTCATAACTTTTCATTCAAACCAAACGAATAAGTTAGCGTCAAAGTTTACTCATAGTATTGACGGCCCGTGCCAATTATTCTGACTCGTGCCTCAGCGTAAAGGTACAAGTTGGTAGCCGACTACACGCAGCAGAAGCAGACGACGTGTCGCAGTTACACTACTGGTTTCTATGTATTTCTATGAAATACCTTTCGCAGCTAGCGACACGTTGCCCGACTACACGTCGCACGATTGCAGATAACGTGTCGCTCGACCTCAGATCAGTAGTGAGTGCGTGTAGTCAAAAATTTTGTCTCAAGGAACATTCAGAACCAATAGGAATACAGTGCTGCCGTCTGCTGCTACCGTCTGCAATCGGGTTCGAAATCATGACTGCAATGACAGGACGCAACGACGACGTGTCGTGTCGACATGAAACGACGACACGTCGTCTGCTGCTGCTGCGTGTAGTCGGCTACCAACTTGTACCTTTAGTCGCAAGTGCCGCAGCGTGGCGTTTCTAGAGGCTTCTAGGGTCGCAGCACGAAATACCGCAATCTGTAGTGATATTTGATGCCTGTTGTGTACAGGTGTAGCTTACACCAATGAAACAAATCTGGTCAAACCTTCATCATATCATAACGAGCTATGTAGCCAATCAACTTCAACACAAGGCGCTACAACATGACACAACCCGGCTTTGTTTTTTAACCGACTTCGCAAAAAAGGAGGAGGTTATAAATTCGATAGTATTTTTTTTTTATGTGTGTTACTTCAGAACTTTTTATTGGGTGAACCGATTTAGATGATTTTTTTTTTATTCGAAAGATGGTGTTTGTCATTTTTCGATATATAATTTTCATCAAGATTTGATGAAGAATTTCGTAGATATACATCAGAACTCTTCAATAAATGACGGCAAATCACTCGGAATAGCTGCAATCGCATATCTGTTTATTGTTTACACCATTTCATAACATAACATCACACTGGTACGCTTTAAAAGAGTACGCAGGTGTGAACAGTTCACCCTGGTATACTATCATTCCACCGGTTTTGTTTATTTAAGTTTCATGTTATTGGGTTTATCTATTCTGGCTTCACTTTGGGCGTTATAGGAACCTAGCCTATAGAACTGGTCCATTATGTACCCACCACAACTAAAAAGTGAAAATCAAAAACTTTTTTACAAAAATTATAACCGACTTCAAAACAAAAACACTACAAAGTGAAAAATAACTTCAATTTCGGCAGTCGGTGTCAAAAAACGAAGAAGCGAAAACAAGAACACCGACTTTTTGACACCGTAATTTTTCACTTTGTAGTGTTTTTGTTTTGAAGTCGGTTGTAATTTTTGTAAAAAAGTTTTTTACTTTAAAATATAATACAAGGTAGCACCGTATGAAAGGCCACTAACATTCCATAGTCAGTCAAACGATAATGATGATTTATTTTATGCCAAACGAGCAAAAACTGTGACAAATATGTGGTTAATGCAGTTTGCTTTGATCGATGAGTTTGTTATTGTCAATGAATTATTCATTTTTGAATGTGTTTGTTTGTTGGTGCATCAATAACGTGTGTGGACTAGTAAATGAATACATTAATTTTTGTCAGTAATTAATTATGAATTTATAATTTATTTATTTATTAATAATGTGGATAAACAAAATCTATTTACAATTTGTAGCCAAAAGGTTATTACGTAAAAGCTTTTGCTAGTGGCTTCGCACGTATGGATGTTGGACGTTTTTTTTGGATATTTCAAGAACGTCTTATGAGGACAAAACCAATTTAGATAAATTTATCTAAATTGATTCATCGGATTGGGCATGGCATAAAACAAACCAACAGACAGATATTTTTTTTTTAGTCTCTCGCTTGACCACTATCTCACCTGATGGTAAGCGATGATGTGGTCGACGGTGGAGCACGCTTGCCTTGAAGTAACCTATTCACTCTTGACATAAAGACCCCTAGATTGTAGCTATCAGGAAACAGACTCCGGCAGGGCATTACAAAAAAGTCACTTTCATATTTATAATATTAGTTAGGATATAACTATATCCAGCTGACTATATTGAGCCTGCAGAAAAGCTTCCTGCGGGCCACCAACTGCCTTGGCCCACCTGGTCCACATCTCTAAATCGACTACGAAGCCAGGTGGGTCGCTGCAGGCACAAACTAGTTAGATGGGGGCACTCCAATGACCCACAGTGCGATTGCGGAGCCACGTCCAAAACAATGCCTCACCTTTTGTCTTGCTCTCTTTGCAAAAACACCTGCACCTTAAAAGACCTATGCGAGGCAAATGACAACGCTGTTGGCGTGGCTGAATTCTGGTCAAAATATATTTAATTTTGGAATCATCGATACGACGAAGAAGAAGAACTATATCCTCATCAAATTCGAACTCGATTTACTTTGGATTGGACCACGTTTTATTTGTACAATAAACAGTGAGTTGCATGATAATATCTCTAAAAGTTATTTCAATAATATATCTGTCAGTAGATTTACCTACTAGAGAAAGAGATTTGACATTACTTGTAGGTATGGACCTAATGTCAAAATTCAATCTCTAATAAGCAAGTCTACTGACAGATACGTTATTGAAATTGACCATTACTCTACTTTAACTACAATTCGAAAATGATTTCCTACAAAAGAAACTACAAATCTTAGAACACTAAAGGTCCTTCAAAGATTTATAGTCAGGCACAGACAAAATTATTTGTCGTAAAACTTTTACGGGATCATCAAACTCTTATGCCAATAACTTAAGAGGGAACGGTCAATAAAATGAGATTGGTTCGCCAGATTGTGCGAATGAATTCAAATAAGAATGAAGGAAGTGCAGTTTTTCTGTTATTAGCCTTTGAAGAAGGAAAAGTTGATTTCTTTTAACCTTACGGATTGCAGACGATGGCTTACAGATTGGTTTTCAATTATAATAAGTTTGCAAACAGACTTATGGTTGATATATAGTAGTTAGAGCTTCTTATAAAAACATCTGCCTGTGGCATCGCCCGTGTGATTATTAAAAATTATCCCAAGGGAAAAAAGTAAGCGGCACAGGAGGACGCCGTAGAGTTTTAGTGGGTTTGAGTCCCACATAACTGCACTATCTTCCCGTAGTAGTGTAGTTTGCATGAGCATTTACCCAAGAAAAAAAAATTGGCACGGTCTACCCGAGTGCCAAGTTACATCTTAATCTGTTCAGCCGTTAAGACAGACAGAGTTATTATCGCATTTATAATATTAACATGAGCTGTAATAGCTCCAGTGGAAACACCTTTTAAGAACTCCTCATTTCGGAAATGCGGACACGTTGTTCGTAATTGAAATCGGATTCCTCGCAGGCTGCGAAATTTTGCCGAAAACTAACTGAAAAAGTATTGTGTGCCGCAATGGTTAGTGACGGTGTGCTTCGTAGCGTACAGGTCCCTTTAATTCACATGAGAACTTCGACATCATCAGGTCAGTACATGGAATCTTCCGGTACAAGATTTTTTTTAATTACCACGTATTTCGTGGTAATTAACCTTACTATAAAATGATAAAGCTCGTGTCTAAGTTATATTAGCCGTACGGTCCATCTTCAAGATTAAGCATCGGTAACCGAGATCGATTCGTAAATGGACAATCATCATCATCATCAGCATTTAAAAGTGCCCGCTACTGGGACACAGGCTTCCTCTCTGTGAGAGAGGGAATGGGCCGTAATCCACCAAGCAGGCCCAGTGCGGGTTGGCGGATGTCACATGTCTTCGTATTTGGTTTCGCAGTCTGTGTATGTATGTATGTTTGTTCCTATATAGCGTTCCAGAGACCAAACGCGTTGGCCGAATTTGGTGATTCGTACGTCAATCGATTCATCTTAATCTTGCAAGTGTCACTGCTTACATTAAAATAATAAATAATTGGAAAATTGATAAATGGCGGCTTTTGGGTGCCATATTGAGGGGGCACGATGGGTTTTCTTCCAAACCCATCGTGTGGGGTATCAAAATAAAGGGTTTTAAGAAGTGATATCATAAATATAAAACAATTATATGTTTAAATGTAACTAAATAAAAAATAAAAAAAATTAAGTGTTAAATAAAAAAAAAACAAAAAAACCCAACTGCATAAAAGCAGCAAGCTCGCGAATATGGATCCTCCGACTGCACAGCACGATTTTCTTCTTGTTTATGTCTTTTTAGTACGCTTTTTATGCAGTTGGGTTTTTTTTATTTTTTAGTAGATCTTTGACAATAGTTATACATAGTCAGAAGAAAGCAAATCTAACACAGAGAGTCTTACGAAAGGGTATCATGTAACATATTTTCTGGATTGTGAAATCCAGGTAAAATATTGGTGAAGCCAACCCCATCACTGCTAGTAAAATGTTAGACTTGATGATAAAACAAAAGAAACGTAAAATCCATCGACCGACTGGCCAGTTCTTTCATTTCGATAACCCTGTACATAACTGCTGCGACCAAGACCTTTACAAATCAAATATCGGTTCTGCGTACAACGACGTGAATAAATTATGCTTTGCGTGTATATGTAAGTCCTTCACAAGACATTGTTAGTAACAGAAATAGAAAATAATATTGAAAAACGACACGGGGTCTCGATCTAGGTTTTCTTATCATACATTTTACTGACTGTTGTTTTATATTGTCAGATGCACTGATAATAGTTTATTTTTTCAGATAAACTGGAAGGTTCATGGAAAATTTATGTTTGTGTTGTAGTCAAACCTTTTCTTAGGTTTTATGAACGGTAGTTTTTTAATCACACGACTCGACTGTCCAAAAAAAGAGTTTTATGTATTCAGGGTTCATCTATGTTAGTTAGTTTATTTATTCCACCATAACTTCTAAACGAATTACCAATATCAACGTATGTGGTATCGTTAGAAGCGTTGCATTATTCCGGGTATCATATGCTGGTGAACATTACAAAAAATATAATAAGTAAGCCATGGTTCATGAAAAAAAAACGGAAATATTTTTTTCATAAATTTTTACTAAGTAGGTATACTATCATCGGTATAGTATCTAGCTATTAAGTGTAGAGCTTACATAAACAAAAAATTATAACAGTAGGTACTATTCAATATGTCATAGACAAACTTAAAAATATGTGTGCATTTGCAAATACATCGTTTTATCACTAAAAAGTATGAAATAAAGTGCCCATTCAACATTAAAATCATTTAGCTTGTTTTTAATTTTTTTGTTAAAATTTTTAATTCATTTTTTGACAAGGCTGGCGTGTTCTTTATTTCTTTTTTTATTATTTATGAAATTTAGTGGCCCTTTTACTGATCAGTTATTAGATCAGGCTTTCAGTACGTACTCGTACTTACATAGACACGGCCAATTCTTAGATGGCTGTAAAATTCCATGGGTATTTATTGCAATATTTTTCTTCATCATCAGCCCTTTTTAATATTTCCACTGCTGGAACAGGTATTCTCTCTGTGTGTGTAAATATTTTGGCAACTGAGGTAAAATGACTTCTCATCATCTGCCTAGCCTTTTCCCAACTATATTGGGGTCGGCTTCCAGTCTTACCGGAATCAGCTAAGTACCAGTGTTTCACATGGAGCGACTGCCTATCTGACCTCCACAACCCAGTAACTGGGTAACACGGTACCCCTTGGCAAGACTGGTGTCAGATCTCAAGCTTCTGACTACCCGTAACGACTGTCAAAGATCTTCAAATGACAGCCGGGACCAACGGCTTAACGTGCATTCCGAGGCACGGGGGAAACTTGGTATGTTGAAATGGTCACCCATCCACGGATCGACCTCGTTAAGCGTTGCTTAACCTTGATGATCGACCTGTGCGGCTGTTATTATATAGCCACGAGGTAAAATGACTGCTAAAAGGTCTTTTTACACTTTGGGAGTGAAAAATGTGAGAAACATCCAAGTGATTTCGAGCTGAGAATTATGTGCTGAATTTTACCACCGTACTTTGTTAGACTATGACAGAGTATTTTCATGCGAGTATAAATTAAATCCATTACTATACAAACTGAATACTCAGGCTGTTAAAATAATTAATTGAATTACTCGTATTTCCAGTTCTGAATAGTTAATTATTAAAAGTGCTGTGTGTTTTAGCCCTTTCATTTAACTTAATTGAATTTTAGTAGGTGAGCTAATTTGTTTGGAACGAAGTGTACGAATAGTTATTTACATTAATGTATTAATTAATTTGTACCTACTGGTGGTAGATAATTAGCTACGTATTATGCAAAATAAATTATGGCCATTTTTCTGTACTCGGTGGACTTTAATTAAAGCTAAATGATTTCATAAAATAACATTTTATGAAATCATTTAGCTTTAATTAAAGTTGTCAACGAGCTTACCGTAATTTGATTGTATGTATTTGAGTAGAGTCTCTTTTAATATTAATAACGGCTTATTGCAGGTTAACTTCTTCTTTTCGTGTAAATTGGCTCAAATATTTTTTATACAGATCCGCAAAAACATATTTGAGCCAATTAAAAAATCTGCCCAATTTGGGCAGATTATATGTCCAGCGGCCAACCTAGGTCCACAATCCGTGAATCCCGATGACTCAAGCTGAAACTGAAAATATTATTTTGCTTTAATATTCCATTACATTAAAACCACAAGAACGAACCATTTGATTCGTAATAAAATTGCGTCTAAAAATAATGTTTTATAAATACAGATATAAAAACCACTTCGAAAAATACTATCTGGTCACTTCTACTTACAAACCGTAAAAAAAATGTTGCCTTATACAAAGTTCTATAAAATTCTTGCCCCGTCAACAAAACGCCGCATTCAACCAAATATCTATCTTCATTCATCCGTGTCCGCTCACAACGATGCCTGACGACCGTCAATTTTTAATTGGAGACATTTCCTTTCATTCATTTTCTAGGTCACGTGCTGTACCATGGAGGCCCCTAAAATATGTATCGGGGAACTTTCTTACGACCTCCCGTATTATAAAAAGGGGTTACTATTGGATACTGTTTTGAAAACTTTTGTTTTCTACGCTTAGATTTCAGATTTGTTTGGAGGTCTTTGTTTGAAAACGTATCATGAAAAACGTAAAACGTTTTCATTTATGCTTCTAACTGACTTCAAAAAAAGGAGGAGGTTTTCAATCCGCCGGCATCTTTTTTGTGTTTGTTACCCGATTACTCAAAGACGCCTGGACTGATTTGGAAAATTCTTCTACTGAAAGGGGTATAATGTCTTCTTTTTTTGATGGAATACTGGCGAAAAGAGGGAACTCCTCAAATATTATAGGCGTATGCCTATAATATAGAGATTTTGGTATTATCATGAACAATGAAATCATTTTCACTCAATAATTATCATTTGGTGATATGGAACTGATGTATAAGACCATAGATGGCTACTAGAACTCCTTAATACTAAGTAAGTGTGTCACGGGTATAAGTTATCTCAAATAGTTTACCAACTGCGATGCGCCATGATAGAAATACTTATAAATAATTGGTACTGACGAAAATGAAACTATCGAAATGATCTGATGATGAAGCTGACAAGTAGGCACTGGTACTCCGAAATAGAACTATGTATCCTAGTCGTGTTTGGGCTTATTAGAATCGTCATGAGATATACTTTGGCTATAAATGATTTTAATACCTACCAAAACCAAAACCATTTAAATATAAACTTTTTAACATAAAAATCAACCCGACTTCCAAAACATTTGGAAGGTTTGATTTTTTGTTAAAATTTTTTGATAATGTTTTTTCTGTTCCAGTTACTTTTTAAAATTGCTTAAAAAAATAAATGCAAGAAAGAAAATAGTTATCTTCAGATGCTCATTCCACAAGTTTTCATTTTTCAAGTATGTGTGGCCGTTTGTGTATATTAGATATATTAATGTAGATGTATATTACTGATCGAAGATGGCTATAGTGAGTTCTAAAATACACAAAGTTGATACAGATATAAAATGAGTTCTTCGCGCACTGAAAAAATAACAGACAAATAAAGTACATAATTTGGCAACAATAAAACAGAATACCAAAATCAGTAAAAATACTTACCGCATTATTTTCTATATTTTTATTGCAACAAAAGAAATGAAATGATATACAAATACCTCAGAAGGAATTGGGTCAGCCGTACGTTGAAATGCAAATATATTTTATTTGTTGAATAATTTCATGTTCCTAAGACACGCTACGTATTTCAGGATATTTTTTTATGACATTGCGGAGTTAAAGAAGAAATTATTTCTTCATAACACGAATGTGCAAGGCTTTTTTGAAAAAAGAAAATGTAACAAGGAATATTTGGCCTCATTAAAAAGAATTTATGCTCACAATGTCTCAAGTATACATTTATAAATCGTATAAAATTAAGTTGCTTTTCGTATCTTTGTGTGAACACTTAGTTCTTCAAAGTACACTATGGGTTTTGATGCGATCGTTATTCATAATTTTGAGAGTATTCTGGAAAGTTCAATTCATTTATATTAAACTAAATATCGAACTTGGCTGCTGCGTTGCCTGCGTTCGAGAAGTTGTTCGGTATCTTATCGTCCAACTTACCACAGTGTTTCAATATGAAAGTTTACCAGTGTGTGTGGCCGTAGTGATGACATATGGGACCGAAGCGTGGTCACACTCAATGGGCCTCATCAGAAGGTTTAAAGTCATCCAAAAGTCAATGAGAGCTATGATTGGCATTTATCTGCATGAACGAATCAGAAATGAAGACATCTGCAAGAGAACCAAGGTTACCAACATAGCCCGAAGAATTGCAAAAAGACATGGCTAAATAAAGTATGGACGATTGCCCTAGCAATGGATAACTATTTTAACTAGTAATATGTAATGCTGAATAGCTAAATATTAGTATTTCGTATGAAAAAAGTTACAGACACTTTTATATCGTCACAATCCTGAAAATAAAATCGTAGAAACTCCTACATTAATAGGTATACAAACTTGTAAAATAATAAGATTTTGCTATGCTACTTTATCAAGGCGTTTAGAGGAGCTCGTGGCTTAATAATAACAGCCGCACAGGTCGATCTTCAAGGTTAAGCAACGCTAGCCAAGGTCTTTCCGTGGTTCCATCGTGTACATAGCGAGTTTCCTTCGTGACTAAAGCTAGATAAGCCGTTGGTCCCGGCTGACATTTGAAGATCTGTCATCTGTCAATACGCAATTGAAACTTAAGATCATACGAACTCTGTAATTACATATTTAATACCCGGCGAAGGAGCATCGATCAAAGTGAGTTCCCATGACACCCCCAACATGTTTTATTTGGTTCTAATCGAATCAAGTGTAATCTAGAAGAATCGACTGTAACTTTTTAGTGTCAGCACTATTTATGTGCCGTTTCTTTCCAGATTTTGCCAATAATTTCTAGAAATCAGATAAATACAAAGAAAACAACATCTATGGTTCTATCTCTAATGTTTTAAGATGTATAGCGAAAGGTACAAAAATAAATAATAATGAGTATTCATGTTCGTTTCGATTCATTAAAAGTAGGTTTATTGACAACAATTTTTCGTAGAACGGAATCTTATGTTCTTCTTGTCAAACAAAACTATGAAAAAACTTTTAATTATTCGATTAATTTACGAAAGTTTTAGAAGAATAATAAAACTGTATAATAATTCAATAATGAATATTTCAGATGTATTGCGATAGGTACAAACATAAATAATAATTAATACTGTTCGTTTCGACTTACGCTAATGTCATTAAAAGTATGTTTATTGACTACAATTTTTCGTAGAACGGAATCTTTTGTTATTCTTGTCAAACAAAAACATGAAAAAACTTTTAATTATTTGATTAATTCGTGAACGTTCTAGAAGAATAATAAAACAGTAATAATTAATTAATGAATATTTGAATGTTACGAGCTAGTGAATAATTTCTATACATGCTTAGGGCAGTTGTTTAGCCATGTCCTTTAAGTGGCAGTGGGCAGTGCACATTGCTCGCAGAAAGGATGGTCGTTGGGGCCGAAACGTTCTGGAGTGGCGATCGCGTACCGGAAGACGCAGCTTTGGAAGGCCTCCCTCTAGGTGGAGCGACGATTTGGTCAAGGCTGCGGGAGTCCTGTGGATGCGAGCCGCATAGGACTGATCAGAGTCGCGACGCTTGGGGGAGGCCTATGTCCAGCAGTTGACTTCTTTTGGCTGAGATGATAAAATTAAATAAACTACATATTCCTTCATACGACACATGAGAAATTAACTTAAGCCTATAAATAAACTTTACAGTACGTGAAAGGGTTACCATTCTACTGAAGCTAAGATAATTTTAAATGTAGGTACGCCCTGTTAATTGTAAGATACCCAATAAAATGAATGAACATGATTCATTACTTTTTTTTTATTAAAAAACAGTTGAAATTAAAAAAAAAATCTTTTTCTACTAGCAGCTTCGCTCGCGTGAATGTCGAAAAATTATCTCAAGGGAACATATTCCCGCGATAAAAAGTATCATAAGTGCTATTTCAGATTATAATCTATCTCTGTGCCAAATTTCATCCAGGTCAGTTGAATAGTTTTTGCGTGAAAGAGTAACAAACATACAATACGTTTTATTCGTAACATATTTTTAAGTAGTCTATTTTAAATAACTTACTGTATTTGTTTTATATTTTTTGTATCTATGTTTACATGCACTACAGACCTTGGTTTCCGTACATCACTTCCTAAGTGACTACTGAAAATCAGCGCCGTGCTGTGTGTCCCCCACGGCAATGCATTATGCTGAGTGGAAACCTTCTTGCCATAACCACGACATGAATCTGCTTTTATTTACACTCACATTTATATAAAGTTTTTTTTTTACTTTTTTAACATAATTTAAGAACTACTAACAGTATCGTTAAGGATTTAGTTTGCAAATTCTACCTTTATTCTTGTTCTAATAATGTAATGTATGTCCTTTTGTGGCAATTAAATACTTTTCTTTTTTCCACCTTCTTTCTTCAAATACGCAGACTCACAAACGTTTGCCTTAATACGAGTAATATTAGTGTGATTGAAAACCATCATCTTCCTGCCCTTCATATTACGCACCGACCACTAGTCGGCGCGTTTTCTATTTCCATTCTATCACGTCAACCGTCACGCTGTCACTGAATCCCTTTTTCTACATATCACTCCTCACACAATTCAACCATCTTTCTCTCCCTCTCCATCCAAATTTATTATTATTATTATTATATACTTTATTGTACACCACTTAAATAATTACAGGACAAAAAACATTTATAAAGATAAGTGTACAATGGGCGGTCTTATCGCACAGGGCAATCTCTTCCAGACAACCTTTGGATGGACTGAACGAGAGGAGATAGACATAGGGCTGTCAGTGTACAACAAAAACTATCTTAAATAATATTACTTAGATATTACATAAAATACATACATACAAATAAAATAATATACTAATAAATATCAAATATAGAGCAGAGAAAGGAGAAGAATAGTTACAGAGAAAGGAAATGCTCTTTCACCATTTTTTTAAATGTAGGTAATGTTTGCGCACGTCTTACCTCAATAGGTAAATTAATGTACATTCATAACTCTCTTTTTGTAATAAAATATAATGCATCTTTTTTAGCTAAAAATCAGTGGAGGCCCAGTGGTACCGGCCGCGACTTACAAGTTGTGGGTCGTGGGTTCGAACATAGGAAGGCGCTTTTATCATCATCATCATCATATCAGCAGAAAACACGTCCTCTGCTGGACATAGGCGTCGTGACAAACGTCGCTACATTGACCGGACCCGTGCGTCTCACATCCAGTGGATCTCCGCAACCTTCAAAAGCGCTTTACTTTGTGTAAATAATCACCACTGCTCTCAAACTGTGAAAGAAAACATCATGAGAAAACCGTCAGGTCTTAAAACCATAAAACGAAGACAAGGATACTCAACAACCCGCATTGGGCCCGCGTGGTGGATTACGGCCTATTCTCTCACAGAGAGGAAACCTGCACGCACAATGTACCAAATGGGAGTATAATTGCGGAAAAGGGGGTACATCTATTCATCCATCGTTCTGTTTAAGCTATTGGACGGTCGCAATACCGTTCCTTAATGCTGCTTCACCCAAAGTTTCAAAAGCGTTTATTATCCCAAACCTCCTGTAAAGGGTCGAAATAAAAATACCCAAAGGTTTGGTAAAAGAGTTCAAGTATAATAGCTCACTTAAATTTGTACCTTTTCTTGTGCACAGTATATTTTAAAATACATTCGAAAAAGTTACACTCGTATTCAGAGGGCAAAAGAATTGCAACACTTATATTATAACTGAATAACAAATTGTACCATATTATTCCTCTACCGTTGAACTTTTCACAAAGATTCTTGTCGCAGATTTCAAGAATAATTCTCGAGTCATAAATGTTTTCTTTAAATTCCACTTTGTAGGAACTTGTATGCATTATTCAGTGTGCAGTAAGGCTCCTCGCGCACTTGGCTGTGGTGTTTAAAATATTGAGCAGCAAGTTATAGCAGCCAATCGATTACAAGTTGTATCGAAAAACATTTTGTAAAAATTTGTCGGACCATAAAATACATTTGACTGCTATGACAAGTGCGTGGAGACTGACAGCAGTCACATACATTCCTACACTCACTTGCTGCGCATACCCAACGAGATGCCGTGCAATCAGGCGCGTTCTTATGGTTTCTGCAGCCAGGTATAGCTGTAGCCGCGCTAGTGCGCTAGAGCGCGGCCTAAGGGTGTGGCTCTATTGAGAGGCTACTAGTTTTGTATTACAGAAGAGCTATGCTGCTATTAGATCTACAAGATACTAGCGTATAGCTCTCGATGGGACCGCGCCATAACAATACAATAGTAACGACTAGAACAGCTGCAGTATAATAGAATCAAATATTCTAAGCCGACTTGGGATTGTGGGTACAATTCATTATTGCAACTACCGGTCTTATATTTTATTCGAGAATGGGAAGCTTATGAATTACCTATATTAGATATTTGAATACACAGATTGGTTTCATATTAACTTATCGTTCATACTAACCCGTGGTTTTGCTCGCGTAAACTCAGGAATTGTTGATTTTATTGGGATTAAATTATAATCTGTGGCACTCAGTATTATTGTAATTTTCCATCAGTGAAAGAGTTTCTGTAATCGATTGAGCTATTTCAGCAATTTCTACTACAAAAAAAAATAAGTAAAGATTATGCATTTTTAACATTATTTTTTATATATTTATTTATTAACAACTTATACAAACAGTAGGTACACACCACACATACAAATTATAGGTAAACATAGAAAAAAGACAAAATTAGACAACCTGACACATTTATGTGAATTTGTATATCTGTGTGTCTGCCTGTGGCATAATAGCTCCTAAACGGATGAACCGACTTTGATTAATTTTTTTTTGTTTGAAAGGTGACTTTGTCGAGAGTGTTCTTAGCTATGTTTGATTAAAATCGGTTCAGCCGTTCAAAATTTACTCGCATTTTATTCTTTGAATCTGGGTTTTTTTGCAAGACGATGACATAATTACGTGTTTTGATAGATGGTCGATTGAAACTGGTCTACTACCATGTATATTATATGTAGTTTAAAAAGCATTAAATAAAAATTAAATTAATAATTAAAAAAACCTCGACACAAAATCCTCTAAAAAGCAAATAATAAGCCTCGTACTCGCATCGAGGAACCGCTAAGTAAATAAAATAACCTGCTGTAAGCGTTGGCGGTTCCCCGACACGAGTACAAGGGTTTTTTTATTTTTTTAGTTAATTATTGAAATCAGAACATATAAAAACTTAACTTCTACAGACTGCACCTACTTATTATTTCTACATTAGTGTGAAAAATAATAATGACCAAAACTAAAACAACATCCTTTTAGCGATAAAAAAATGTCATCAATCTCGTACTCAACTTTTACAGATTGCACCTACCTATTATTTCTATATTAGTGTGTAAAATAATAATGAATAAAACTGTTTTGTTGTTAAAACACCCTTTTAACGATAAAAAAGCTGTCATCAATCCCGTACTCAACTTCTTAAAACTACACCTACTTATTATTTCTACATTAGTGTGAAAAATAATAATGAATAAAACTGTGGTGTTTTTTAAACACCCTTTTAACGATAAAAAAGCTGTCATCAATCCCGTACTCAACTTCTTAAAACTACACCTACTTATTATTTCTACATTAGTGTGAAAAATAATAATGACCAAAACTAAAACAACAACCTTTTAACAATAAAAAAGCTGTCATCAATCTTGTACCATCATAAACGTTTACGTAAAGAATTTTAAACAAGCAAATAAATGTGTGGTGCGTGTCGTACTCGTAGCACTATCGTAGCATCGTAGCACTACGCCGTAGCACACGATAACGTTCACGAACATAAATCGTAGCACTTACGAACACGCACTGAAATCACTTCATTTGAGTTATGAGGACACCTTATGTTGAAGTTAATTCTATGTAGAGAATCATTATTTAGTTGTATGTTAAATACAGTTGAACACTAAGAAGTGGACGGTTCTGACTTTTTAACGATTGTGTTTTTCATGTTTCTGCACACAGAAGTTCAGATTGTGAATTGTCTGTCAGTAAATTAATACATTTTATAAATTTGAAGAAAAATCTCGCAGCCATCACTGCAGGGCAAATGCCTCTTCTCATACAGATCAGCCTCTAAAGGTGGTCTAAATTTCTATATTTTACTGTCCACATCACATCATCAGCCTATTAACGTTCCCACTGACGGGACACAGGCCTCGTCTCTGTGAGAGGGAATGGGCCGTAATCCACCACGCGGGCCCAGTGCGGGTTGGTGGATGTCACATGTCTTCGAATTTTGGCTCTAGGACATGCCGGTTTCCTCACGATGTTTCCCTTCACCGTTTTGAGAGCAGTGGTGATGAAAGAATTTACACAAAGTACGAGTAAAGCGCCTGCTTGGGCTCGAACCCACGACCTACAACTTGTAAGCCGCGGCCGATACCACTGGGCCACCACTGCTCACTTACTGTCCAACTACAGGGCAAATACCACTTTTCATGCATTGGTCCTTATCGGACGGCAAGCTACCCATTACTCACCGTCCGTAGGCCCACATCTACGGTGGCCGGGAATCGACCTGTGACTCCCGACACCAAGAGCTTCTCCTGCAGCGGCTAGGGGCGTGAGAGCGTCTCCGTTGCGTCTTCCTCACGCTTTCCGTTTTCTCCTTCACGAGCATTACTGCTACGCAGAAGGAGGTGGCAGTATCCCATACACCCTCGCTCCATACCATGGCCTGGTCCAAGGCCGGACCCTAGAGATTGGTACCGCCAATCGCCTCCACGGGACACGGCGGTGCCCCGCCCAATCGGGGCAGACCTCCACCGCCTGTTCCACCGTGTCTTCCATACAATGATGACTCATACATATCAGCCTCGAAAAACGGTTTAAGTATGGGGATATTTTGAAGGTACTTATTATAAGTTAGTCAAAAAAGAAAGAAGTAAAAGTTCACGCTTATTTAAAAATATATTCTCCTGACCAATAAATAATGTACTGTCGTTTAATCCCACCCTCTGGCCGCACGTGGGCTACAACGATGCCACCGAACAATATTGATACTTCAAAGCCCTCACTTTGTACTAAGTAATTACTAGCCGTATTTACTCGGCTCAAGTTTTAATCGAATCAAGTCTGTACTAGGAAACATAAACTATTTTTAAACTATGTTTGCTTGACTAAGAATAGAAGTGTTCAAACGGATAAGTTTTTTTTGAACCCTTAATAGAAAGGTGCATGCAATGTGGTCAGTAAACTGGACAGTGGGCAGTCACTACAATATCGTTATCTCATAGATTTTATTTGAACATTGAACTTTATCAACGTAAAAGGGTTGTGTCAGAGTTTGGGTGTGAGTTAAAGGCTAAAGAAACTTGTATAAGTTTATTTAGTGCTCAAATTAGTGTAACTAAATTGGTGACCTAAGAGAGACCACGTGAAAACGATGGAAACAAAACACACGAAACCGGTGTATGTGGTGACACTCGAGGTAGGACTAAGTTCAGCAGCGGAAGTCTTCCCGTAGAAAGGATGATGAACTAGAACACAGTATGTCATCTAATAAACTAGACCTAGTACACCTACAATCGTAACTGCGAGACTCGTTGGGAATAGTACTAATATTTCGTTGGGAATAATTGTGTCACAATTACTGAATTATTTTTCTACCTAATTTAAGCTATGCTCAATCCAAAGTAAGAATAAGAATAATTTATTAAAAATAAGTACGTTCACAAAAATGTACATTAGGTGCAGTAGTATTATTTCTAAAACAATGGTATGAATAGTTCTTATATGTAAATTATAACTAAAATATTTTATTACAACTGCAAGATTTTAGACAAGAATTTCTATTTTTGGTAGGAACCTGCCCGATTTAGGTTCTTTCAAACCCGTGTTTCAGGCCATCACTTTACAAAAAATAATAATAATGAAGTCAGTTAAAACATTAAATAAAATTAGTCTATTAACAAACATAAAAATATATAAATTGGTACAAAACACAAAAAAAGATACAAAAAAATAAAAATCAAATTTAGTAATTAAAGTATGTACGAGATATATGTATGTAGACGTGAGGTTATACCATAATCAAACAACAATTTTTAAAAGTTTTTCTGTGTCACTGTAATTGAGTGTCCCTAAATAATCTTTTATGGTAAAGCAGCATTTTTTATATGTTAAGCTAAAAAATGCTGCTTTACCTTAAAAGATTATTTAGGGACACTCAATTACAAAGTAACGTAAGCACAATCCTGGGCAACATATCCTCTCGTCTCGTGTTACGGTAATTTAAATTCTGCCAGCGCTACATTCGCATATTATTAAATTAATCAACTCAAGCCTTTTCCCAAACATATACACGTCTTAGAAGGTCTCTTCACATTTATCAAAGGATTGCTCATACATCTTCACCTCGTAAATCGTAACAATATTATTTAATTCGAATCGTGAAAGGCCAAATACTCAAGCAATGTTTATATAGAATCTTTATGTTATGAGTATTCTAGGCGCCTTTTTGATAGGTTTAAGGCACGTCTCAGACTAAGCAACTAAAATTATATAGTAGTCGGGTTAAACGATTAGATAAGTGATGGATGCTCTAACTACGTCCATCCATTGCAGTCTCGATGTAGTTTGCGACTGCTTTGTCTAACGGCGGCCTTATACACTGTGGTCAACTGGAGAGTTCTGCCTGCGTAGATATGCTTGAACATGCTCGTCTTTGAATAAAAATCTGTGCAGTTTTTTAGACAACATGAGATTGACCTGCACCATCTCATCCGAATGTCCACGACGACCTCCCATGGACCGGAACGAGAGCTTACATAAAAGAAAATTTAAATAGTGACGATCACTGGCGGACCGATTCTACATAGAGTTTCGGCCATTGAATGCTGTGACCATCTTATCTTATGGAGGGGCCGAGAAATACCTCGGACACTTCGACCCATTGGGATCTTTTGTGGTCATGCTGTGACCATACTGATTGTGTCCGTAAAGCCATTGATAACAACAGGAACTGAATACGAAGTACAATGTATAGAAAATTTAAACAAAACTTCAATAACACTTACTACAAGCAACTAGACAATAATTTGTGGAAGCCACTAGTCGCCTAATGTGCAGCGGCACTTATAGTTACGGCAAGGTCCATTTGTGCACGTTCCATTTTGTACACAATACTATTTTCGTCCATGAAAAGCTTGCTTGGACCCAGGTTTCTTTTTATCCAGTCACATCTAGTCTGATTAAGATCTTTTGTAGTCCGTGCTCTTATTTACGTTGTAGTTGAAGTTTATATAAAAACGAAGTTAAAGTTTTGAAAGAGTTTCAATTTGCAAAAGCTTTTTACTTTAAGATAGAGTAGCGAACTTTTATCCTATCTTGCTGTTAATTAAATAATTAATTCAGTTATTAGTTCGTTGAAGATGCTCGGATTATTTTTAAGAGTAGCCATGTTTTTCTAATATACTTTTGTTTTTTTTATTGATGCTCAGTTCAGTCTATCGAAATTTGATGCGTGTATTTGGCGTTTCAAAATAGGATAATGTAAAAGGTGAAGCCCGATGTGCCAAACAAACAGGTTGACCTTTTGTTTAACGCCCACATCTGTGTTTTCATTGCGATATGAGAACAAAAATAAATATCAGTAGGTGTTTTGTGGGTAGTATGTTCAAAAAACATCTTCAGTTAACTTTAGGCAACAAAGGAAGTATAAGAACGACTTTTGTAAAAGAATTCATATACAAAATAATTCTCGCTATGACCTGCTACGTGTTTGATTCTGTTGTGTAAAATTAAATCTTATTTAATGGTCGTAAAGTTTACAGTGCAAGGCACTAACTGACATGCAGTGTTCCCGACATGTACGTCGAAGACAGGACGTACAACAAATTACAACCGACTTCCAAACAAAAACACTACAAAGTGAAAAATAACTTCAATTTCGGAATTCGTTGTTACTGTTTTAGTTTCTTCGTTTTTTGACACCGACTGCCGAAATTAAAGTTATTTTTCACTTTGTAGTGTTTTTGTTTGGAAGTCGGTTGTAATTTTTGTAAAAAAGATTTTTATTTTCACTTTTTAGTTGTGGTACATAATGGAACACTTTGCACTTTGCTTTGTGAAGACAGAATAAATTAATCCAATAACATGAAACTTAAATAAACAAAACCGGTGGAATGAGAGTATACCAGGGTGAACTGTTCACACCTGCATACCCCTTTAAAGCGTACCAGTGTGATGTTATGTTATGAAATGGTATAAACAATAAACAGATATGCGATTGCAGCTATCCCGAGTGATTTGCTGTCATTTATTGAAGAGTTCTAATGTACATCTCCGAAGTTTTTCATCAAATCTTGATGAAAATTGAATGGGACCACATGACAAACACCAGCTTTCGAATAAAAAAAGAATCATCAAAATCGGTTCACCCAATAAAAAGTTCTGAGGTAACACACATAAAAAATAAAAAAATATAGTCGAATTGATAACCTCCTCCTTTTTGCGAAGTCGGTTAAAAAGCTATCCATACGGCCATGTTGGAATAAAAGAAAAAAGAAAGTGCATTGTCACGTAAACGGAACATGAGAAGCAAAATTTAAAATAAACCTTGATAGAAAATAATAGAAAATGAAAGACGCAACATGATCCGAAAAGCACAAGAAGGCTTTGGTTCATGTGCGTTCTAATGTGAAATCTTCTATTTATCAATGACAGAACCAGCCACCGATATCTATTATCAGTCGTCCGTATGTGGATACATCCATTCCAATTTGGTTCATCAGTTTGATCTATTGACCGATTAGTTTCTCAACTTTAGGTATATTGAATCTGTGGTGGATCAATCCTAAAGATGGGATTAAATGGGTCGAGTGTCACAGCAAAGATAACTTTGAACTTGCCTCACCTACTTACCATCAAATAAAAATACTACCGACTTCCAAATAAAAAACTACAAAGTGAAAAATAACTTTATTTTTGGAAGTCGGTGTCTTTCGTAGGTACCATTTTTTTTTGCGTTTTGGACACCGACTCCCATAAATAAAGTTTTTTTCACTTTGTATTTTTTTGTTTGGAATTCGGTAGTATTTTTTTGCAAAAAAGTGTTTTATTTTCACTTTTTAGTTGTACCTACTTAATAGGCAAGTTGTTTAGTAAGGTATCTATAACGCTAGAATAGATTACCCAAATATCATGAAACTTGAACATAACCGGAGAAATGTGAGATTTGCGTACCCCTTAAGAGCGTACTGGTGTGATGTTATGTTATGAAATGGTATAAACAATGAACAGACATGCGATTGCAGTAATCCCGAGAGGTTTGCCGTTATTTATTGAAGAGTTCTGTTGTATATCTTCGAAGTCCTTCATCAGATCTACACCAAATTAAAATGGGACCAATTTGGGAACAAACTCTTTCAAACAGGTACTCAAATGACGGAGATATCGGTGAACATACTTAAAAAAAGTAACATACTTGAAGTCGAACATAGAACTTTCTTCTTTTTGGTAAGTCAGTTAAAAATACAACGGAAGACAAGTGACAGTAATAATTTTATATCAAAGTGTCTCCAATGAAATTTCCACAGAAGTAACAATCATGAAATAACAAGAAATCGTCGACTATTCCAAGAAGAAAAAAGTCTTCAGAAAAATCAATTCTGCTGATCTGCGTGACACGTCAAAGCTTCTAACACGCTTTAGATGTCAAGAGTGACACTTGAGGCTCGAAGACTAAGGCACTTGTCATTGGCGCTGGTTCATCAATTTCTTGCGAACGAATCAATCATTTCTCAAACATTTTTCCTAGAAGTTACCAAAGACATTTTCAGAGTTTTATTTTTGGTAGGTATTTTTTGAAATCTATCTGCCTTTCCATCAAAAACCGCTACGACTATCAATCGGCAAATAACATTGAAGTACAATCAGATTAGGAGACTGGTCACAATTACCTTAATACAAATATATCTACGGTTTGATCAAACAACGAAGTAATTATGTCAGATGTTAATAAAAATATTCGAATGGCTGGAAGGATAAGTGGGTAATAAATATGGGGAAGATATTGTAGATTTTTAAAACGCTTGACATGGCACTTAGGAAGCTTTTATCCCGCAATACGTCACCAAAAAGTCCTTCGGGAACAATAAGATAATCAAGGTAGGAAGCAGATAGGTACCGTAGTTAATCTTGATTAAGACTCATTACTTTCCATTCAATAGAAACGCCGTAAATACCCAACATCGTTAATTCACCAACACCATAAACCAGGTTTTATAAAAATGTTTAATTTTACTGGTAGATAATAAATGAACCTCTTTTGATGTTCAATTTAAAAGATCTTTAATCACGTTTTATGATTTCATTAAAGAAGTAAGTAACTGTCTTCATTAAAACCAATATTTAATTAAATGAAACTGCGGATAGACTCCGTTCATTATGATTAAAATAATGAAGAACTTTGATATCTAAAACGAATTAGTAGATGTTTAGTTAAGTTTTAAATAAGGGTAGAGTCCCGAAGGGATTCCGATCATATACCAAAGCAGGCGTTGGAATTCCCGAGGCAAAACAAAGCATGGCCGTCCCCATTAAACCTGGCATCGTACCGTGTTGGAAGAAGCAACGAGCATCGGTATGACGAGGAGCGACCGATGAAGGACTACTGTGGACGCTCTCTGCGGCATCCAGGAGACATAGGACATTAGGTCAATAATGGCGCAATTACACTTGGTCGTTAGCCTGTATTCGGTTGCACGAAAGACGTTACTCGAATTCGGGCACCCGATGCATTATTAATTACATTGTTTTACTCACGTTCGGTTACTGTACGAAAATAAAACGAAGGCTGTTCGAATACGGGCGTACTAGACTCCGTTCAGACTCCGTTCATTTACGTTTAGTCTTTTGTCCGAATTAAATAGGCAATCGAATACGAGCTAACGACCAAGTGTAATTGCGCCGTAAGTCAAGTATAGTACACGTGTGATTTTTACTGTTTGAATATATTAACATATACTATGGCAAAATAAATTACCATTCTAATACAATAATAGCAACTTGTAGCGTGTATAAAACTAATCATAACAGCATAAGCCATATTGCAGTGCATTTTATTAGCACCTGCAAAGTAGGCAAAGAAAGTGAAGTTATAGAAATTATAAAAATAGCTTTGATAAACAATAATGAGTTGGCATTTCAATTAAAATTACTTGCTGAATGCTTTTATAAAAAATTAAATGTACAACTGGTTGTTTTTTGCCTCTTTGTTTCATAGAAAACTACTGGACTTGTTTTAAAAATCACAGTGTTCTATAAGTAAATGCATACCACGAGAGTTTATCGATTATTTCAAGTAAAACCTTGATCTTTTAACACAGTGATATTATGTCAACGATAACGTTTTCATGTAAATCTCTTAACGATGCCCAGTTTTTTTTATCCGTAGTTAACTCAAGCAATTGATAAATGTGCTAAGGAATGGTTGCAAGTTTCGTTAAAACGCGTTTATTTCAACTTATTTGACCATTTGCGATCCCAACAATTGATGAATAAACGCGTTTTACAAAAAAAAAAAACCATTTGTTAGCATAAATATTTTATTATTGGTAGAGACAACTACGGATCAAAAAACTAGGCCTTAGGGCACTACATCCAATCCGTGTCCGTAAAATTACCGAAGTAGCCGTAGTACTTCTTTGTAGGAAAGCTTACGCACTACATCCGAACTCTATTCATCATAACTCAAAACATTTTGAACTCGAAACTCAAATCATTGACACGGACGTGTATTTCGTAACCACCCTTAGACTTTTTAACAATCCTCATCGTTGAAAGATTCGTGTTTGAATGTCACTTTGTCTATAACTTTTAACGTGGCATAAAAATATCACGACGCGCGCTCATGACTTGTAAAGACACCTAAACAAAATAGTATGGTGCGGGGACAAAAGTAAATATTACATTTGACCCCGGGTTTAACAATAGTACATTGTTATCCTAGGGGTGAAAGTAACTTATTTAGTCCCGAGACGGGGTTTGGCGCCCGGAACGAAGTGAGGGCGCCAATAGTTCGAGGGACTAAATAAGTCTTTAACCCGAGGTAAACACTGTGCTTTTCATTACAAATACAAGGAAATAAAAATAAAAACATGAATTAGCTAAAGAAAAAATGATTGCCGATTTCCCGCCTATTTTGTTTGTTTTTTTTTCTGTGGCCGGCCTGTTATTCAGCCATTATTTTTTATTTTCATCATTGAAAAAATGGTAAATATTTTGCCCAAATCTAAGTTATTTTAAATAAATTGTTGAAACTAAATTATAATAAAGTTATTTAAAAAATATATATTCTTTAATCAATACTTAACTTTAAGTTATTTCAATTTTACTTCGTGGTTGTATAGAAAGTTGGAACATGGTTCAATAGATATGTGAAAAGGAATTAGTTTTTTTTTTAAATAATTTGACAGCTGTCAGTTGAAAGCGATTCTCCCTAGGGCTGAAAAGTATTACTTTCAACCCGCTCCTCAGGCAACTTAAGACCTACTTTCAGAGTATGAGTAATGAAAAACTATTTAAATAGCGCTTTAAAGGTATCGTAGGCAAAGTAAAGAACGTAAAACATTTGTAGTAAGAAAACAACGGTGCGGTGTCGAGACTGTAAATTAGCCGGCTAGACACCACTATCTCGCGGATATCCGTTGTCTATAAATTAAGGAACGCTTGTGTAAAGTTGTTGCGAAGCTACGAATTTGAGTGTGCACTATTTCGAAAAGATTTTTTTGAGTTATAAAGCACAAATATCCCGATTCAAACAGTAAAACTTCCATATCTTTTAAAAACCTGAACCGATTTTTATCAAACACTAGCTGTCCCACGCGGCTTCGCTCCCGTCAACTGGCTACCTACCTACCCATCTACCCTACCTACCCTACATACATGATTGTTACGCAGCGCACGCAAAGGAAGCACTCAAAAAGGTTTATTTTCCGTTTTTGCAACATTTTTCATTTATGCTCGGCTCCTATTGGTTTTAGCGTGATGTTATAATAATATAGCCTATAACCTTCCTCGATAAATGGACTACACAACACAAAAAAAAAAAACAATTCCAACCAGTAGTTCCTGAGATTAGCGCGTTCAAACAAACAAACAAACAAACTCTTCAGCTTTATAATATTAAATAATAATATATATAGTATAGATTATAATTATAATTATAATATGTATTAGTATAGATAGCTAAGAACTACCGATAATGGCACCTTTCAAACGAAAAAAAACTAAAACAAAATCGGTTCATCCGTTTAGGAGCTATGATGCCACAGATAGATACACAAATAAACAAACACACAGTGTACACAGGTCAAACTTATCACACCCTTCTTTTTCCGTCGGTATCTAAACGTTTGATTTAAAGCATCTTAAGTTACGTGATTCTGTTTATTTGAAAGACCTAAACAATCTAACCGTATTGGTTAATTCTTCCTTAATTACTTGTGTGTCGTATGTTCAGCAGTGGGAATGATTATTATAGTCTGATTATGTTTATGCTATTTTACCAAATCTTGAAATAATATTCACTTTAGTAACGTAAATCATATCACGTAGATAACTACGTTCCAAAAACCAGTCGTGACTTTGAAAAATAGGGCAAGACAAATTCCAGAAAACGTGTAAATATGTGTGCGGTACAAATCTTAGCTATTGCCTCAAATCTTACCAATATTTCTACTCCAGCGGATTTACAAAAAGTTCAAAAGAGAAATATGTGGGGCATAAAAATACCGATCTATTTCCCGTATTCGGCACTATAGAGGATCATTGAACAAATCTTTGTGTGTAGGTGACACACGTCAGTAGGGATGACGAAGGGTAAATTGGTAAGACAACTATGCGGATGTATTAAATTTATTGAGGAAGTTAACCCATTAAATTGTGTTGTTATAAATTGATTAAATGTTGTTTTGAAATATGTTTATAATATACCAAGTTTAATTATTAGTAATACCAAAATAATTTTAACCCAATTCTGTTTTTCAGATACTAGTTTGCTAAGGCTTTGCACTTATATTACTATGAATTGATTAAAATTGGCACATTATTCAGTTTTGCAAGGTGGTAAAATCTCGTTTCTTCTTCTTTTCCTGTGAGGTGTGGCGACCTCTGGCATCAGAGTTAATTAAGCCGCCTCTGGGAAGCCCACAGGCCTCTGACTTGGCTATTTCAGACTTACATTAACTGTATAAGTCCAGGTTTCCTCACGATGTTTGCCTTCACCGTTGCCTAAAAAAACCCGTTGCCTGGTAAGATCTCTGAAAATACACATCAGAACCGATTACAAAAATTATTTTACTAGTAATCTTCTTTCGCTAGTAGTACAAAAGAAAACTGGAAAAGTGCGAGTCGGACTCTCGTGCGAAGGGTTCCGTACCATAATCACAAAAAACGGCAAAAAAATCACGTTTGTTGTATGGGAGCCCGCTTATCAATTAATTTTATTCTGTTTTTAGTATTTTTTGTCATAGCGACAACAGAAATACATAATCTGTGAAAATTTGAACTGTCTAGCTATCTCGATTCGTGAGATACAGCCTGGTGACAGACAGAAAGACAGGCGGACTGTGGAGTCTTAGTAATAGGGTCCTGTTTTTACCCTTTGGGTACGGAACCCTAAAAACTAGTTTAATGTTCGTAGGCGACACAAAAATGACACATCATATTTATTACTTTCTTTCGGACATCTTCTCAAGTTACAGTAACATAGTGTCCACAAAATATCTTATTAGGTATTCAAGTCCCTTCAGCTAACACTAAGTTAGTATTGTAGGTTTCACTTGCTATATTCTTGTCACGTACTGCAAGGGATCGTAAGTTAGGTTCACATAAGTTAAGACGCAACCAATCAGTGTTCATTATGCAGATGGTCGTTTAGATACATGGGGCAGGACAAGTTTATTGGTTTTCTTTGATTGACTTTAAGTAAAAAACTTAAAGTTAATGAGCAAGGTTGAAGACTTGTAGTTTTATTGTAGAACTTCTAATTTTAAAATAAAAACCTGAAATGTCCAACACTAATATCGTTTCCAGAAAAATGTAATGATATTTCATTATTTGCATTTATAACAGCTACCGGTTTAAAAGACCTGGCATATTTTTCCAGGGAAAAAAAATAATTTTGCCCCAAAAATAACTTTTAACACAATACTCTACGTCAGTCAATCATAATGATTGACTGACACAGTAGATTATTGTGTTAAAAGTTATTTTTGGGGAAAATTTATTTTTTTACAAATATACAGTGTAACAATTTTTGGATGGACCAATATGAAATAAGTCAAGCAAGTTGATTCATGACCCTTTCAGCCGATAATACTTCAAAACATTAAAGTATTCAAAGTCAAAGTCACATATATTTATTTCAATTAGGCCAATAAGCGGCACTTTTGGACGACAAACATATAAAAATTAAAATTTATAAGTAATAAAAATTGATTCTACCGTGCATTCGGAAAAGTAGCTTGTTATGGAGAATAACGCACAAGAAACTCCATACTTACTCTTTTTTTTTAATTAGTGTTTTAAATTATTACATAAGTACATACATACAATAAATTCATATATGTGAGGACGATGCACCCAAAAATAGCACTACACACACGTACTACGTACAGGTATAAAGTAATAAATGCAATAACAGGTAAATTCATTAAATTGATAAATAGGAACATGGTTCTCACATACTTACAAATATTGCAAACTTCTTGATACCACTCATGACCACTCATGGTTCACTTAGAGCCAATACGGGCAAATGGTCGTGCAATTTTGACTAATGTGTTCATTGCAATAGTTTTAAATAGAATTAAAAAGTTTTTTGGAAAAAGCGAAAATTATGTTTTGAATTTGGAATTAACCGTCGTCCAATATTGCTTGCTTATAGAAAGAAGTACAGAACCATATTTCATTTCAAAAACATATACGAACTATTTCAGTTACAGAAGCTTATTTCTAAATTAAAAGAAAATGACAGAAATATGGGTAAATTAATTGACAATATCTTATTGAATCGCTACAAGTTTGATCCTAAGGCTGGGGAGTTTGTTGCGCCACTTCTTCTGCCCAGCAAAAGCACTAGGAAGTGGTGAAGGGCGGGCGTTTTTGGGGGACTGTCTTATGTAATTTTGACGTTCGGAAAGTGCTGATTTTCAGCCTAGTTTGAATAAATGACATTTGATTTTTTTTTTAAGGAATATACATTTAAGCAAAATTCGACCTTATTGTATTAACATGTCTGTAGAAATAAATTAACCTTGTGTGACCATACAGTTGCAAGTCAAAAGGTGGATTTGTGTCTGGCATAAACTAACTTCAATGTATGCATGGATGAGCGAAATCGACTACAACCTTTCATGTACAATATAACGCTTCGCGGGCACTATACCGTCTGGTTCACAAGGTGTGTCTGAACGCAAAGAAGCATTCACGAGGATAAGCTTCATCATATAAACTTAACACCCCTTTGATTTCCAATTGCCAAGGCGTGTTCTTTATGGCAACAAAAAAATACGAACACTTCCAGAGTTCTCAGAGCACTTATTCAACACTAGCTGTACCCGCGGCTTCGCTCCCGTCATCTGTCTGCCAACCCTACCGTACTTACCTTCTTGCCTAACCTACTTACCTACCTACCATATTTGTTTCTATAGTCATCATTCTTTTGCGGAGAATCTTAACACCGCCATTCAGAAAATGTCTTCAAATGCAAAACGCCATCTATCGAATATCGAGTTCAACTGTCCGAGTATCTGAATTGCGTATGTTATGATAATTTCACTTCTTGAACACTTTAAATTCATCTTACTTTTGATAGAGTGAACCGATTGCGATGAAACAAAAACTAAGTAATTCTTCTAGTTACGCACAACTTTTACTTATAAAAGTTATTTACATTGGTTTCGTACATTTCACTTGATGCGTGCACAAATAAACAGATAAACAGACAAAAATTCCAAAAATGCCGGAAATAGGTTCTGTTGGCTATCCTCTAACACCCTGGGTAATTTTTTTGGGAATATTTTGTATTGATGATTGATAACAAATTTTAAGCAAGCTTGAACAATAAGACTATGTAACTTTGCCAGTTGAAGTAGCTGTAGTATGTTTTTAATCAGTGTGCAACCTTTTTAAAGAAACGGGTAATTATCTTGGTGAAGAATAAAGTATATTCTATTCGGGCTAATGATAATAAGAAACAATTACTACTGTAGCGGCACCAACGCCGCCACTTACGAACTAATGACATGACGTCACACAAATCCTGCATCGCGCAAGCAAAGTTTTCGGCGCGATTTGAACGTATACAACAGTCCGACAACAACCGTCGGGCAGTTGCCCGGATCAGACACAACACCCGTCTGGTCGGAGGATCCTCCCTTTTCTATGGGGGTTGGTGGGACTTTTCACCCTGTTCCGGTCGGTGAAGTCGGTTAAAAAATTAAACAGTCAACTTTATTCAGCCAATTCTTGCGGTAGAAGTCATTGCGTGCTCTTTTCTCAGGGCTTACATTTTCTTATACCACTTAATTTTACAAGTCAAGCACCGATGTAATGCCTCATCCACCCTATTTCCACACACACTTCATACCTCCAAGTCTATGCAGTCTGAGTCGCAATACAGCCGATCACGCAAGAGTTCCTTCACCTTTGACCCGACAAACAAATCTAGTCCAAGTAATTTTACTGACTGAAAAAAATAATTGGGACTTGAGAACATTTTTCGTACATGCAACAAAACGTACACTGGCCTTCAAATCTTAGTACCACACTTTTAAAATTGCTATTTCTCCTAAACAATAGAAGTCAGAGTTTTAAAATAAAAAACGTTTTGTAGAAAATTTGATCAACTTTCTTTGAAATAAAATTATACATTAGTAACGTATTTAACTTAGTAAAACATATTTATAAATGTTGTTTGGTTTTTGCCTCTTTTTTTCGTTCGGTTATTTTTTGGTTTCTGTCTTATTTTATGCCAAAATACCGGCCAAATGCGCGTCGGTCTTCGCACATTTAGGGATCTGTACCAAACCGCAAAATCAAGTTGGTTGTAATAGGAAAAACGAGGGCATTTCAAAGAAAAACTGTGTTTATCAATATATTGGCATTTGTTAGTATAATATACGTAATAATAATCATTATCACCAAATTTAAAGTTAATAGGTCAAAGGGAAGTTAAAATATTCTTAGGAATAAAATTTTGAAAAAAGAAGCTACGCATTGTGGATAAACGCGATTCCAGAGGATTATATCATATCCTAGAGGATTTTTCCGCGTCGGGACGTGGGCTAACATGGTGACCATGACGGTTGACCGGAATATATAATGGAATACTATAGTAACCAAGATCTTATGTATAATAGATGACAACCACCAACCCACACTGGGCCAGCGTGGTGGATTAAGGCCCATTCCCTCTGTCAGAGAGGAGGCTTGTGTCCCAGCAGTGGGAAAATTAAAAAGGCCGATGATGCTATTGGAACGAAGTTTTGTGTGATTGGTTGCTAGTATGAAAAAAGTTGGCAAGCCCCAATTATTTTTTTCAGTGCTGTTGTAGCCTATTTTAGTAGGCTGTGGTTGAATGCACTTTGCGCCATTACAGGCTTGCTTGCATGCCATTTAGTTACTTGTGCTTTTTTATGCATTATTTCTTTATAGTTAGTACCTAAGATGTTTATTGTGGTTTATACGCAGTTGATTATAGGAATTTGTTTGGTTTTCATGGTTTTTGATTTTGTTTGTGTAAAGCTTATGGTTTAGTTTTGTGCATAGCAATTTATGTTTTTTAGTTTTTGCTGCTGTTATATCTTTTTATGATGGATGTAGGTTAAAACCTAATCAACCTTTGATGTTCCCAATGCAGGAACTCAAGCCATCTCTATGTAAAGTAGTGGGCTGTGATCCACCACGCGGGCTTAATGCGGTTTGGTGGATTACACATGTGACTTCGTATTTTGGGTTTGAGGTTATTTGGTATATCTTATCTAATAGTACTGCTGTTTTGAATAACCACAATTTTGAGAATGTTACCTTTTACATTAAAATAAACAGATGTATTGTTCAAATTACATACTCATTCGAACATGTCACATTTTATCGTACCAGAGAAAGAGTTTTTGGTGAACGACGGAGTATAAATTATTCACATGTACACAAAAAGAACTGAACTCCTTACAAACAAAAACTCACTGACCTCATACAATAGCTTTATAATAAAGAGCTTCATAAAACACCCTACGATTAAGTAACACGACACACTGGCTACATTTCTAATTAGAGGCGACGGCACTGTAATGACGTCACAGTTATTAACATTATTAAATCTAACAAGGCGGGCTCTATCCACTAACGTGGCCTTTCCGAAGCAATTTACCTACGAAAATGTTAGGCGGCCATCAGACTAAGAAAAAGTTAGGAAAAGGGTCGAATTGGATTAAGTTTAGTAATACGTCAGATTTTCTCCGACGCCAAAACATCTCTTCGCTTGGAGTACTGTAGGGAAAGATATTGTAAGATTTCAATCGCTAATATCTACCAGACTTTTTGTCATATAGGGCGTCGCATCGAATCGCCATGACACATCGGTGGAAATTACTTTAAATATAAATCTAAATGAAGGCTTAATTTTAAAGAAAGATTTTAAGGGTCATTGATTATCATGAAAATAACTAGTATGTACGTATATAAGTATTGTGATCTGTTTTATAACTGTTCTTCATTTCCTACCCCTTTGTTTAATGCATGCCGTGGCAGCCTTTAATTAAGGCTACACTATAAAAACATGTAAAATATGAGTACATTAACATTTTTTTTTTGGTGTATGCTTTGTTGGTTGTCCTGAATTAAATAAATAAATAAGAATCACAAGTTTTTGTGAAAGGGGTTGCGGTATCAATAGATACCATGCGGTCCTTACTTTAAATCTTATTAGAAGCGACACTTATTCCAATTTAAATGAAGTTCGTGTTTGATTCAGTTAACTTGTGTGTCCACCGCCTTATATCGAAACGACCTATAGTTTGTGGACCAATTTTCTTGCGTCTGTGGTGTGAAGTTTAACCTTTGAAGTTTAGAACACTGTTATTAAGTTTCAAGGACCTATTAGAAGTCTCTAGAATTTTTCAATATTCCTGATAATATACTAATCGATAAATGAATTATCGACTTGATTATGTAGCTTCTCGGTCTTCCAGTTTTTATTTGGTATTTGTGTTGAATTCCTACATTTAGCATAACAATTGACCCACACATTATGAATTATCCCTTATTATCATTACTATCATTCTGTCGAGTACGTCCACTGTTGCCCCAGATCCTGTACTTCTTGCATCCAGCGGATACCCCTAACCCTCACCAGGTCATCCATCCATCTTGTAGGGGTACTTCTAACGCTCCGGTTTCTTCCGGTACTCGTGCGCCACTTCAGAACCTTTCAACTCCATTGGCTATACGAGAGTCAGGCCTAATGGCAAGAAATTAATGACGCATAAAAACGTAATAAATACATCTCCATTTGTTTCTCTATTCAACTATACCCTAGCTACAAGCGATGGCCTAGTGCGCCACAAAAGCCTTCATGAAACTTATCAGCAAGCGCTCATTGTTTTGTTTAATAATCTTGTCCGGGACGTGTCTTTGAGAACTTGTTCAATTGCCTCGCTTAACTTTTGAGTTCCCCTATTGTCTGAAACATTGAAACTTGTGTCAGCCTCGCTTTTATCTAAATGCAAGACAAGTTAAACTCGATAAAATCAATGGCCCGATTGTTCGGCGCCGGCTTAACTAAACATCTTTTAGTTGTAGAATAAATGAAGCAGAAAACTTTCGAATGGTAATCCAATTTACAATTTTTTACTACGAATCTCATTCAGTTCAATGAACACAATTTAAAAGCGAATTTATTTGTTTTCAAAGTAAATAATCGAGGTTTCACACTTCAATAGCGTTCGAAATTCAAAGTGATGTTTAAGAAAATGTTGTCCTTAAATAAAAACAAAAATAATTTTACTACCATAATATTCAAAACCGGAATTTGAAGATGAATATTAGTCAAACTGTATTTCAACCTGAAAACTAGTCAAACTTTAGCATTTAAGTAGGGTTGGACATATTCTTAATTCCAAATTCTCAATTAGGGTAAAAAGGTAATTTTGTGGTATTATTCTCATTTTCGCCACTGTTAGTCAAAGAAACCAATATTTTTAATTAAGCTCACTCAGTAGCTAAGAGAATTTGCGCTAATGCCGAAAACTAACAAAACTCGATTTCAAAGTTCTCTTCAGAAGTTTGGATTATCTTCCCATTGCTAATTTATTAAAGTTTGAAGAGAATTCAATTATAATGTGGACTTTTGTGATGTGGTTTTTGGGATTTACTTTCCTCAGGCTATTTAATTTAGGTAATTATATTTTGGCACGCAATTACATGTCTTTAATCCCTGTTAGTCTTTTCATTTTGTGAGTATTTGCTCGACACGTAAAAAAGTAAACGTTGGTTAATTATATTTTTTAATATTTTGACGACACGGTTGGTGCAATTTTCCTTAGGCTATTTAATTTAGGTAATTATATTTTGGCACGCAATTACATGTATTTAATCCCTGTTAGTCTTTTCATTTTGTGAGTATTTGCTCGACACGTAAAAATTAAACGTTGGTTAATTATATTTTTTAATATTTTGACGACACAGTTGGTGCAATTCTTGAGCGATCGGCTGCTGTGCTGCGTGTAGCTGCGGTTCGATTCCCGCACGGAACAAGTATTTGTATGGCCTACAGATAGTTGTTCCGGATCTGGGCGTCTTGTGTATGTGAGTTTAAATGTTTGTAAACGCACCCACGATATAGGAAGAAATTCCTAGTGTGGTAAAAAATAATAATGTGAGTCTAAGTGCATACTCTCCTTTAGTTGTTATAAGATATTGCTGGTAATAGTCCTCAGGGGATGGTCATTGTTCTAAGTGTAATGCCTAAGGCAATAACAATAAAAAAATATATATAGGTAGGTATAAATATTTTTTTCCAAATTAAAAGGAAATGTTTCTTTAACAAGCTTTTTCGCTTACCGTGCATTGTCATCCAAACTAAACGTTTATGCAAAATTGAATCTTAATCAGTTGAGGATAACTGCTTAAAAATTGACCCGAACGTACATACATTGTAAGTTAATAATAAAATTGCTTGTAAAAACCAATCTGCGTAGCCTTTCCCCAAGGTAAAGGTATGTCATGGAAGTCCACATGTCTACAAACCAATTGACAAGCTTTGCATATTCTTAATGATCGATCCGTGTTACTGCAATTATATAAACACCAAAAAAAAAAAAAACTTTGTACCAATCAGCTACAAGTAGACCTGATAGGTACAGGTAGGTTAGTTTCAGGTAAGAACCACTGCACACAAACAATGCAGATTTTCATGGACGGCAGCAAAATTTAAGGCAAGGTGGGCCCTCACCTGTCTCCTTGTCTCTTTGGAGCAATGGTGCTGAAACCAAATGCCACAGATTGAAACTGTCGTCCTACTGCACTGTCTACTAGGCCGAACTGCTGGCCATATGCAAATGGTGACGCACAAACCACCGCTCTTCTCATCCCCTCGCAGTCGAAACCAGAAAAAAACTTGCGGATATGCAAATCTCAGGGCAAAGATATATCTTTGTTCTGGATTAAGGCTCACGCCAGACTGGAGGGGAATCAATGAGAGAGCAGACCAGCTGGTAAAAGATGCGGCTCTTAAGTTGAAGAAGAGGCCGGATTACGACCAGTGTCCGGTTTCATTCGTCAAGCGGCGAATCCGTAAGGATTCGCTTGACAAATGGAACCGGAGGTACAGGATGGGTGACACAGCCGCGATCACCAAACTCTTCTTTCAAGACGCTGACGACACAGCACCGTAAGGAAGCTGTAACCAACCGGGATGATTACACAAATATTCACAGGGCATGGTGGAATCTCTGAGTATCTGTACAGATTTAAGTGCAAGGGAAGCCCATCATGCATATGTGACCCCGACAAAGACGAGACAGTGACTCACTGACTGACTGCCGGCCTATGGCTTGGAGAGATACATACTTAAACAAAAACTGGACCTAAAAATTGAAAACTTTAATCAAATTATCACAGAGAAAATACAGCACGGAATTCATTAAATATTTTGTCAAAATAGCTGCAATAACAATTGATAGAAATAAGTAATTGCATAATCATACTCGAAATTGTAGATATATGAGTTAAATATATATATAATAGGTAGCATTTAGTAAATAGATGTATTATAGACGTATAAGATAATTAATAAGATAGATATAAGGTTTCAATAATTATGCTGTATTGAGATCTAGGTAGTTAGAAACATAGTAACATAAAAATAAAATACTTGTCATGTCATAGAATAATAAGAAATATAATAGTAAGTAAGGATTGTTAAATAAATACCTAGAAATAAAGACAAGTCCCCAATGGTCTCGGAGGTACGCACCAAAAAAAAAACAATATCCATTCGATTCCTAACGTCATATAAATTGTCTAGCAAATTATTCTGAACTGAACTTTAAAATTAAGGAGGAGTATTCACTTTATATTCATCAGGATTAGCAGATATGTTGGTGGTTGTACGTTAAAAATCTTTTTTACAAAAAAATACTACCGGCTTCCAAATAAAAACTGCAAAGTGAAAAATAAATTTAGTTTTGGATGTCGGTGTCCATAACGCAAAAAAAATGTACCTATGAAAGACACCGACTTCCAAAACTAAAGTTATTTTTCACTTTCCAGTTTTTTATTTGGAAGTCTACCGACGTATTTTTTTGTAAAAAAGATTTTTTTATTTTCACTTTTTTGTTGTACCTTCCTAATAGGCAAGTTGTTTTGTAAGTTTCCTATAACGCCAGGATAGATTACCCGAATATCATGCAAATTGAACAAAACCGATCAAATGAGAGATTATGAACATACTGGCGTGATGTTATGTTATGAAATGGTATAAACAATAAACAGACATGCGATTGCAGCAGTCCCGAGAGATTTGCCGTTATTTATTGAAGAGTTATGTTGTATATCTTAGAAGTTCTTCATCAGATCTTCACCAAATTAAAATGGGACCAATTTCGGAACATACTCTTTCAAACAAAAAAAGAATTTTCAAAATCGGTCTCCAATTGACGGAGATATCGGTGAACATACATAAAAAATAAAAAAAAACATACAAGAAGTCGAACATAGAACCTTCCTTTTTTGAAAGTCGGTTAAAAATAAGTACCTGCCCACACCTTAAGACGTTTATTATTAAAACAAATCAAAAGGTTCCTACCTTTTGATTCGTTTTAATAATAAACGTCTTGAAAGGTCAAACAATTTAGTTCGTAGGATAGAAGACCTATTATTAAATCGGGTACAATATCATTTATCTTAGAATTAATAATGGTATTTAGATTATTTTTAATGAGTATCTGGAAGGACCTTGGGAAAGGTGTTTTCCCTGTAGTGGGACAGCAATGATTAGACTGAAAATATTTTCTTAAAGATCCTTTAAGTGGTTACTGTGGTATGCCAAGTCTTTTGAAGCACCGATTCAATCAATCTACTGAGGCCTTTCCATCTATGCTAAGATTTGCTCCTGGGAGCAGCCGTATTCAACTTAAACCCTGTATTTACCACGAACTCTTAAGGCGTATATATTCCGCAATGTTAACGCAGTACTGGCGTACCCTTGCGTCCGCTCGGTACCAGAATATCAATATTGAACCACCTTTTGGACAGTTTTGTTTGCAAAATATTCTGATATTTACATATGTTATTTCAGTTATGAAGAGCTTCCAGCCATCAAATTTATTGTGTACAAATATTTTTAAACGTATGGAGTCAGTAGAGAGAGGGTCCAAAACTAGCGAAAAAATATTGTGTTGTTAAGATTTTTTTTTAAAGCCATACTATTTGTTATACAAAAAACCATGTTTTAAAAACAATGTACATGAAACAATAATAAATAATTTTTTTCAAACCTTGTTACCTAGCGGTTACTAAGGAGTATGCTTTAGAAAGTAACCGTTTTACAGCACTAAAGCGGTGGAAGGCCCTTACGTCATTTTCATATCCTTTTATAATAAGCTTTTATTAACAAGAAATGCAAAGTCTAATTAAAATTAATCCGCTTCAAATCACAAAATCATACGTCACTCAGAATGAACAATCTCTTCATTTCCACCACCGAATTAAGGGACTGATTACACACGATTAAATCATTTTAATTTAATTCGTAGTGAAACAAAAGCAGGGGAACTGTTCCAAAATTTACCTTCGTAACATAAACCGACAGATTATGATGTCATTCCTTCCTTGGTATTAATTAAATTAATCTCTCATGGGTTGAGAATTTTAGGCTTTTGTATTACATTTATTGCCTTTGCGATTATGTCTACCTTAACCCTGTTTAGGATGGAGGTGCAATAATTTTTTTGGAAATCTGCCTACTTGATTTTGCTATTTTGAAAGAAAGAAAGAAAAATATTTATTTGTGACCCGCACAGGAGACACGAGATAAGAAAAATACAAACAATAATAAAAAATAAAAATAAATTACCCCGTGCGAGACCAAAAAGGCTCCTATCTCAGCATGAGCAACGATATCAAAAAGAAAATAACGCTGCGCTGATATTCTGATAGGGCCCAATGTTGATGCCACGGACACATATATTGTTTATATATTGTTTTTTTTTTTTGTTTATTTATTGTTTGTGTTTGTTGTTGTTATATTATTTGTATTCATTTTGCTTGAATATTTATTTCGGGTAGGTAAATTTATTAAAAATATTCAATATTGTTTAAATAAATTTGTCTGCGCCAACTTGTGGATTCCTACAACACTAGATTTGAAAACATTGATATTTTTAATACAACAGCACATCCATTTAGGAAATCTATAGTCTATTCTCTTCTCTATTAGCTTTATAAATATAAGTGGTGTATTTTTCTTTTTTTCTCTTTTATTCATAAATTTAGTTGTTAGAAAGATTAATTCAATTAATCTATGATTTATCGTTCACTCCACACACTCATGTATTTTCACTTCATTTTTTTTTACACGTTCCATTAATAATTATCAAATTAGTAATAAGTGGATAATGTTGCTAGTAGTACAATAAGTATTTTATTTCATTAGATAGTATGTATCACATTTAATGATACTCCTGTTTTTATCCCTAAATAAAATAAAATAAAAATAAATTTTACTACAGTCTAGACTATACGTTTGATTAGTCATTAGTTGTAGAACTTTGAGCCCAAAATTTGTGCGTAAATAATTTAACGTAGCAATTGTTTTAAATGTTAATCGCTGGTGAAAACAATGATCGTTTACAATATTTGTTTTCCTGATAATGCTTGTTAACATATTTTGGAAGGAAAGGAATATACGGTAGATACGGTACGATAAATTTACAAATATAACTCAAACAAGTTTATCATTTCTTACAATTACAACTCCTTATAGAAAACTAGCTTCTGCCAGCGGCGTCACTCGCGCAAAACGTGATTTCTTATCCCAAGGGAACATTAAACCGTGATGAAAAGTATCCTATGTGCTATTCCAGACTATAATCTATGTCTGTGCCAAATTTCATCCGGATCCGTTTAGCCGTTCTAGCGTGATTGAGTAACAAATATACATCCACACATCCACACACACATCTATCCAAAAATTCGCCTTTATAATATTTGTGTGATTATAGAAAGAATTAAAATGTCCTTTTAACATCTCGAACATTACTGATTTACAGTAAAGGAACACCGTGAGGAAATCTAGATTTGTACAATAGACCGCAATACAGTGGTATCATAATCAGAGGGCCTGAACATAGCAACATTGGATCAGTCCAAAATGGTTCCGTTGGTATCGGAGGGCGTTATCTGTGAGAGCCAATATGGTTGCTCGCAGGTTCGCCCGATGTTCGAACGAAGTAAAGGTTACGCTATTTAGAGCCTTTTGCACATCACTGTACTCGTGTAGTCTTTGGGCTCACTACATCAAAAGAAGCTTAAATGCCATACGGGTGCAATATAATAACTCGTTTAGGGCGGTGATGGGGCTGCTCCGTTACTGTAGCGCCTCAGGTATGTTCGCAGAGACACACACCGATGGCATTCACCGATGACATTCACGCGGTTATGCGCAAGCGAGCTGCTTCTATGGTGTGCAGGGTACGGGCCAGTTCCAACACCGTCCTAGCGATGATCGCGGAAAGGTTGACAGACAGACATGTCACTGTTCCAAAGCCGGAGAGAAGGTACAAATACTTTTTAAATTATTTTATTTTTATTTTTGTAACGAATGTAATTTATTCTGTTTTGATTTGACATTTCTTAACTTTATTTTGCTTTGACTTTACTTGTGACTTGATTTCAAATTACTTTATGTTTTGACCGTTATTTATCTGATATTATTTTTATTATTCTGATAGTTATATTGAATGTAGAATGGGTTTTGAAAAGTTACCTGAATAAAGAAATTTTATTATTATTTATTATTATTACCATAATGGTACGTGGTGGTGTTATTGCTGCTAGAATAGATCCTGTCTAGAGATAAACACTGTCCTCGTGTGAACATGAGGCCCCCACTCGTATTAGCTCCCACTCGTTCAAGAAGAGGCCTTCACCCTGCTGAGGAACAATTACAAGCAAGTATTATTAACAAGTTTATAGTGTAAAACTTAAAACTCGTTATGTCAAAAACAAACAAAAAACGGTCCTAGTTAGTGCCTTGTAATGAACGTCATTACTTCTAGCATAATAAGGTTTTTACGGTCTGCCAAGTGTCTTTATGGCGCAAAGTTAATGACCAACACTAGCGGTATTGCATTTTGTAATTAATAGTAATGGGGTTGGTGGTCGACAGTAAACTGTATTAAACCACTACAGTTACACACGGTATACTTAAGTTTTAAAACACTAAATATCTATCGACCCAGTTTGTTGCCCCAAAAGTTCCACTCTCTCTCTTTTATTGAAAGTCATGCATAAATCTTATATGATCTGCATCATCGATAGATCGTTCATCATCATCATTATTTCACCCAAAATGGTCCAAAGCTGGACATTGACCGACTCCAAGCGTCTTGTTCTTCTCGAATCCAGCGGACTATCGCTGCCCTCGCTAGATCGTGAGTCTACCTTGTGGGTGGCTTTCCAAAGTAACGTCTTCCAGTACATGGTCTTCTTTCTACAAATTTTATGTTTTGTGTTTTGAAAACAACAAAAAAAAAACATAATGCTGGACACCAACACAAAAACTGTCCAATTATTTTCCAACGAAATTCTTCCAAAAATACCACATACCATACCATACCCATATTTTTTTAATGACAGCTTAAACTGCCATATATACGTATAAATAATCTCGCTTTGTCTTATAAACGAGATAAGTCACTTAGCATTTTATAGGGAAATGAAAATCATGTTTTCCTGCAAGGTTGCAAAAAAATATGCGAAGTTGGATAGGACCGAACGTGTCATATCAAAGGCTTTTGGGATCGCCCACATTAAACGGCTACTTTAAGTTTTTATCATTTTCCCAACTCGCCACTATGTCAAAATACCTAATACAACATTGTCGTTTCGTCATATCTGCTTAATATTCAGTCTCGTTTCGTCAACTCATGAGAAATTGAGGCTGCGTGCATTCACTCCCGTTTGGTTTTTGTTTGATAAGTGCAGTCAGTAACTTTGCATATTGAGGGCCTTATTTGTAAAAAAATCTAAAGTCGGCTTGCGCCACTGTGGGTTATCTTACTTATTCAGAGTTAGTAGCTAACACGGCCAATTATGTATATCATAATTGTTATTCAACCTCGTGTTAGCCTATGAGTTTAGATTTTGGCGCAAGTGGGCCTGAACTGTTAAGCAGCTTATTAAAAAATTCAAATTCCATATATAAATATTTGAATTAAACATGTGTTAATTTATTTATTTATTTTATTTATTAAAACTTTATGCACAAGTACAAAGGCGGACTTAATGCCTTAGGCATTTTCTGCCAGTCGACCTTAGGGTGGTGCAGAGATAAAAAAAAAAAAGGCAGGTGCAACTAAATTAAAGGATAAATAGAGATAAAATATATATAAAAAGAATATATATAAATATATACTTAGATACATACATAAACAATGTTATAGAGAAACCGAAACCAACAAATCAATTCTGTGATGATTCTGCAAACTTCTTGCGAATGTGCTCACGTGCCTTAAATTTGAAAGTGAACCGACTGGTTGCCATCCTGATATTCTGAGGGAGCGCATTCCAAAGAGAGATAGCCTGTACAAAGAAGGATGAGTGGATAAACCCAGAGCGGTGAGAGGGACATTGAAGAAGACGATTATTGGTGGAACGAAGATTTTTACTGTGAGCAGAGCAAAGGAATTGAACATGAGAAGTCAGATAAGAAGGAGAAGTGGGTTTATCAATAAAAGAAAACAGGGTAGTCAAGGCCCTCAGCGCTCTACGCTGACGAATGGGTAACCATTTTAAAAGTGATCGATGAGTGGATACATGATCATACTTACGGAGATTGAAGACAAATCGAATGCAGTTATTTAGAAGGCGGTCAAGTTTATTGAGTAGATCTGCATTCAGGTCATAGTAGCACACATCACCATAGTCAATTAAGGGAAAGATTAGGGACTGTACAAGCATGGCCTTTATGTGAGCTGGGAGAAGATTTTTTAGCCGATACAGTGAACGCAACGTTCCGGTGACCTTTTGGCTGACACTCGTTACCTGTTTGCGCCAGTCAAGGCAAGTGTCGATGAGCAGACCAAGATCTTTAACCTCGGAGCTAAACGGAATTGCTACGTTGTCGAAGATTATAGGTGGAACATTTAAGCTATCGAGCTTTCTCAAGCTATGGGGGCTCCCAAGTATAATAGCCTGACATTTTGCAGGGTTAACCGCCACACCGAATCGGTCTGACCAGCCTTTGATCATAATTAAATCCCGGTTTAGCCCCTCGATCGCATCCGATAAGTTGTCAACACCCGCCTGACAGTAGACCTGTAAATCGTCAGCGTAGAGATGATACGCACACTGAAGCTCGGTGGTTATAAGATTTATGAAAATGGAGAACAGAAGAGGAGATAAGATACCGCCTTGAGGGACGCCAGCTGCAAGGTCACACCACACAGAAGAAAAGTCTCCAGTACGAACTGACTGCTGACGCCCTCGAAGATAAGAGGATTAATCAGTTGCTAAACATCATCGAGATTTTTTAAATAAGGGTATGAATGATTCGTTCACCAATCAAAACTAAGGGTCTCTGAATTGTCAATTTTCGTTTAAGAACGTGTCGCACTCTGCTTTTATGCCAAAGTTTGACAGATTTCTAGGTTAAATTTTGACAAGTAGTCAACTTCAAACTCTTAATTCACAAATCAGGGATAAATGTACGAAGATCAAAAGAGCAGATTTTTTTTTCAGTCGTTTAGACATAATAGATTCAAGAAAGTGACGAAACGGGAAGAAGCCCTATTGAACTAATGAATAATGCCTCGTCAAAGGTAAAGGCTATAAAAGCTCTGTGTACTTAGGTCTGTGTGTCTATGTTGGTATTGAAACTTGTTCAAACTTAGTGTTGTTGATGTACAACCGTATCTCTTGGATATTGACTAGAAATTTAATAGTTTAGCTGCTACTATAATTATTAGTGATCGAAGTTTAGCTTACATCAATAATTCGTTTCTATAAGCTACAAGAGGTTTTATATACCTCATTTTGAATTATTTAATATAATACTTTAAATAGTCAATGTTTCTCTCTTAATAATTTGCCGCATCACAGGATGAAAAAAACCGGCTAAGTGCGAGTCGAACTCGCGCACGGAGGGTTCCGTACCATTATTGCAAAAAACGGCAAAAAAATCACGTTTGTTGTATGGGTGCCCCACTTAAATATTTATTTTATTCTGTTTTTAGTATTTGTTGTTATAGTGGCTACAGACATACATATTCTGTGATAATTTCAACTGTCTAGCTATCACGGTTCATGAGATACAGCCTGGTGACAGACAGACGGACCGCGGAGTCTTAGTAATAGGGTCCCGTTTTTACCCTTTGGGTACGGAACCCTAAAAACAACCACCACCATCGCAGTTGCAGAGAGCAAGCATGTCAACCTAGAAAGCCATTAATCTGCATTATAAAATGTAAGTACAGTAAGTCTAATATCTATATTCCAAGTCATGCCCTCCAAATTAACTCCACCTCGAATCATCCAATTGACAATAAACTTGTGATGTTTTGTCATTATTCGAGGATTTTGCGATTACCATGTCAGCTGAGCTAAGTGGTTGTCCTTCAAACTTACTTGGAATATAGGGTTAAGATTTTTTCAACACACTTGCTCATAAAGTGGCTCTAAATTCACCGCAATTAGGCACATAATGATACCTGTTATCAAACTGTGACTTTTTCATTGCTATTATTCACAAGTGAGTTATAGAGTTTTTTTATTTATTTATTGGTTGAGTTGCTTTGTTATTAAATAAGTTTCGATTCAAATAAATTAATGTACCTATTGCTTGCTCATTTCATGCAATTTCGTATTTAATTAGATAATTTCAACTTGTACGTGCTTAATAAATATTTTCTTCTTTCACTCAAATATGAATTTTATTTGCTCTGTAATTAAGAAAAAATGAAATTCCCTATTTTGTACGTGGCTAAAATACTATCCACGAAAAGCCAAAAAAAAAGAAACCTCATTCTTTTGTCTATGGCCGATCGCCATTGTTAAATGCGCGCGCATAGGAAAACTGATTAATTTTGCCCGCCATTGTGAAAAAAAAATCACAACTCGTTTTTACTGTTAAAAATGATTTTTTAGTATTATTTTCTTCACAAGTGTGTTGAAAAACGTCGTATGATACACGTGTGTATTGATGATTACCGTCCTCGGCTCTCTTAAGACCCTCACCTACGGCTCGGGTCTCAATGGCGCCTCAGCGGTAATCACCAACATTGCACACTTGTACCATAATGTACTATTTTCAACTCATCAGCAATATTAAATAACAAAACTGGCCAAGTGCGAGTTGGACTCGCGTACGAAGGGTTCCGTACCACTATCCCAAAAAACGGAAAAAAATCACGTTTGTTGTATTGGAGAACAGAAATACATCATCTGTGAAAATTTCAACTTTCTAGCTATCTCGGTTCATGAGATACAGCCTGGTGACAGACGGACAGACGGATCGTGGAGTCTTAGTAATAGGGTCCCGTTTTTACCCTTTGGGTACGGCACCCTAAAAAATGGCTTGAGGATTATTTCACGCCCTGTTGAATCTTTCTTACACCCACGGAAAAGTCACGAATCACCTTTTCTTTTCCCTTTAATTATCTTAAATCCCAGTCTCAAATTTGACGTTGTCGTCCTCCAAAATCCTCATGACCGTGAGAGAATATTCGCCATGTTTCCATAAAACAATAATGTTTGTTATCACACTTGCGCTCGGGTCGGCAATAAATCCTTGCTCGCTGTGTTCCACGTCAAATATTCAAAACAATACGTTACTAATCCAGGCTTTCCGGTAAAAAGCGGCCAGCTATATTATTCATGTTCCCGTCTTTGTTTATTTGATTTTGGAATTAGATGGATGGATTTTGAACATTATAATATCATTTTAATATTGTTCCCAAGCCGATTTTCCTATAACGTTGGGTTCTACATTGTTGGATTATTTTAGGTGCTGACGAGATTTGTCGAGAATGAATTCTATGAAAACTATTGGTCCAAGATCTAAAATTCCTTAGACGTTACTGAGTACTTTTTACTTAAGATCAGTGGGATTTAGTAGTGTTAGTATGTAGTATTTGTTTAATAATATGCAGAACGTTTGTACTACCTGATTGCAGAGTTAGATGAATGTATGTGTACATCATAATAAAGTTATCATAATTATTGTACACAGTTCTATCCAGAACAATATTGTTGAATACAGGCCTGCGGATCACAGAGCCAAGAGGCAACACAGGGGCCCATAGCAATCCTGCGACTCTTGGATCCTACAAGGTCTATACCCGCGAAACCGCGATACGCGGAAGCGGTAAACTAGGGGTTTGTTCTTTGAGATACCGATTCCTGTCAGACAGGTGGAAAGTGATACAAGCATGCACAACTTACAACTACTACTCACATTTGTTCCCGTGGTGGTCTCCTGGGCCCGTGTCCAATCCCGCGCCCGGTCAAGTGTTATAGGGGGGAAATATATATAATAAAATTGGGATAACCGACGTGGTCTGGACAGACATCTATACACGTTCCCGACAAAAATTTCGCTGAGCGCGAAATATATTCACAAGCAAATGCATGGGTGACCCATATTACCACTCGCGTATCGCGAACGTAATTTCGAGTAACGATGGGTTGATTATATCTCAATTACCACAAAATCAAAGCAAGACCATCGTATTACGTCTCGTGCTATCGATCACATTTTTGCAAGTCCTTGTCAACGTCAAATCAACCAAAAACTGTCAAATCGATGACAGCGAGCTGACACAGTGTTGCAACAAAATAACAAAAAAACAACGAAACCTTTATTGGTTCCGAACAAAAATCGTTTGATTATCTTCTGATCAATGGAGAATTGTCTAAATTGAACTTTCGGGTTACTGAGGTCTTCCTTTTTTTATAGGCGAAAATGAAAGTTGGAGAAAGTTTGTGAGACTAATAACGCTAAGCGAAAAATGAAATTATCAAAAGTATATTTTTGCTCAGAATGAACACAACAATATTACAAATCATTATATGTATTCCACAAAAAGAAATACAATTATTATATTTCACATTCTCATTTCAATCGGGGTAAGATTCTTACTATTAATTGGGCAAAAAATATTGGGAACCTCGTCCCACAAGACGCTGCATTAGAAAAGCTCTAACAAAGGAGTGCGATGACCTGTTGAGGGCCACGGAAGTCCGCTGGAGAAGCACCAAGCCAATCCATGTGGCGACGCTTGGCAAAACCCATTTACTGGCAGTGGACGTCTTTTGGCAGAAATGATGATGGTGGGCGCCAAATAATTCAGACTCTACTACTGAAAAAATATTAGTTAGTTAATATTAGGGCACAAGTATTAAAGTTAGCGAAAAAGTCCAAAATCATTAGTAGAACATTTCATCAATCAGCAGTAGTCAGCAGCAGGTCAGCAGTATGTACCCTACCTGCAAGTATTTATTAATAAAATTGCAATTAGTTCAAACATTTACTCAACCCTCCATGACCACTGGCTATCCCACTCTAAAAAATATTTCATTAAGAGGAGTGCACTTAGCTGCACTCTTGTAGAGAGGAGCTCGTGGCTTAATAATAACAGCCGCACGGGTCGATCATCAAGGTTAAGCAACGCTTGACGAGGTCGGTCAGTGGATGGGTGACCATTTCAACATATCGAGTTTCCTCCGTGCCTCGGAAAGCACGCTAAGCCGTTGGTCCCGGCTGTCATTTGAAGATATTTGACAGTCGTTACAGGTAGTCAGAAGCTTGAGATCTGACGCTAGTCTTGCCAAGGGGTACCGTGTTACCCAGTTACTGGGTTGTGGAGGTCAGATAGTCAATCGCTCCATGTAAAACACTGGTACTTAGCTGAATCCGGTAAGACTGGAAGCCGACCCCAATATAGTTGGGAAAAAGGCTAGGCAGATGATGACTCAGCTGCACTCTTACGGAAAGTATCTAGCTCGGGAAATACGAGTACTAATATTTCAACATTATTTTTCTTTTCACTATTTCCTGATGGTTCAAGCACTTTTAGCTTAAAGTAGCGACCTCTTACCTTAACCTTAACCTACTTCAAAATATCCGTTCCACTGAAAGAACCCAAGCTAATCCTGTCGTTTCTTAGAATTTACTGATAATCTTTGTTTGAACTATTCTCAAGAATTAAATACATCAAACCTCCAAGCCATTAAGATTAACTAATACAAATAATTAGAAATTAGGTAAGTAATCCTGCAAAATGGATCGTAATCCCACTTTACCGTTCCGAATTTATTAGAACTTACTTAAGAATTACAAAATTATTAAATATGGCTAAAACAAACTGAAGCATTCTAGATTATAAGTTTAATTAGTAATTTATCGGCCGCGACTTACAAGTTGTAGGTCGTGGGTTCGAGCCCAGGCAGGCGCTTTACTTTGTGTAAATTATTTCATCACCACTGCTCTCAAAACGGTGAAGGAAAACATCGTGAGAAAACCGGCATGTCCTAGAAACAAAAATTGAAGACATGTGACATCCACCAACCCGCACTGGGCCTGCGTGGTGGATTACGGCCCATTGCCTCTCACAGAGAGGAGGCCTGTGTCCCAGCAGTGGGAACATTAATAGGCTGATGATGTAGTTGTAGAACTTTGAGCCCAAGTTTTGTGCGTAAACAATATAACGTAGCAATTGTTTTAAATGTTAATCGCTGATGACAGTTCTTATTTTTTTCCTGACTATGCTTGTTAACGGCTATTGGAAAGAAAGGAAAATACGGTAGATACGGTACGATAAAATTAGCAGGTGCCATACTTTGTGTACATTATTTCATCATCACTGCTCTAAAAAAGGTGAAGGGAACCATCGTGAGGAAACCGGCATGTCCTAGAACTAAAAATTCGAAGACGTCCACCATTCCGCAATTTGCCTCCGTGGTGTATTAAGGCCCATTCTCTCTTTCAAAGAGAGGCCTGTATTCCAGCACTGAAAATATTAAAAAAAAAACCGGCCAAGTGCGAGTTGGACTCGCGCACGTAGGGTTACGTACTTGGTAAATTGCAGTTTACGATTTATGACGTATTAAAAAAAAACTACTTACTGGATTTGTTCAAACCAATTCTCGGTGGAAGTTTACATGGTAAAGTACATCATATATTTTTTTTAGTTTTATCATTCTCTTATTTTAGAAGTTACAGGGGGGGGGACATTTTACCACTTTGGAAGTGTCTCTCGCGTAAACTATTCAGTTTAGAAAAAAAATATATTAGAAACCTCAATATCATTTTTAAAGACTATCCATAGATACCCCACAAGAATGGGATTGATGAAAAAAAAAATGAGTTTCAGTTCTAAGTATGGGGAACCCCCAAAATTAACAGTTTTTTTCTATTTTTGTGTGAAAATTTTAATGCGGTTCACAGAATACATACACACACAGAATATAGTTTCGGAAAAAAGTGGCTGACAGACAGACAGACAGTCATACATGACGAATCCATAAGGGTTCCGTTTTTTGCTATTTGGCTACGGAACCCTAAAAAGGTTTATGATGATGCTGATGATGATCATGATAGTAGATTCATAGAACCACATAACACTACGTCTGTATTATCTCAAAGATAAGGCGGACGTCTATCTAAAACATACATACATATTGCCAGTTACGTTTGATTCCATGTTATTAATAGGGGGGTAAGCTTATTGCCATCAGTCCGACACAAATCCAGATTCCGTGCTGCTCCTGAACAATTTTTGTTCGAAAAACCCAATAGCACTTTCCTGAACAAGGAATCACACCCAAGAACCTTTTTAAAAGATAAGCTTTCCAATTTCAATAAAATATTATGATTTGAATACATTTTAAACGCTTGAAGTTTTCAAAAACGATATTTTACGCTTATGTTACTTAAACTATATTACTTACTTACTTATTACTTTTACTCGCAGTAAATATTACAAACATTCTTATGCCCCGTAAATCCGATTTGAAAATAGAGTTACATTTCTTGCTTCTACTCGTATTTCCACGGTTCGTCGCGTTTTTCAGGCACTCCGGCCTGTCCCGGTGATAATGTATGTGCTACAACTGAAATTCCGCTTGTCAACAGCACACAACACATGATGAAAATACGAGTAGGAGTGCTTTAAAGTCTATGTATTTTGAACTGTGTTTCTTGCTACCATTTTATTGTTCTGAAATGGATTTGTTTTTATTGTAATTTTATATTTAACAAGCTACATTTCCGACGGTAGAATCAATTATTATTACTCTTAAATTTAAATTTTTGACGTTCAAAATTGTCGTTTAATGGCCTAAGTGAATAAATAAATTTTGATTTTCATTTTATCTTATTGGAAATGAACGAGTAAACAAATGTTTCCAATTTCAGTTTCAAAAAATTGTTTCCAAGGGGTAGTTTCATAAAGCTTATTCAATGGCCTTTAATTTTGTCGTTTTTACAAAATTCATCACATTATTTACGAGAGCGAGCAGTCGAACACAAATAGATGCATACTTTTTTGTACACCATAACCCATCAAAAGCATAAATGTGAAAAAGGGAGCCAAGTTTAATACAAAGAATATTTGCGGTTGTTGGCTACACAGACAAAATGCTTGAGATTTAAATGGGTTCCAAATTCTGTATCCTGAAATTTATATACAAGAACATAAAACATTCTAAAATAAATTTAGAAACAAAATATCTTGCTTTTTTCTGCTACAACAATATTTGCTATTTTAAAATATAACTTTTTAAATTTGAAAAGTCGAATTATTATTCACTTAAAGCAGATAACTTAGAATAAATTGTAGCTCAAGATTTGACTTGGCTGTGGTCAACACCAAAAATCGGGATGCCCGATACTAAGAGACATAAAACAAACAGTCGAAAGAAGTCATTTAGAGCTAGATTAAAAATAATTACCAACACGTCGCGGTCGTAGCACTTTCCTTAAAACAGGTCGTTTGTTGTCATTAATACAGAGGAAGGCTGCACTCTCGGCGAAACTTTAAAAGTTTTATTAAATTTCTACCGCTATTTATTCGTCTAATATATTTTTCCTTTTGACCTTCACTGCCTTCACAGGCGTTCCACAGGGCTACTGCTGAGCCTGAGGTCCTGGGTTCAATTTCCGGGTAGGGGAAAGTACTATAAGAAAGAATGAAAAGTGTTTAATTGTCACAAAACGATATACAATACAAATACATGCCAATCCTAACAGTAGTAATAGTACTTAAATTAAGTATAAGATTAAGGCTATAAGGCTTTGTTTCGGTGTTGTCTACCTGAAATTTCAAATCAGCAAGCAGCTTTAAGTCTGTGATTTGTGCCTGTTTGATGGTAATAATGTCGCCCCCTAATCCTCCATGTGTTATCCTCTGCCTTATACATCGGCGAATTCAAGCGTGATGTTATGTACAAAGTATTTACGTAGCCTTCCTTCATTTACATTTTAAGACCCAAAAAATAAAATAAAAACAAGCTTTATTATCACCTTATCTTTAAACTGTATTATCCATCCGTTGTATTTTGTAAGTACGTTGTAAAAATGAAACGTGTCCTCGCTCAGTACTTCCTTCCTTCGTTGACACATAGCGTTTACCGGAGCAGAATCTGCTTTGTATACTTTTGTATGAATCAGTTTTATTAAAGTACAAGAAATATTTTTATGAAATATGTTCCTAAATTGTTTAAGATGGTTCGCAAAGGAAAACATTATTAACTTCAGGTACTTTGTAAGCTTAATAAAACTAGTTAGTCTTTTCTGAAAGAATAACAATCCAAAATTTACACAATCCCTTCTTCTACCCATCCTTGATTATGCTGATGCCAGCAACCTTTACCGCACTGAAGTACAACTTGATAAATTTGAGCGACGTATTTTTTTTTGTATAAGGTTTATATTCGGTTTGCGCAAATATGATCATGTTTCTGAATTCCGCGAGAAACGCAAGTGTTTGCCAATTCGCCTTCGCCGGAATGTTCATATTCTTTCTCTCCTGTATAGTATAATATTTTTCCCGTCTGGGGTAGACGGGAAAAATATTATACTACTTACCAAAAAAATCGATTATTCGCACATGACAGTTCTTAGGTCATTGGATAACATGAAACTTAAAATGCCAATGCATTCCACTATCTTCCTAGACAAATATTTTACTGTCCAGATCGCTCGTCTATGGAATGCATTGCCTGTGACAATAAAACGCGCGCAATCACTACCGATCTTTAAAATATTGGTAAAGGAGCACTACCCGTCACTGTAATCTTATTCTTGTTGGAACTGTATTGTTTTCTTGCCTGTATATTTATAAGCATGTATTTATGTATCTACTTTAGCATTTTATATTTAGTGCTTACTATGTTTGTAACTTATTATTTGATTTAAATTTGCACCAAGTGCAACCCGATGTCGTGTCCAGGCTATCTCTCTCCATTCTGGGTTGCCTGGAAGAGATCGCAGAACGCGATAAGGCCGCCTTTTGTATGTTTGTTTTTATTTTAAGTTTCCGTATGTATTATTGTTTTTATCTTGGTGTACAATAAAATATTTATAAATAAATAAATAACAATTAAACTGTAGTCTGTAGGAATGGACCCCATGACCTGTTTAAGGTCCCTTCCATGTGCTGATGGTCATCACTGGGGTAGTTTTAGTGCGGTAAAAATCCCAAACTCCCTGGTCTTTTCCCCAATAATCCAGGCGCCTTATCAAAGTTTCCCCCTAAAACAAAGATACTGTTATAATAGGCAATGATATATCATCCAGTATAGAACTTTCTTCAACCGTCCCTTTCCACCAATTCGCAATTATTTGCAACATAAGCTTGCATAATCTCGTCACATCTATTCCGTACCAAATTTCGGGCAAAAATTTCAAGGATAGAAAAGATAAGGATTTATTTTTACCGCAACAAAACCCAGATCGCTTCATAATCTTTACCACTCTCAATTAAACAAAGTCCCTTGTTTACATCCAGATTTAGAAAGTACAAGTCGCAAAGCGCTCCCATTCATCCTTGTTTAGACGAAAAACATAAATAAATGTCGGCATAGGTCACTTAAACCTTGCAAAAGCGAAGAAGCTTTAATATAACGAACCTTGCAAAGATCTGAAGGAACGCCTGAGGCTACCCGTGTCGTAGTTTGAAGGTTCACAAGCGATTCACGAGACCAAACAAAACACGGACTAGTTTGGTGAATAAATAGTTGGCGGATATTTTTTGCTACTACGTTGCGTACCTACGTACGTTTGCTATTTTGATCGTATTATTGAGCTGAAGAATCTAACCTTAGAAAGGGTGGCAGTATATACGTTGGTCAAAAAGATATTGAAATAAGATAGCTTTGACCTCGTCTTTGAGCCTCGTATGTCGGTTTTTTATCGGTTACTAGAATAAGAATAATATGTAAGTTTTTAAACTGTCATGGTCACTAACATTAACATTAAAAGCGGGATATTTACCATATTTACCGAAATATCGGGAACTCGTAACAAACAGTAAACATGGTAAATATCCCGCTTTTAATGTTAATTTTAAGAATAATATGGTTTAGATTAATTCAATCGAAAATATATTTAGATCAGAGAGAGAGTTAGATGGTTTGGTCACATTATGAGACGAGAAGATAGCTGCTCCGTGAAAACAATCTCTAACGACAACTGTCGTGACCTAAAGGAGCCAAATATAATATCATTGACATCTCAGGATAGAGCACCCTGCCGTATGAGCAAAAGGAGGCCCGACCCCAAATAAATTGGTAATGAGCCAGGAAGAAGAAGAATTAAAAAACATTACTCAAGGTAATTTTATACTACAACTATTTTTTTTATTGCTGAGATAGGAGCCTTTTTGGTCTCGCACGGGGTTTTAATTTTTTATTATCGATTATTACTTTTGTTTTTGATTATTATAATAAGCTAGCATTATTCCAACGTAGTAAAGTACATATTCAAATATGTACTTTACTACGTTAGAATAATGCTTTTACTGTACTATAAATTATGAATACCCTACTGAACCTTGCATTTCTGACGCCCTAGTAGCTGGTTCTAATTGACAGAACAAACTTCTCTAGATTGATGAGGGAAACAGCAGCCGCCTATTCAACATTGAATGTCAAAACTTACTGCAACATCTGATTAATCAGTCTTCCCACAAGCCTTTCCTAATATTAGGTACACACATACAAAACTAACCTGGTTTTATCTCAAGCACCAACAAAGAGTGTGGAGCGAATAGCACACGAACAAAGGCCCATACAGGTATTGTTTGGGAATAAATGAGGTTCACGAGATGTGCAGCACTTTTAGCTTGATGTTTTTGATTGTTTAGTTACTTTTGTTTTTGTAAAATTAATTGTTGTTGGCATAACGAAGTTATTGTTTTCAGATGACCTTCGTATAGAAACATGGAAGTTGAAGAGGGCCCTGTTAAGGAAGTACCGTAAGTAAATGTTTATGCTCCAATGTTTTCAAAAGTAAGTTAAACTGCAATTTTATTACATACATAACATGCCAACGCTGGTCTGAACCGGGAATGGAACCAACTTAAGGCGGCGATTCTCTTGAGTAGCTGATTTTAAAATGAGAATTACGTCTAAATGGCTAGTCGTAATTCTTTGAAAAAAATATATGCTATATTAGACTATTTTCTTAATAATTTGATTTGAGCAAATTTTGAGTTTTATTTGTATAACATAGTGTAATTAATTTGTAAAGTTATGTCTAAAACGGACAAAAACACGACAATCACACCATCTTAAAGATAATTTAATTATCTACATTTTGATCTGAGGTTTTTTTTTTAAAGTCATAGAATAATAAGGATAGTACAAAAAACTACTAATTTTTGGGTCGCGCGGGTGTAAAACGAGTGCGCGTTTTGTTCCCTCAAGGTCGTTGGCGTTAGTCGTCGTCTTAAATGACAATAAAAACTGAGCACCCTATATGTAATAATATCTTGTATGCTCCCTGACAATCTGACCTAAAACAATCGAAATCAGTCTATGTGAAAATGATTAAAATAATTTTCTCTAATTGTTGTGTTATGTTTCAACTAAACTTTTTTATACACTGCAGAATTTCACAATAAACCACTCCAAATATTATCTCCTTAACCATGGGGGCTCCGAGTGACGGGGATGGTACAGGGGGGTAGCCAAACCTCCCCCCCTCCATTATGTGGTAGGTCATTTACACACACCGTGTATGAAAATATTATAGGTTTGTTTAAGGCGCCTCCCCGAGCAAAACACCGCGCTAGTCGAATTTTGTGCAGTTTTTAAGAGCTATCTACTCTTTATTTAAAAAGAAATATCAATTAATAAAAATACATTAAATTTCTACTTAATGTTGGTTCTAAAATTGTAGTACACTTTTATTTTTAAAGAGGTATATGTGTCACTAATCTGCTTCCAACAAAACCATAAACAGATGAAATAATTATTGATAGTATGCATCTCCTCGTAAAGTGTTCATTAATTATTTTTTATACTAACACTAATGGTAATGATAATTTTCTCCAATTATCTGCTACCACTAATTGTTTAAGTATATTCGTGTATTTATTTATATGTTCGTGTATTTATTTATATGTTTGAGTATCTATTGTATGTATTTATAGTATGTATGTATAGCTTTGTATTTGAATAAACCTACCTTAGGTATCACGTTTAACTTTAAATATTGCACCTACCACTATTGGTCTCTGCATCACCCAAAGGTCGACTGGTAGAAAATGCCTAAGGCATTAAGTCCGCCTCTGTACGTTTCTGTGCATGAAGTATTAAATAAATAAATAATATAATGGATAGACAATTTGATAACGATCATTTTGTAAGTTTTATTTTTTTTAAAAGACCAATATTCGATTTTATAAAGACTTTATTCTCATGCTGATTTTTTGGTCAGGGTACGGCCTTAATAGACCCTTTTTAAGGTTTCGTAGCCAAATGACAAAAAACGGAACCCTTATGGATTCGTCATGTCTGTCTGTCTGTCCGTCCGTATGTCACAGCCACTTTTTTCCGAAACTATAAGAACTATGCTGTTGAAACTTGGTAAGTAGATGTATTCTGTGAACCACATTAAGATTTTCACACAAAAGTTCCCCATACATAGAACTGAAACACTTTTTTTTGTTCATCAAACCCATACTCTATGGAAAGGTCTTCAAAGATGATATTGAGGTTTCTAATAATATTTTTTTCTAAACTGAATAGTTTGCGCGAGAGACACTTCCAAAGTGGAAATATGTGTGTCCCCCTCCCCTGTAACTTCTAAAATAAGAGAATGTTAGAACTAAAAAAATATATGATGTGCATTACCATGTAAACTTCCACCAAAAATTGGTTTGAACGAGATCTATAGTAAGTAGTTTTTTTTATACTTCGTAAATCGTAAATCGCAATTTACCAAGTACGGAACCCTTCGTGCGCGAGTCCCACTCGCACTTGGCTGGATTTTTACTTAATATGCACGCTTTAAACACGTGCATATCAGTTAATTAATTGATGGACTCTACACATGGACCTGATTATCGTCCTGATTATGACCGTAGCATAGCCTTTTGCTGCGGTTATGCTCGCAGATTTATATCCATTTCAGTATTGGATTAAAACCATTACAGGGGTTTTGTAATGAAAATATAATTTAGGAACCAAACATGATAGGACACGTAAACTGAGCTCGAATAGATCTTTCGAATTCTCTAACATAGTTTTAATGTTTTTTTTTTCATTTGCTAATATAAATCAACATACAACTTCTAAAAACAAATTGCTGAAAACGCTGTTAGAGAAAACCAAAGTCAACAAACAGGCACGAGAAAAATAATTCTACAACCGTCGCTTTTTGCCAGTTTCAGCACGGAAAACTGAAAAAAAAACTAAAGTTATTTATTTAACCATTTATGCACACACACAGATATACAGACAAGAAGGAGGAACAGAAAAATAGGTACATAGGTGATGTTTATTTCTTATGAAATCTCTTCCAGCATACCTGCGAAAGGAAAGATGAAAAAAAGAGTTATAGGTACTATAAATACAGCGCAAGTTAATTAAAAGCTTGTAACTAACAGATATACTATAACTAACAGATTAAGATTCTAAGTTTTATCCCCTCAGGAAATCTTAACAATTTCCAGTGCTTGAGTTAATTTTATTTTCCAGTGAACTTGAGTTTTTATCGTTAACTTGCCGGGAGTATAATAGTTGTAGAAACTTTTAATTTTCTCGCTTCAAAACTAGTTAGGTTTTAATTATTCTGTGAAACGAGTAACGTGGAAATCAGAAGTTTACAACGTACATAGTGAAGTGTGTGTAATTACTTTGCATCGCAGTTTACTTTTCGGTGAAAAGTTTTTGAAAAAACTCCTACAGGTAATTAGGTCCTGCCAGAGTTACCTAGCGATAAAATGCTTTTCAGGTAGGTACTCTCAGATTATTTCCCGCAAAAAAAGTCGTTGTGTAGTCATACTATTTATCACGATTTTTTAGATATCCCTAGATCTACACCAGGTTTGTTTAGGTTATAAGTTAGGGTTCTAGAGTTTGGTAACCTTATAAGGAGAGATAAACTGTTTATTATGAAGCGCCATACTTTTCATCTTATTCTATGCTTAAGCACTAGGATGAGAAGAAACGGCGCTGCCTTTGTTCTGATTGACCTTTAAAAGCGCTGATTTTCGCTTGATAATGAATAAATGAGTTTCAATTTTAATTATCTCGAACTGACCTCAATCAAATTAAGAACTTTTCACTATTGGAAAACAACAACGTAATAAAACACACACAGAAGGGCCTTACCCAACACTACTTTATATAACACAAGATAAAACGCTCTATCTAACAGTGGATTAAGATAACCCCTAACTAATAAACCCGCAGTATACCCGAGACCACAGCTGGGGTGAGTCGATAATCAGCAACACAAACAAACAACTAAATAGTAACTAATTAACCCCTGGCCGGATACAACTGAACCAATAGATCAATGTGTGCAAGTCCCCGAAGGAGATTTAGGCACCTACATGGCTTTGTACTTAGTGGTTGACGAGAATGGATTAGAAAGGAAATGTAACCTGCCTAGTCTCTCTAAATTTGGGACCGTTAATACTGTTACGAACTGGGGTTCATCGATAAATTATTCAAACAGCAGACTTTAATTTATCACTCTTTATTACTGAAACACTTCTTGTCAACTTATTTTAGCTTCATGTCGCTTCTAAATCGAAACTGCCTCACGACGAACCCAACCGTTCTTTATTTAGCACGAAAGATGTTTTTGGGACGTTCCATATTGTTCAAGAAACGTCAAGAACTTTCCAGATCAAACGTATTTCAAACCCGTTATTCCCGAAGCGACGAGAAACTGCCAGTGGTACTAGTTGGCGCTACTAGCAACAACCAGTTCTTCCTATCGTCACTAGATAGCGTTGCCTTTTTTTTAGACTATATATTTTAAATAATACTGACTCGTTGGTCTAGTGGTCTCTAGCCCTACTGGCTGAGTATTCAAAGACAAAGACAAGATGTTTTATTTCAAGTAGGCCACCAAGCGGCACTTTTGAATGTTACATTTTACAAATAATAATAGTTGATTCTACCGTGCATTCGGAAAGTAGCTTGTAATGGAGAAGAATGCACAAGAAACTCCATACTTACTCTTTAAAAAAAAAAACTTATTACAATATTTAGGTACATAAGTATGTCGGGTTTAGTCAATAGTACGGACGTAAAGTCAAATCACAAGCACGCCCCTAGCGCCAAACAAGAGCAATTACGCATTGGCGCGCTTTTATAAGCACTTGCGTAGCGGGGAACAGAGCAGTTGAGTACTGACAGCCGTAGAGCTAAGACGTCGTAGAATCAGTGTCGATCCGTAATATTAGTAAGCAAGAATGTAACTTGTCTATTTGAATAAACCCAGTGTATCGAATAACTAATGTGATTTCATTTGCACGATTATACCCACCGACCTGCCCACACACGATGTCTTAACCTAAGGGAATACATCCTGACTTCCCGATGGTTTACATCTATCGGCCAGCCTTGATGCGACAAGTACATACCTTGATGAATGAAATTGAGTTTATGCAATACAAATATATTTGTACAGTCTTCAGAAGGTCCAACAATAATTCAAAACAATAATGTTCTGCATATCACATGTTTTTGCGCCCTAGTGGCTGTGGAGCAGGACTAGCATTTAGCCAAGCATTTTTATCAGTGATGTAATCCCCCAATTTATAATATGCCAGCCTGCATAGTGTGCGTTTTATACAAGTTTTAAATTTCGTCTCATTCAGTTCAAGAATGTGGGGAGGAATTTTATTGTAACATTTTGTACAGTACCCCATGAAAGATGAGGCTACTTTAGCCAGTCTGAAACCTGGTTGAACTAATTGGTCCCTATTTCTAGTAACATAATTATGTCTGTCGCCGTTTTTACTAAAAAGATGTAAATTCTTTCTCACGTACATGATGTTTTCATAAATATATTGACAAGGAACCGTCATGATGTTAATGTCCTTAAACAGTTCCCTTAGAGAATCGCGCCGGCGAAGATTGTATATCGCTCTGATGGCTCGTTTTTGCAGAATAAAAATTGACTCAATGTCTGCAGTCCTTCCCCATAGTAAGATACCGTAAGACATTATAGTATGAAAATAACTAAAATAGACCAGTCTGGCGGCATCCACATCCGTTAACCGACGAATCTTTCCAACAGCATAAGCCGCCGAACTCAGCCGCCCCGCAAGGGATATCAAATGAGGACCCCATTGCAACCTTGAGTCTAGCGTGATCCCCAGGAAAACCGTTTTATCGACGAATTCTGGCTTCTCCTTGTTTAATATAATGTCACAATCAGTACTTTTGACATTCGGCAAGGAAAATTTTTCGCACTTGGTTTTTTTACCATTTAAAACTAAATTATTGGCAGTGAACCAATCCTGAACCTGCCGTAGCGCGTTATTTACGTCGTCAACCTGACAAGTACGTCTATTTATTTTAAAAATTAAAGATGTGTCATCAGCAAATAACACCATGTTAAGTTTGTTTTCCAATAAACGGGGTAAATCGCATATGTATACTAAAAATAAGAAAGGACCTAAAATTGAGCCCTGGGGTACCCCCATTTTAACGTTTAACCCGGACGAATTCACACCGTTTATTTGAACTAATTGCTGTCTATCATTCAAATAAGATTTAACCAAACTTAACGCTGATTGACCTAGCCCGTAACGCTCAAGTTTCAGAAGTAATGTTTCATGATTAACGCAATCAAACGCCTTCGACAGGTCGCAGAAGATACCTATGGCATCCTGCGAATCTTCCCACGCATCAAAGATGTGTTTTAATAGAGCGACACCAGCGTCAATTGTACAACGTCCTCTGGTGAAACCATACTGTCTATCATGCAAGATGTTATTCGTATTAAAATGAATGAGCATTTGATTTAGCATTATCCTCTCAAATACCTTGCTGAAAACCGGCAACACGGATACTGGTCTATAATTATTTGTGTCTTTACTGTCCCCGGATTTAAAAAGTGGTATAACCTTACTATATTTCATTAGATCCGGAAAAACTCCTTGATCCACACACAAATTGAAAATCAACGCTAAGTACGGCGCTATAGTCTGAATAATGGAGGTACAAGCTTTGATGGACATTCCCCACAGATCTTCAGTCGGTTTGATCTTGATTTGCTTAAAAGCTTTTATTACTGTCATGGGGTTTATATGTGAAAAGTTAAATACAATCGGGCAGGCTGAAACGTTCGCGTTTAATAATCCAAAAGCAAGCGAGGGCGAAGAATTTAAAGTTTCAGTAGTTTTAATTGGGATGTTGGTAAAGAAATTAACAAATTCTTGCGCAACTTTTTTGTTATCTCTAATAAGTCCGTGTGTGGTCTCAAGCGTGTTATCACTAATATTTCTTTTATTCCTATTCGTTTCATTGTTTATAATTTTCCAAACCGTTTTGATTTTATTTTCTGCTAATTTAACCTTATTGCTAATGTACAAGACCTTAGCTGCCTTGCAGGATTTTTTAAAAATTCTTGAGTAAGAAACAACATACATAATAAACGTTTCAGTGTTAATACAAGGCTTAAGCCCATATAGCTCGTAAAGTCTTTCCCTACTTTTTCTAAATCCTGTAGTCGCCCAGTCACTGAATAAAAACTTAGGTCATATAGTTTTAGTTTTCTTCTTAAAAGTGTTATTGAACTCTTTTTGAACCACTGAGAAAACTTCATCATACAAAATATTACCATCATTCACTGTGAGGTCCTGGTTGCTTAACTTACTGATTAAAGTGCTGTTAAATTTATTTAATTTACCGGATGTTATTGGTCTGGATTGAATCTGCACTTGTTTTATTAGCATAATGGACTCAAAGGCTACTAGTAGCCCACTATGATCCGAAGGCAGATAATTTATAATGGCCTTGTCCATGTAGTTGCAGCTACAAAAAACATGATCAATACATGTCGCAGAAGTCAGTGTAGTTCGGGTTGGTTCCATAAACACATGTGACAAATTAAATGATTTAAAGAGATTTAATAACCTACTGCTGTCTGAATTATCTTCTAGAATATTAATATTAAAGTCACCACAGACAATTATTAGTTTATTACCCATTGCAAGTTTTGCCAAAACATCTTCCATCACTGACTCGAATATAGAGTAGTTCTTATAATTAGGGGGTCTGTAAACGCACACTATGACATGCTTATCCAGCTCAACACAGGACAGTTCAACACTATGTTCAACTGATAGGTCTACTATATCTTTACGAGGTTTTGATTTAATACCATTTTTAATTAATATAAGTGAACCCCCACGCAACATAATAGTTCTGTTAAAAGAACTGCCCACAGTATAATTTTTATAATTGATTAACATTGCATAATCTTTCAGCCAATGCTCAGTGAAACAAACAATTTCAAACTTTGATTTTTCTAAAAACAGTTCGATTTCCAATTCCTTCGAAGGAAAACCCTGAATATTCTGATGGAATAATTTCAGAGAATTCTGCTCAGACCTTTTTTTCAAATTAAATTTTTGCGAGCAAGAAGGTACCTTTTTGATGGTGGATATACTCGTAACTACTCCGTTATTGGTACCCTCCCTTGTCCTATCAACTAGTTTAAAGAATAAATATTAATAGCATTTTTGCTAACGTTATTCAAGGTATTGACCATATTTAAATTAGTACTATTACTAATATCAATATTAACTGGATACTTCGACATACTACTTATGTCTGAGTTTATTGTATAAGATAATAGCCGAGCTATTTGATGTCTTACCCTAAGAGGCAGATACAAAGTATCGCCTGTCGACTTTATTTTACCAACAAAAATGTTGATGTCAAAAAAAACTAGTTTATCACTATAGTGACTCACAAGAAAGTGCAGATGCTTATTAAGCATTTGAATGTGATTATTTTGTCTGTTTGACAATTTATCCAAGTAAGAGAAGGCACACAAAAGAACTTTATTGTAATTTAACTTTAACATCTCTTTTACACATTCAGTGATGCCATCTTTTTTTACTTTTATACTATGACCTACAAATACAGTTATATTGGTATCTGGTTTACATATATTCTTTGTCACAGATTCCATTATTTGATTGTATGATGACCCAGGCATGCAATAATTAAAAGTGGAATGACTCTGATTGCCATTTATTAATTTACCTAAACCTTTTCCAACACCATCCGAAAACATAACCGAATGAAAACCTTTTTTTTCTATGACTAGATGAAAAGCCAGCACTTTCAGGCCGGTCTAATTGAGGCAAATCCTGTGCTACATTAGAACTGTCTTGTGCGAAGACAGTGTCTTGAGACACCCTCTCAGCTTAGATCGGGTCCTCCGCAGCATCAGGCTGGACTGCAATTTGATTTGAAACTGTCTGAGTTCTTAGGTATGTGCCCCCGGCTTCGCTCCCGTCAACTGCCTACCCTTCCCTACCCTACGAATCCTACCTACCTAACTACCATTTTTTCTAGGGTCATTCTTTCGCAAAGAATCTTAACACCGCCATTCAGAAAATAACGTCAAATGAACAGCGCTATCTATTGAATATGGAGTTCAACTGTCCGAGTATCGGAATTGCGATTGCATATGTTGTGATATTTTATTTTTTAAACACTTTAATTTCTTTTAACTTTTGATAGACTGAAACGATTGCGATGAAACAAAAACTAATTAATACTTCAAGTTACGCAATTTTAATGTATATAAGTTATCTTCATTGGTTTCGTAAATTTTACGTGATGCGTGCACAACTAAACAGACATACAGACAAAAATTCCAAAAATGCTTAATATGGGTTCTATTGGTTATTTTTTAACACTCTGGCAATTTTTTATGGAAATATTTTCGATTTGCGAAAACGACTTTTCGTCAGATAATAATAATAATTACCCCACTGCAGTATCTCTACGTTGACATCGTGGTGGGTTTTGCGTGTTCCAATGAACGCTAAGTCGGTGCTGGTAGATTCTACTTTGCCGCAACATGCCTTTTTCTTTTGGGACAATCCCACCGCACTATTCCCAAACCACTGCAACTCATGAAAGCCAGAGTCAACAGTAGCGACCATCAGAAAAGCGCCGAGGCAATGAAGCTCGACGAAGTCCCAGTGAATGAATTTAACTGTCTTGGATCCCGCAACGAAATTAATCAGAAAAGAATAACGGAGGAGAAGGAAAATTAAATCAAATTTCCACTTCCCTCCATATCAAGCAGAAGACAGAACGACCAAGGCCAATAGGCACAAAGGATTGTTTACAAGTGGCCGCAAAATGCCTAGGGTGAGGGGCCAGACTAAGAGAGACAAGAGAGTGCTAGCGACTGTATATGAGGCGGCCCATTAATTGAGTGTGCAAGTCATACCCTGCCATTTTATAGCCGTGTAGATCAACAGTGGTCAGGCAGGGGCCAAAAGCCCTTCTATAGTTTTAAGTAATCGATCCACGAAACCTCCCAAACCCATAGCCCAATGTGTTTTGTGTCCATATTCTGCAGTAGCCTGGACCAGCTGGGGATTTTCCTTGGGAGCTCTTGCATAGTGACCAGTGCATACAAGGCCGGCGAGTTGGTTTCGGCCCCTGGTACGCCTTTCAAAAGTCCGGGACCCTAAGGTCCAGAGGATCTCAAAGATATATAAAAATAATAAGAAAATTACAGATTTATTACATGCATTGAATTCCGAGTCAGGAAAAGTGATAGTGGGTTTTCCAAATGGAATGTCTTGATGTTAGCCTGGAGTCTGGAGGTGCCCAGTGAATGGCAATAGGCACGCTACCGATTACATGGGCCTTTAACATAACTGATGAATTTACGATAGCTTTTTTTTAATATATATGATAGGAGGAAGGGAGAGCTGGTTTCAAAAATATATAACACTTGTATGTTTAAATGTACCTAATTCGAAAGAAAAAATGTTAAGGAAAAGTTATAAATAAAAAAAGTTAATAAAAAAAAAAAAAAACCTGACTTCTTAAAAAGCGAGCTAAATAAATGTAAATATTTTTGTTTAAAAAAATCAAAACTCACTAAAAACTGAAAAACATACTGTGCAGTAAGCAGTCGGGTTTTTTTGAATTAACATTATTTTTACGTTAGGTCGAAGTAAACGTGAAAACAAAGCAAAGACACAGTAATTGAATTGCATAGAAAATGTGGGTTAAAACTTACAGACAACGTAAACCTCCCTTTTTATTTTGGCATTTCCAAAACCAAAACAGTTTTGGGGTCTCAAAAGAGTTTCAGGATCACATTTCAATACAAATGGAACAAGATACGTGATTCGAATTCAGACCTTTAAACCGGACACAGGTTTCTATTTTACTAGAAAAACTCGTAAACTACGTGAAGATTTTTATACAAGTTTCGGGAAAAAAAAGAAAAATGTCTACTAGGTAACTCATACACAAATTGCTAAAGTCAGTTTAGTGAAACGGGTGACTGCTTGTACCCATTGAATCAACAAATCCTTCACTTTTTGCACAGATAAGTGATAATGGAAAGTTCCCTTTTATAGTGCTATGAAAATAAAGTTAACTGACGAGAAAAATGCAATTATTTCGCCGGTTCGTAACAGTCCCACAGAGAGGTACGTTGTGGCAATTGCAACAACGCTTTATCGCAGATTTTTTTATCTGTAGAACAATTTTAGAACACGATCCATGAAAACGCTTCGTAGCATTATCGCCTGGCACCTGTTTAACTTGCAAGACACTTAACCTTGTCTACCATCTAAGTTCTACACAAAAGATAACCTGCTCTTTTGTGTAAAACTTAGAAGGTTGGTAGGCAGAAGTCCATTCATCTATGCGATAATAACAACATTCCTACTGCGCTCTCTAAACAATTTGCGAAACGTGCTGCCATGCCGTTTGCCTCGTTTATCATGCTTATGGCCATTCCCATTTCCAGCTTTACTTTGTGTACTCAACGACGGTGTTGTTGTGTGTGATGATGATCTAGACTGTTAGAATATCATCATCATCATCTTCCTGCCCTTATACCATGTTAATTGGGGTCGGTGCAACATGTTTTCTTCCTCCATACCGCCATGTCCACAGTCAAGCTACCCTGACTCCATTTTCTTTCATGTCACTCCTCACACAGGCCATCTCATATTTTCTTTGGCCTTCCTCTCCCTCTCCATCCATCCACATTTATATTCATAACTCATGATCACTGAATTAGTCTAGTCTGTAAGAATATATGAGATAAAATGGTATATACCACATCCAACTCTTAATCAATGCAATTTTTTTTTTTTTTTTTTTTTTTTTTATTTATTTATTTATATATGCTTTATTGTAGGTACACCAAATTAAAACATATAAAAGGAAACTTAAAACTAAAATACATACAACAAGCGGCTTTATCGCATACCGCGATCTCTTCCAGGCAACCTGGAATGGACAGTGTTAGCCTGGACATGAAATGGGGCTGACATTGGTGTAACACATAAAATTGCGAATATTTACTTTAAACACACAATAATATTATTATAGATACACAAATACATACATATGTTCTATAATAGATACATAAATACATACATACTCAATATATATAGGCAATGAAAGTGAAATGTTGACTAACGACAATCACAGTGACAGGTAGTGTTCTTTTACGAGTCTTTTAAATACAGGCAATGACTGGGCGCGTTTTATTGGGTCAGGCAATGCATTCCACAGACGAGCAGCTTGGACAGTAAAAGCTTTATCCAAGAAAGTAGTGGAATGCATTGGCATTTTAAGTCGCAAGTTATCCGATGACCTAAGTGATTTCGTGTGGGAATCGCAGATAAACTGAAAACGATCCTTGAGGTAAAGAGGGGTGGAAGGAGTAAAGAGCACATTATACAGAAGAGAAAGAATATGAGCATCCCGGCGAAGGCGAATTGGCAACCACTTGAGCTTTACACGGAAATCAGAAACATGGTCATATTTGAATACAACAGGAAAAGATGCGCTTCGAGAGTCATCGTCTAATTATGTAAATAAGAACGCGTGAAGTTTGTTTCTAATTGGCGTATTGCGCAGCGCATACCTTTGCTAGTTTATCTGCAGTTATTTTTATGGATGAAACGAGATGACTTTAGCTGAATACAAGCTTCTTTTTTGTCGTATTGATGATACCTAATTATAATTGAACTAGCTTCTGCCAGCGTCTTCGCACGCGTGCAAATTGTCTTCTTATCTTAAGGGAACACTACACCACGATGAAAAGTAGCCTATATGCTATACCGCACTATAATCCATATCTGTGACAAATTGTATCCAGATCCATTCACCCGTTGTGAAGTAATTGAGTAACAAACATACATCCGTCCATGCAAACTTTCGCACTTATAATATTAGTAAGATAATTACGTAAATACCGAACCCTATGTATGTGCTAACATTAACATTAAAAGCGGGATATTTACCATGTTTACTGTTTGTTGCGAGTTCCCGATATTTCGGTGCTGTTGCAAGCACCATGATCACGTTTTGTCTCCTCATAAACACCCACCCGCAATGACTTTCAGTTTATCCGTGATCATGGTGCTTGCAACAGCACCAAAATATCGGGAACTCGCAACAAACAGTAAACATGGTAAATATCCCGCTTTTATTGTTAATGTTAGTGTTAGTGACCATGACAGTTTAAAAACTTATATCCTATGTATATGTTGTCACACGTAAGGATTAAATCAAAAATAATTTAAGATCATTTCAGTGACCTATATTTATGACTCTTGATGTATATGCATAAGCCTTCCAGTCTATCAAGTATATGTTTCATGAAAATAGAGTAAGGAGAACACAACGAGGGGCTTATGGTCCATTCAGACTAATCCGTCCTTAAAATTATTACTTGGATTGCTCTTTTTATAGATTCGATTTATCTGCTTTCTTCAATATTTATATCTTTATTACACCGTGATTCATCATCATCAACAGCCTTTTAATGTTCCCACTGCTGGGATACAGGCCTCCTCCCTTTGAGAGGGAATGGGCAATAAACCATCACGCGGGCCCAGTGCGGTTGGTACACCTGGATTAAGTCATTTCAATCTCTAAATCACATCTTATGTGACTAAATTTAATAACCCAGGTAAACCGGACAGACTAACCTAAATATTTAATCCAGGCAGCCACAATAGCCTGCAATCCGAGAAGCTAGCAGGCCTTAATGAAGACTCGGCCGAAACGGCCCGAGTCTAGACGGTACGGAAATTAAGCCTCTACATACAGTACTGCTGAAGATTTACTTGATAGCTGCCAGTGACTTACGAACAGTCCAAAATGGAGGACTGTTTTATGTAACTGGGATTTTAAAGTAAAAGCCCGAAAATCTTATTATGCAATGCTAAATATAAATGAGGAGACAACTACAAAGCAAAACCACAAACAGATTTTGTCATAAGCGGATAAGATTTATTAAATACTCAAATAAAACAATGCAAATAGCAGGATATTATTATGAGCACTACGAAGACCTGTAAGCTTATATTTCAATAAGATTGCGGTGCTACGTCCCAAATAATGCCTCAATTCTTGTCGACTCTCTGTGTACAACCCCTGCACTCTGGAACACCTTTAATTACAACTAACTTCTGCCAGCGGCTTCGCCCGTATTAAAGTCGATAATTATCCCGAGGGAACATATTCCCGGGATGAAAACTTATTCCTGTCGATATATTATCTATTTCTGTGCCAAATTTCATCCAGATCCGTCCAGCCGTTTAAGCGTAAAGAAGTTACAAACATACGTGTTTGTATGTTTGTTACTTCTTCACGCTTAAACGGCGGGCACACACACACACTCATAAACTTTTGCCTCTATAGTGTAAGTGTGAAGCAAATTCTAACGATGAAGACGTGGCGGAGTTATAGTCAAAATACATAGGACACGATATATACAGACTGCTATCATCCAAAAGCCAGTTAATGGATACTCCAAAACCTAACCAAGTAATCTATTCCAAGGAAACCTAAAATCCAGCATACATAAACCACAAACTATTTCTATTCGCCCCTGTGCATCCCGGAGGCGCGCATTCACTGTTGTTGCACAAATTGGACTGTAATTAACGTAATTGAGATCTCCACAACGAGCTTCTAACCTCGACGCAGTACTTGAAACTGGCAGAACTGGAGTAGCGAATGTAGGGAAATAGGTGAAGAATATTCGTTTTTGTTTGCTTTGGTTTTCTGTGGAGGTGTGTATTATATGGTTTTTGTGTTTACAATTAATTACATGGGTTTTGTACAGTATTTTCATTTTATAAAACTGTTCGGAAACTATTTTAAAATAATTGTTTTAGAGAAAAATTGGTTGTCTGTAAAGTCGGTTTACGGACGATAGTTTAACGTGACAACGTCACATACGTAACGATACAATTAACGTCATTGTAACGTTAAGATTATAACGTTACAATGAGCGTAACGTTACATTGAGCGTAACGTTACATTGAGTCATCCTTTTTCGTACGTGCAGCCGGCGTTCATCGATTTATTAGACGTTGTCACGTCAAAAAGTGGCTGTCTGTAAAGTCGGTTTACGGTATAAAACTGTTCGGAAACTATTTTAAAATAATTGTTTTAGAGAAAAATTGGTTGTCTGTAAAGTGGGTTTACGGACGATAGTTTAACGTGACAACGTCATAACAAAACATTGATGAAATGATTGCATATTTAACAATACAATTAACGTCATTGTAACGGTACAATGAGCGTAACGTTACATTGAGTCATCCTTTTTCGTGCGTGCAGCCGGCGTTCATCGATTTATTAGACGTTGTCACGTCAAAAGAGGCAAAAGAAAATCATAGGCTGAAGTCTAATTTTGAAGCCCGATGTTTGTTTTCATACACACATAACATCACGCCTGTATTTCCCGAAGGGCACAGGAACATCAGTACAGTCGTATCTGCCACCATCAACCAGGTACAAGTCCAGACTCTGGAGTGCTACTACCCTCTGTTTTATTTTAAGTTCTTTAAGTCCATCCAAAGGTTGTCTGGTAGATATCGCTGTCAGCGATAAGACCACCTTTGTAGCCATAGTATTATGTTGTTGTAAAATTTATGTGTAATTTATTTTTTTGGTGTACAGCAAAGTATGTTGAACTATTCTATTCTATTCTATTTTATTCTACTTGAAATTATACTTAGCGTGACTCGGCAATCACTTGAACCTAAAAGTTGTCACCCACGATGGTTGACTGAGTTACCTACCTTTTTTTTTTTTTTGGGTGCGAAATCATCCAATGACTTCTCCCGCTCTGGGTAAAGCGGAAGGGCGTGTCAGACTTTTACTGACTAAAACCCACCCGTGTTCCTTCAGTTGCTAGAGCCAGGGCCGCGGTAACTATAGCCAGTTACCTACCTGGGGTTTCATTTAGTTACGTGTGAACAGATTTTCAAACCCAAAGTATGGGCCTACAACCGCCTCCCTCAATGTTCCACTCACCGCACTGACTTCATTCACTGTTCTTTCTTCGTTCAGACTAATTCTCTGTGGAATGCGCTGCCCCAGGAAATCAGGATGAAAACCAACAGATTAACGTTCGAAGTCAAAGTTCGTGAACGTATTCGTAAGAAGTTGGCAGTGGTTTATGTATATTTGTGTATTTAGTTTATTATTTAAGTATGTGTTGTATTTATTGTTTAGGTATATGTATATATATAAACGCGATTTACATCATTCCAGCCGAAAGACTTCCACTGTTGGGCATAGGCCTCCCCCAGGCGTCGCCACATTGACCGATCCAGCTATTTGCTTAACTCAAAATATTGCACCCACCGCTCTGAATTACCCAAAGGACGACTGGTAGAAAATGCCCAAGGCATTAAGTCCGTCTCTGTACACTTGTGTGCATGAAGATAGGAAGATATAAATAAGATAATAGTACATTATGGTACAAGTGTGCAATGTTGGTGATTACCGCTGAGGCGCCATTGAGACCCGAGCAGTAGGTGAGGGTCTTAAGAAAGCCGAGGACGGTAATTATCAATACACACGTGTATCATACGATGTTTTTCAACACACTTGTGAAGAAAATAATACAAAAAAACCATTTTCAACAGTAAAAACGAGTTGTGAAATTTTTTTCGCAATGGCGGGCAAAATTAATCAGTTTACCTATGCGCGCGCATTTAACAATGGCAATCGGCCATAGACTAAAAGAATGAGGTTTATTTTCTTTTCTTTTTGGCTTTTCGTGGATAGTGTTTAAGCCACGTACAAAATAGGGAATTTAAATTTTTCATAATTAAAGAACAAATAAAATTTATATTTGAAAGTTTTATTTATTAAGCACGTACACGTTGAAATTATCTATTTAAATACGAAGTTGCATGAAATGAGCAAGCAATAGGTACATTAATTTATTTGTACTGTTGAGCACGATCTTTTTTGTATCGAAACTTTTTTAAGAACAAAGCATCTCAACCAATAAATTAAAAAGAAACTCTATAACTCACTTGTGAATAATAGCAATGAAAAAGTCACAGTTTGATAACAGGTATCATTATGTGCCTAATCGCGTTGAAATTAGAGCCACTTTATGAGCAAGTGTGTTGAAAAAATAAAAAATAAACCCATACCTCCAATAATTTTACAGCAACTGAAACGTATAAATTCAAAATGACGTTTAACCGTTAAAATGTTAAGCAAATCTGACAGATGACGTAACAAACGTGTTGAGTCATTATAGAACATTACAAGCAAAGGCTGGAATCACATTTGAATATCTGAACAATAGCGTAATTTACGGTGAGCATTATTTACGTCATATCGCATGAATAGTCAGATTTATTTATTACCTGGGCCGTGTAGTAATTTATTATATTCATCATGGTACAAGAAAAAAGCCCTGATACATTGAAACCTCGTCTCATCACGATTTTAATAGAACCTTTTGTGATCTTAGATCCATTATTTACAAATAGGTTACATGCCTATGAACTTTTTGTACCTTTTTAGGGTTCCGTACCTAAAAAGAAACCCTTATAGGATAACTATATTGTCCGAATGTCTGTCAAGTTACTTTAACTGAGGATCGCGTGGAGACATCAAGTGTTATAGAAAGAAAAATATAACTACTCGCAATGAAGGCTGCCCATCATCGGCTTCATTATTTCAGCCAAAAAAGGAGTAAAACACTGATAGACTTCCTACAAGCTTCGATACTGCGATCGGTCCTTTGCTCTAAATGCGCTTAGTAATACAAAATAACAGCAGCTGTTCTTGCCTATCATTATTTAACAATCAATTAACCGAAATCATATTTCCGAAATACAGGCCATACAAGTACCTTAACATGGTCTCAAGTTCGACAACCAAAAACTATTAAAATGCCTTACATAAAATGCTCTTAATATCACCTTACAGGTAAGAGGATACTCGGCGCTTTGAACGAAGAGAAAACCACAGCCCACACGCCATTCGTAAACGAATAAATTGAGATTTTACCTCCATTTGATATATGAATTTTTTTTATAGACGTGTGACTTACAACATTCCGAACTGCTATCCAATATTTAGGACCGATTCACGAACATAAAAGGGTTGAATAGAGAACTGAAGAAAGTTTTCCTAATCTTACTTTCAAGACTACATATCTCAGGCATATGAAGCAAAGTTTTTAGTTCTGGCCAATACTAGTACTAAAACTTTATGTAATGTACTGAAAGTATTTCTAAAAAGGGTTAAACCTTAAAGTTGTACGCCTAAATCTAATAATGGTAGAGTGCTTAGTCTAGTATGATTTAACTTCCAAAATAAAATATTTCCAACTACACGAATAAGTAATCCAATACTATTTGGTAACGTTTTCCATTATTGTTCTTCTGCCTAAATCGTTATACAAAATCGTCAATATATCTTTCTTGGTACCTACCATAAACTTTTAAAATACTTGCCAAGTGCAGGGCAGTTTAACTTAGCATTTTAACCATGTATTTGTACCATGAGCATTTCTCGCTGAACTGCAACATGTCAACTTTTGACCTGCTTCATAGTCTCAGGTCAGTAATCTGGCAGCACAGATTATTAAAAACTGACGATTGTTGAATGTATAAATGTCAAAAAAGAGTTGATGGTATGGATATGTTGCAGGTCAGCCTGCTGAAATGCTGTGACGTAGTCACTCACCGGTTTAGATCACGTGATCGCTGGCTGGCCTGCTATTTGGCACGCTCATGGTACAAACTAGCACGACAGGTCATTTTCCGTCTAAAATTGACTAGCTATAGAGTTCATGGTGGTTTCCCTGCCTTAACTTTTCATATTTTTGAACTTCTGCCAGATCTATTCTGTAAACAATTCACCAGCAAACTTCAAACTCAGGCCCACTTTTTGATCAGTATTTATCGTAACTAACGCTTAAAAAAGATGAGTACAAAAACTAAAAAACTGAAAAATCACGCTCTTAAAAGTATGAAATAAGAAAATATTCTCATCTGAAATTGTTACGTACTTTTTATTGTCTTGTAGATGGTGTAAAAAGTAGAGTATTCTTCTCGGGAATAAAGGTGCCTTCGTCTTGGGTGACCTTAAATCCCACGCTGCACTCAGGATTCCCTAGCTTTGCTCAGAAGTTAACGCCAGAATCCTTCGTTTTGCTCGGGATTCAAAACGGCGCCCTCTACATAAAACACTACTTTATCCCCTTAGTGCATAATCTACTATATGATATTTCATACATTTTCATGGTGGTGCTCAGACGATAACCGTGGTCGTATGCCACCTACAATACATTCTGCTAAGAAGCATACGACTATAATTTTTAAATCTGCGACAAATTTAAATTTAAAACAATAATTACTTACTAATTTGTCGCAGATATTTATTATATCTGCGACAAATTAGTAAGTAATTATTTTAAATAATTTGATAACGATAAAATATACTTCATAACAATTACAAAGGTGTTTGTACTCTCTTTCTATGGAGGGTATAATTGACTTTATTACCATTTCAAAAGATTCATAAAATCCATTCTAATTGCTGTTTGAAACCGTAAAGTTTCACAAAAGCCTTTGATTATTACCAGGAAAATCGTTTCTTTAGAAGAATAAAAAATACTGTAGAAATATTAAAGACAGACATATAAAATAGAAAAGACAGTTTCGACGCCTTGCTTGTGAGACCATTGATTCTGTTGACATTTGTAATTTGTAGGTTTTGCCGTTTGTTGTGTTATTTTTGATATATATGTCGCATCAAGGCTGGCCGATAGATGTAAACCATCGGGAAGTCAGGATGTATTCCCTTAGGTTAAGACATCGTGTGTGGGCAGGTCGGTGGGTACAATCGTGCAAATGAAATCACATAAGTTATTCGATACACTGGGTTTATTCAAATAGACACAAGTTACATTCTTGCTTACTAATATTACGGATCGACACTGATTCTACGACGTCTTAGCTCTACGGCTGTCAGTACTCAACTGCCCTGTTCCCCGCTACGCAAGTGCTTATAAAAGCGCGCTAATGCGTAATTGCTCTTGTTTGGCGCTAGGGGCGTGCTTGTGATTTGACTTTACGTCCGTATTATTGACTAAACCCGACACGGCCATCCTGCGAGACAGGCGTCCTCGTCTGTTTCTCATTGTCAGGTTCTAACAGTGTATCGAATCATGTGGAAATCCTCAATGGATGTCCTCAACCCTTGGGGAAAGCTGAGGGGTCTGTCAGACTCCTACTGACTAAAACCACATGGTGTTCTCTAGGCCGTAATTCCTCTTGAGAGGCGAACGTGGAACACACACGTCGCCTTCTCGGGCCTCTCTCAGGTGACAGATCCCCAAATCTATCACCCGCAGGCATCATCTTCTTGTCCCTGCTCCATGCCATCTCATGGTCACCTCGTGTTGCACCACACGTCATCTTAGTCCACTCCATCCTGGCAATCTCCCATCAAACAAGGGATGTTCTTCTGAAAAATACAAAATTTTCAAACAGTATTTGCTCGTCCAATCCTGACTCATACACTAGAGTGAGGAAACATTTTGAAACAATCAAACATGATCATTCAAATTTCTCTGTTCACTATTGCAAGGAACGAGTAAATCTATTTCCAATTTAAAGAAAATAGCAATTTAATCATCGAATTGGTACCTAAAAGCACCTAACCTTCGCGATTACAAAATTCAAGTACCAATGACAAGTCATAAATCTCAAATTAAATCAAACAAAAGAAACAGTATACCATGTTTCTTATTCACGATTTTTAACCATCACATAGCTCTACTAGCTATCTCATGGCTCTCTTAGCTATCTCAATTGCTCTACTCACACATCTCCACGATGTCGAGTCAACTCGACTCTCTGAACTTGACCTTGTTCACACAGAGATTTAGTACTTACTACTTTATCTACAATCTCAATTGGTACTTGAGCTCTGTGTGTCTTACCAACACGATCTACGCATAGTAATCAAAATTTGAAAACCAAAACTATTTCAATTTTCGTAATGAGGGCTTGACGATTCGAACGTCATTAACATTAACATGGTGACCTCACCTCTCGCATGACTATGTGAGTTTACTTTCTTTTAACCTCACAACTCATTAAAATCTTTCTGTAAGGTTCCTAACACAAACATGAATTTTCACACCAGACAGTGTCACACAGACTTCCACTTGCCATACAGGCCAACAGTTGCCATACAGGCCAACAGTTGCCACACATGCCAACAGTTGCCACACAGGCCAACAGTTGCCACACAGGCCAACAGTTGCCACACAGGCCAACAGTTGCCACACAGCGCTCGGCTACTCCTGACCGAACTAGATTATTGGGTTCGTTAAAATAGGGAAATTTTAGAACCCTACTCTTTAACTAAATCATTACCCTGGGCCATGTACCACTAGTCGCTCCAAACAAAGTTTAAAACTTATTCTGCAGCAAAAACTGCCAAGCCTATAGAAACCCTCGAGTAAAACCTCCAACGCCATGGCTCTCTAGCCGACCAGCAATTATATTGCTCTCACAACGGTCTCTCGGTCTCTCTCTAGACCCCGACCTCCACCAGAATCCACTGGTACGGTCAAACATAATACGTTCGATAGACTGAATTACTCGACACCTTAAGCTTGCTCATCATTATCAAATCCTTTTGACATCAACATCGACTGGTACATGACCCGCTGGCATCTGCCCTAACCTATCTTGTGCATACTTGTAGGTTCTAAGCGTACCTATTTAAAGCTTTCGGTGTTTAACGATCACCGTCCTGTCATAATCACCTATCGTGTACCTAATACAGGGCCTATTTAGTTTTAGAACTAGAACCTCCCACAAAACACTATTCATTAGAAAAAGGTCCGACGATCAACAAGTTCAACAACCAAACAAAGTAATTGTAACAATGCTGTTACTCTTTACCATAATTCTTGCAATGCATACTCAACTCATTAAACTTCTTCGTTGACCCATCGCCACATGTTACTCATGAGGTGCAGTCCAAAGTTCTGAGTATGAGTATACAAGCCATCATATTTTGTCTAACTACCACTGTCATCGACTATGACGTCTAATTCTCAAGGAACCTGGTGATCGGGGATCCTTCCCACACGATTCGCGGTTTTTACCCAAAGATTTTGGAACATACCGACCGTTTAATATGAAGGAAACAATTAAGCCCGATATTATTTGCGTCTTAATAGCTCGTGTGAAGGAGCTTTACGAATTAATTCAGATCAATATTCTCAAAATCTCATTAACAGTAACCCTTTACTATCGTTCTCTAACTCAGTCTTTATGTAAGGAAAACGATCGCGAGATCCACTGCTATCACAAAATTACTTTGAAAGTAAGCAAGTGAATTCAGATCTGAAGACGGTGGTTGTAAACCGTTACGCAACATAAGATCTGTTCCGAATACACGCAAATGACCAGTACAGTTACTAACTTGATACAATTGCGTTGGCCCAACGACATTACTAACTGGCTTTGCCACTGAAAATGACTAGTTGTTAAGTCACTTTGGATAGATAATCTTCTTCATCATCTGCCTAGCCTTTGCCCAACTATATTGGGGTCGGCTTCCAGTCTTACCGGATTCAGCTAAGTGCCAGTGTTTTACATGGAGCGACTGCCTATCTGACCTCCACAACCCAGTAACTGGGTAACACGATACCTCTTGGCTAGACTGGTGTCAGATCTCAAGCTTCTGACTACCCGTAACGAATGTCAAAGATCTTCAAATGACAGCCGGGACCAACGGCTTAACGTGCTTTCCGAGGCACGGAGGAAACTCGGTATGTTGAAATGGTCACCTATCCACGGACCGACCTCGTCAAGCGTTGTTTAACCTTGATGATCGACCCGTGCGGCTGTTACTATTTAGCCACGAGCTCATCTTCTTATGGCATACTAAATCCTAAAGTTCGTACTGAACCAAATGATGAAACTACCGCCAATAGCAAACTCATTAACTACTTGCTTACAAGTGTGTCTTAATTACCTAGTGATAGTGCCAGATGTAACCACGACCAACTCAGTGGTCAAACATGAACACTCTTAAATTTTGAAATAGCATCTCTTCACTAGAGAACATTCGACCTCACTATCGAAATAAAATAGAAGCGACTCACCGAGTATTCCATTCCAAACTTGCGCGTGTTCGTAACGTTCGGCTACCAACTGCGAACTGCTAGCCTGCCGTCGGTCTCAACCTCTTAGATGTTGACACGTCAACTTTCGCATTCAGCATTTGAACCGCTAGCCTGCGGCAGAGGCTCCATTGCGACGCAATGTTGTTTCTGAAATATGAAAAAGACTACGAGATTACATGTTCACATAGTTATTTTAACCATACACAGCAGATGAAAATTAATCGGTGCAGCGGTGTAGTAAACTAAACCGGCACAGCAAAATGGGTTATTGTGGACACCGAATGCAGGTACAGAGTCCCTGCTCAAAACATGAACCGCACTGACCACACAGTACAGGACCCAAGTGTCCAGGTAGGTATATGGGCTTTAGAGAATCCAATGAATGCCATAGCGTCAGTGGAATTTTAAGTCGCAATTAACGAGGCCTTGTAGGGTTTACTACGTTCCAGATAGTTTGGCTTCCAGGCTCGAAAAGAAGAATACTATGCTTCTCCTCAAACTTAACCCTCACTGCATAAAACTGTCACAGTATCAAAACTAATCAAAATATTTCATTTGGTATTATCATAATTTCCAGAATGATGTGTTCGGTACGGCATTGCTACTATATGGCTCTTAAGTCCGAACAATAATATTCAGCTAAGGACCATTACCAGTGATAGTAGAATAATAACTCTTCAGCAACACTAAAACTTGATCAGTGATAACTAACATGAAATTACGACCTGACACGGGCCGCCCCGACGATCCACTGACCGCCATACCGTACACAAAATCAGAATTTTGAATAATGAACACACTTTTCCATAGTCATAACAAAATGAAAACGACTCACCAGATTGGCATAAAGAGTGTGTATGGATCTTTCCACTCGTCCACACGCTCCTCCTTGACCTGTCTAGCTCCTTGGTTGTTGCTAGCCTCCTTGCTGCTCCGTTACGGACTGGTTTTTTCATTATTTCGTTTTCGAGGGTAGTCGCAACTGACAGCACGATATTTTTTTTTTGCAAGAATGTAACCGACATTTTCACTAGCTTTGTTTTTACGTGTGATCTCATTAGCACGATCGAATCCCAATTCTGATGTCGCATCAAGGCTGGCCGATAGATGTAAACCATCGGGAAGTCAGGATGTATTCCCTTAGGTTAAGACATCGTGTGTGGGCAGGTCGGTGGGTACAATCGTGCAAATGAAATCACATAAGTTATTCGATACACTGGGTTTATTCAAATAGACACAAGTTACATTCTTGCTTACTAATATTACGGATCGACACTGATTCTACGACGTCTTAGCTCTACGGCTGTCAGTACTCAACTGCCCTGTTCCCCGCTACGCAAGTGCTTATAAAAGCGCGCCAATGCGTAATTGCTCTTGTTTGGCGCTAGGGGCGTGCTTGTGATTTGACTTTACGTCCGTATTATTGACTAAACCCGACATATATAATAATTAATAATAATTTAATTTTAATATTAACAATGACATTATAGGCATTTAATTGATGTAGGTATTATTGTTATTTTTTATAGGTAGGTATATAACTTCTTAATCGTATATGACATTTGTAATTTTTGGTGGATTTTGATATTAATTTTGTATAATGATGAAATAATTTAATTTAATTTATTCTTATATAGTTTCTCACTTTTCTTTCTTCGCAGGCCCATTTAGATTTACCTGAAAGATTTAGTAATGTATATTTGAATTATTTAAGATACGAATTGAAAGCGCACGTCGCATCATTTTGTAAAACCGGTTTTGTGTTATGTGGAAAATGTCATTGGTTGTACATTTGTTACGCTCTGTTGATTAAATTTTATTTTATTACTGTAATGTGTAACCGTTTTTTTTTTCCCAAATAAATAAATAAAATAAAGCTCCCACAGACAGGCGCGGCGCGATAATGCGACAACCTTCTTTTAATACAATTGTGCAATTTATTGAACAGTTTTATATAAAGTCTTCCGTCGATAATATATGAATCTTCAACTCTTTACAAACTTAGATAACATAATATTTGATATAATATCTCATGATTATAATACAACAATTGTACCCACATAAAGACGTAATCGTAAACACAGATGTTGGAAAACAATTGGTAATTCGAGAACACAATACGTTTTCGTCTGACAATAGAGCCAACACAATGGTAATTGGAAAACACTTAACATTCCCAATGGGCTTCTCTACAATTTACCATGAATTTGCCACTCTAACTGTATATTTTAAAAACGTGAATAATTATTTCTAGGCATCTTCACATCACACATCACATCATCAGCCTATTAATGTTCCCACTACTGGGACACAGGCCTCCTCTCTGTGAGTATTAATTTCTTGCTTGGTTCAGATATTTTTTTTTATTTCCTCGCACAATGCATAGTAAAATCTTGTACGAGTATGCTATTATCTGACACGTCTCATTTAGGACAATGTCTACTTGCTTGGCGTGAGTGGATTGATGCCAGACTGGGCTCGCAAAATCACCAGATGAGAAGCATAGAGACATACCACTTGTGCGGAGAATTTGGGTGCCGCTCCCCAGATGGTGGAAATAAGGTGACGAAGCAAGTTATTACGGTTCCCGACCTTCTGTTCTTCTTTGTTACGTAGCAGTGTGAGTTATATGTTACCCAAGTAACACAAGAAGCATTTTAACAAACGAATAGTAAACTTATGTAGAACTTAAGGTCCGTATAAACTCTTATATAAGCTCACCGAGCGTCTAGACGCTTTATATTGGCATTTTTAAACCATTATGATGCTTTACACTGTATAACGTTTGGATAATGGCATATCAAAATGCTTTTGTAAAGCCTTTAGTTTTAGTGCAGCAAACCACAACGCAGCTGTAAAGCTTTCAGCTGTTTTTAGTGCATTTGGAATTACAATAGCATTTTAAAGTAGTAAATAAATGCTTAATGCTGTTTAATAGCATATACATGAACCATTATAATGCTACGCAAATCCGCTGTACAGCTTTCAGCTGTTTTTAGTGCCTTTGGGTCTACAATAGCATTTTTAAGTAGTAAGATCATGCCTAATGCTGCTTAATAGCATAAACTTGTGCCATTATAATGCATCGTAAATCCGTTATACAGCTTTGAGCTATTTTTAGTGCCCTTTGTTGTTTAATAGCACTTTTAAGTGGTTAGTAAAAGCCTAGACCTGCTGAGCAGCATAAACGTGAATCAATATAATGCTTGCATTTTAAAGATCAACTGAGTTCTGTTGTATAGCTAGCAGCTCTTTAATCAAATACACGTGAGTTATTGTAATGCGCAAAGCTGTATATAGGTTCATTTGACTAACTTTGTAAAACCATTAGTCGGCCATATTGAGGCAAAGCACAACATGGCCTATAAACATGCTTTTTTTTGTTGAAGGCACCATAATTATTTTTATTAGCCAGGCACAGGCATATGGAGAATAGAATAGAATAGAATAGAATACTCTTTATTATGTACACCATATAAGTTACAGAAAGTATAGACGAAGAAAACATTACACTGGGTGACACAATGGGCGGCCTTATCGCTAAAAGCGATCTTTTCAAGACAACCTTTGGATGGATTTAAAAAAATGAAAGGAAAGACAGTACTGGAGGAGACAGTAATGGAGGTATTTTATCAACATACTGTTGGCAAACAGATACAAGTTGTACAAAAATACTGAAACTGGTTTTTTTGTTTTGCTCAAGGATCCCCAAAATTGCGTTCAAGTAATAGCACTATTTCAGTCTACATCAAGTCTACTGGTATACTGGTGAACCCATATAGAACTACCTTATAGACAATGGCACTACAGTGGTTCATAAAAAGTCTTCTCTCTGGTCTCTTGACTTAACAATTGTTCACGTGTGAGTATTTATACTGCTGGTGGCATTAATTAGCCATTATAAAGGCTCACCGGGCTGCTACAGACCGACACCATTTTGTAAATATTTTATATCCAAAATGTATTATCATTCGGACCTATTTATAAAAGCAATTGGCCTTTATAGTAATAAAATAACTCAATTTAATACTGTCAACCAATACTATTATGTTAATTGTGCAAAATTCGTTCTATACTAGGAATACACAATTGTTTTGGTTATTTTACACATATATTTACATAACATTTTTTAACAAAACCACAAAATATCGAAGGCGCGTGAAAATTTTAAATGAAACTGATATAGACATTTACAGTAAACTACTTTGCGCAGTAATATTTGAAGGCATGTAATAACAAAAGAGTAAAAAACTTAAACAGTATTATACATTTTGTTTTGATGCAAAACAAATATGGTGTCACTCCCACAGTTTTGACCCTGTCAGCCCATATTATATTGCGAGACAAAGTAGTTAACTTACAACGATAATTTATTATAACATTTGTACCGTGGTATTAGAGATGTTTTTGCAATAATTTAGGGTTTAATTAAGTTCTAACTGTGAACACTTAAATAGCTCCAATAATTCTTTGACTCCATTCTTATGCTAGTATAATGCTTTTGTAATAATGCAATTAACATTCCATTATCAATAATATTGCTAGTATAATGCTTCTGTAATGCAATTGGTAACTTCATTGACCGTAATATAGCTTCTTTAATGCGTTGGGCAACTTCATTGACCACAATAATGCTAATATAATGCGCCTGTAATGCAATTAATCAACTCTTGTAAACGTATTTAGGATCTAAAGCCGTATAATTTGTGCCCGAATAAGAATTACAGTAGCCGTATAATCGTTTGTAATGCTACTATAGAACTAACTCAAAATGCGAAAACGATACAGAAATGCTGTAACTCAGCCGTTATACTGCTTTGATGTGTTACTTGGGTAAGGCCCTATCCAACGTTTGCCCAGGTATTTGGGGTTCGAGTAGTGTTCGACCTTAGTTCTTAGACCTTAAGAGTGAGCTTTTAAGTCAAAAGCTCACTCTGGTTGATATTATCACAAGAGTGAGCTTTTGACTTAAAAGCTCACTCTTGTGATAATATCAACCAGTGTTCCTGTCCTGGCTTGGTTAAAACTAGTTTTATTAAATATCTTGGTATAATTATAGATTCCAGACTCAGCTTCCAACAACATATAGAATCCCTTGTTAAACGAATACGCAAATTAATTTATATATTTAAAAACCTACGACATATTTCCAATACATCAGTTCTTAAGAAAGTTTACTTCGCATTATGCCAATCACTTATTTCATATTGTATAACCACATGGGGCGGTTCCTCTAATTCATACATGATCAATCTAGAAAGAGCCCAAAGAGCGGTATTAAAAGTTAGTTGCTTTTTTCCAATCCTTTACCCAACTTCTGAACTTTATCAACACTGCCAAGTACTTACAGTCCGGCAATTATTCATTATCATGACGGTATTAAAAAAACACGCTGAACTACCCCTTGATCCCGATCTCCTAACACAAAACAGAAGATTAACCAATATTTGTCCAATCATCCGTTACAAAACAAGTTTCTCTCAAAGGTTTTTCTGCTTTCTTGGTACTTTTCTGTACAACTCTATTAATAATAAACTATCTATATACACGCATACAAAAGAGGTTTGTAAAAGGAAATTAAGGAATTGGCTGTTAAACCTTGAGTACATTTCCACGGAAAATATATTAAAACCAGTGTCATAAACTCATAACACGCACATTTACACTCACACTCGTACACTCACACTCACACATTTACACTCATGCACACATCCTTCTCATTTATCCATTCTCATTTTTTTTTTTTTTTATAGTTACATAGGTACTTATTGTTTGTAGATTCATACTCTTCAGTGAATAAGATACTTTTGTATATTTTTCGCAGAATTTTTAATTTTTTTATTATTTTTATACTTAATTTCTCTTTGATTTTAATTGTCTTTGATTTTGATTTTAATTATCTTTAAATTTAATTTAATTGTATTCTAATCTACACTTAAATTTCGATTTTGTAAAGAGTACTAGTAGTGTAAAATGGGTGATCTGTAACACAGGGCCTTACCTATCTCAGACACCCTTCTCCATACAAGGTTACATAATTATTATGATAGTCACTGTATTTTGATGTCGAGATAAATAAAGAATTTTTATTATTTATTATTATTATATTATTAGTTCTTCGGCACGAGATGGCGAGTATCCGATTTGCATGCGATTTGATTTGCATCATGACGGTAAAACTTCTATCCATACTAATATTATAAAGAGGTAAAGTTTGTGAGTTTGTAGGTTTCTGAATTTGTGAGTTTGTGACGTTGTATGGGGTAATCTCTGGTTTTTTTTTTGAAAATTATTTCACCAGTAGAAAGCTACATTATTCCTGAGTGTGTTATAATATATTTAAAAAAAAAATTAGTTATCTTTATGAAAATTGCAATAATGTAACCCAAGGTAGCAAAATGTGGCCTATAAAATTCATTCTTTGGCGTGCGCTGAGAAAACTGTTGATGATAGATAAAAATTATTAGTAGGTAGGCAGGGTAGGCAGGGTAGGCAGGGTAGGCAGGGTAGGCAGGGTAGGCAGGGTAGGCAGGGTAGGCAGGGTAGGCAGGGTAGGCAGGGTAGGCAGGGTAGGCAAAGTAGGCAGGGTAGGCAGGGTAGGCAGGGTAGGCAGGGTAGGCAGGGTAGGCTGGGTAGGTAGAGTAGGCAGGGCAGGCATTGTTGACAGGGTAGGCAACGAAGGCAGGGTAGGCAGGGTAGGCAGGGTAGGCAGGGTAGGCAGGGTAGGCAGGGTAGGCAGGGTAGGCAGGGCAGGCAGGGCAGGCATTGTAGGCAGGGTAGGCAACGAAGGCAGGTTAGGCAAGGTAGGCTGGGTAGGCAGGGTAGGTAAGGTAGGCAAGGTAGGCAGGGTAGGTAAGGTAGGCAGGGTAGGCAGTTGACGGGAGCGAAGCCGGGGTCAGCTAGTTTATAATAATTTAAAATAATAATCTAGTCATTACAACGTATATTGACCACCTTTAAATATACGTTTTTTTTAAACCGGCCAAGTGCGTGTCACTCTTCACTTCGCACATTTAGGGTTCCGTACCAAACCGCAAAATTAAGTTGGTTGGAATAGGCAAAATGAGGGAATTACAAAGAAAAAATCTGATTTATCAATAGATTGGTATTTGTTTGTAAAATATAAGAAATAATTAACATTACCACCAAATTTCAAGTTCATAGGTCAATTGGAAATTAAAAAATACTTAAAAATTTTGTAAAAAGACCTGACTTTGGTGGCTTCTCATTCCTTTGTTTTTCAATATTTTTTAAAACAAGAAATACGGTATTTATTTATTTAACGAGCTCTAAAAAGCAGCTCTATGCAACTCGATGGGGCACGTCAAACTTTTTTTTTCACGCCCCTTTAGCTGTATGGGAGCCCCCCATAAAAATATAAAAAAATGATTTTTGACAATTTGCATGTGTTTGAATCAACATGATGCTTATACTGTGAAAAAATTACTGTAGCTCAAACGGTTAGCCGTTTCGCCGTAAAACCCGTGTATCAGAACCCTAAAAACTACCTTCGCAGGAAGAAACTTGTTCAAAATACAAATTAGAAGTTCGCTCCAACTTCAATTTTTCGATAGGAATCTGGACTCCTTCGATATTGGCTCATTGGAATTCAAATCTCGCCTCCATTGGAATCGCGTGTCAGGTAATTTAGTAACTTGCCTGAAATATGGAGTCTTGGACTTTATCAAGTGTAAAGAGTTTTGTTTCTGTGGAAATGTTTACCTATTAGGTTAAAATATTGTTTCCTTGTTATATTTTTTCATATATCTGTATTTATATCAGCTTTTCATTCAAGTATTACTTCGTAGTTGCCTAACAAAATCATCATCATCATATCAGCCGAAAGACGTCCACTGCTGGACATAGGCCTCCCCCAAGCGTCGCCACATTGACCGGTCCCGTGCGTCTCGCAACCAGTGGATCCCCGCAACCTTCACCAGGTCATCGGTCCACCTGGTGGGAGGCCTTCCAACGCAACACCTTCCGGTTCGTGGTCGCCACTCCAAAACCTTTCTGCCCCATCGGCCATCCATTCTGCGAGCAATGTGCCCTGCCCACTGCCACTTAAGTTTGGCGATTCTTCGGGCTATGTCGGTAACCCAACCAGGGTTACCGAGATAGCCCGAAGAATTGCCAAACTCTTGCGGATATCCACATATCTGATTTGAAAAGCCCTAACAAAATCAACAAAAAGAAAATATATATTAAAAAAAAAATGGACTTTTCAAATGTGCCGTACTCATGTCCGGCGTGCGTGTATGACAAGATGAATGATTTTAAATGCAGCAAAAGCAGTATTTAAAGATCGTTGCAGGTGGCGTTCTGTAGTTTCAGCTTATCCCCATGTGAAAAAGACTTGAGTTCCTATAATCGGTTAATTGGGACTTATTTTTCTCCTACTTTCCAGATTATGTGCCTTTATGAACTTTATTGTCTTGAGGAAGTCCTTTTCCAAAACTGAAACTAAAGGCCCCTATTCCATGAAGGAATTTCCCCATAAAAATAGTCCTGTAATTGGCTGAGTTCCGGCAATTCCGGGCACGCCGTCACATTTTAATCAGAAATATTTCCTTCGAATGCTTTTCGTGTTTTATGTTGGCCTTAGAAATACGGAAATAACAGTTTTGTTTGATAATAGTAGATTGATTAGAATTTGAACAGTTTTGAAAGGTCAGCCATTATAACTTATTCTGGTCTCTTCGAATTATGTAAATTGTATTAATTTCCGGCGGTTACATTTTGTGAACGGTCGGTACTCTGTCAATATTTCAAACTCTGAATAATTGAAACGCTTAGTATTTGATTTAGTTTGTTTTGTTCCGATTTATTATTCTATTAAATTGATGTAAATAATTAATGAAAATATACAGTCTTGTTTGGATATCTCATGTAGGCACAAAGAGTAGGAAGTGTAAAAATGTAGTACCGCACCTAACTACACTTTTCTTGCTATGCAGATAACTATAACTTTCTTCTAAGCGAGTAAGTACCGAATGTACTTTTATTTCCGAATTCCGTTTTGTTTTCGGGATAAGCCCGCCAGACTATTCCCAACTCAGCAACTCCTGAAAGCCAACAATGGCGACCACCAGAAATGCACCAAATCAGTGAAGCTCGACGAGTTTTGGAGAACAGATTCAAATATAATGGATCACGCAACAAAGTTAATCAGAAAAAATAGCACAGGAGTAAGAAAACTTCTACTTTTAATTCTTCTTCTTAGCATTCTATTGTATTCTAGATGGCTTCAAGGAATTGAACAGAAACAACTTCCATATTGGATATCAACAGAAACCCAAAACATTTAGATACGTCCAGTCCTCGTCAAAAAAATAGATACATTTAACCCACTTACTGACTTGATCTGATCGATATTCAAGAATTTCAGTCAAACAATATTGTATTATTTATTTATCAATTCTGTTCAGTTTTCGTTGCTGGGCGTATTTATATCCTCACATGACATGTTTGATTCGTGACATCAACCATTTTCCGCTGGTATGTTTTCAAACTCCTGTTGCCTCTGAATCAAATCCGGTACTACATATTAAATGCGCAACTTAGCTACCTAATCTTTAAGCTAAAGATTCAAAACCTATCATTTGAGACTGTTACTACTATGGTTTTTAAAACCAACCTTAAAGGTGCAAGAATGGCTCGAAGTACACATCAGCCTATTAATGTTCCCACTGCTGGGACACAGGCCTCCTCTCTGCGAGAGGGAATGGGCCGTAATCCACCACGCGGGCCCAGTGCGGGTTGGTGGATGTCACATGTCTTCGAATTTTTGGTTCTAGGACATGCCGGTTTCCTCACGATGTTTTCCTTCACCGTTTTGAAGCATAACTAGGCTTATTTTCCAAAAATCAAAAACAAGATGCGACTTCTCGACAAATGTCTTTTCTTGCTTTAATATTTTAGAACTGGATCTTATCAAGATAGAAAGAAACAATCGGCTAAGAAGCCTTTAATAAAACAAAGTAGTCTACTGTACACTGCTCTCACAGTGGTGATGAAATAATTTACACAAAGTAAAGCGCCTACCTGGGCTCGAACCCACGACCTACAACTTGTAAGTCGCGGCCGATACCACTGGGCCACCACTGCTCTCGAAGTGTTATTTTTTAATTGTGATGGGTTTGCTCTTGACTCTAGTCTAGACTCAGATCAGAGGTGACAGAAACAAAGTCGACGATGGACTGAGCTTACCCAGAAGAAGCCTGTTCACTCTAACTTTGAATAGATTTGGGTTGTATGCGTTCGGAAACACAGACGCAGGCAGTAAACAGAAACGAAGTAAAAAGAGCAGATGTGGAATAAGAAGTTTTATACCATTCCCCCTCTAAAAAGCTTATTTTATTCACTGAAAACAGTGAATAAAAAGCACTTTTACTCACTGTTTTGGTGTTTGAATTTAGAACACACCAATACATAATATTCGACGTCCATCTCAATGCTATACAACCTCCATGCGCATACAATACTCTATTCGAACTCCTTGTGCAAAGAATATTCGACTTTCAAACTCCTTTATCGATTTGATTTTCAGTTTGTTAATGTTTAGGATTTTAATAATGATTTTGATTTTAGTCTGGGATGTTTAGTGAATACTTATTTGGATTGTAATTCTAATATTAATTGCATTGGTGTTAATTAATTATAATTATGTAACGTAACGGAGGTGGTCACTGGCCCCTGAAACGCAGTTTCTGTAACCTGCTTTAATATAGAAAAAATGTGAATCCCTGAGTTTTCACATTTTTTTTAAATTTTGAAGGGAATAAAACTTTTATTTAGTATTTTTCCTTGTGATTTTCGCTTAAATTTTTGTATTTCTCGTAGTCATGGTATAAAATATAGTATGCAACTCTTGAATAAAACGGATTTATATCGAGGGCCATGAATCACTCGCGTTGCTCAGGATTCTAACACTTAAATCACTCGCTATGCTCGTGATTCAATCATCATGAATCACTCCCTACGGTCGTGATTCAGTTGTTAGAATCCTTCACTTGCTCGTGGTTCATCTATGGCCCTCGCTTTAAAACCGTCCTTTATTCACTAGTTGCATAATATACTATTATCCTGCCCCCAATGTGAAAAAGCGTGAGTTTATCTATGTGTATATCTAGACAGTAAATAAAAAAATATGATGATAGCTTAATATTTTTTTGGTGATCCATGAGAAACAGAAAGTCACCAGTCTCGGTGAACGGTTGCAATTCTTCTTTGCAATGGTAATGGCATGTTATTACCTGGATCACATTGTTATCACGTTTTATCCCGTGTATACGTGCCAAGCCCTACGCTATTGAAATATTTAACAACCCTAAGGTGAACCTGAATATGAATGGATATGTGTTTTCAATAGAGCAGGCGGTAACGTGTGGTGATTTAAGAGAGAGCGCAATTGTCATGCTCAAATGGTAAATTAACTTGTGAAAAAATGGTGTCGATAGGAAATCCCAGTGTTTTGTTCAGATATTCAATAGAATAGGATTTGGAATAAAATAATGTTATGGTGAAAATATAAAGTGAAATAACAGCTAGATTGGGTTTGGCTAAACTTAGTCATTGGTTTAATTTAAAAGGTTTATATTATCAATAGGAACAAACTATGGAACAAACACCCAATTCTTAATGTTTTTACCCGAATAAACTGAATTGGTTCTTGGCTCTTTTTTATTCGGACGTAAGGAACCCTAAAAATTAACATCACGTCTCGTAAGAAAATAATGAGGAAGGTAAATTCTCACAGAAAATTCGTACAATTGCAATAGGGACGTTTCCTGGGTAGAACAATAATAATTCTAATCAGTCCATCAGTGAGATTATCAAATAATTTTGGACCCGTATTTTTTGCTTTAAAATGCAAAGATAAAGCGCATCAAAGTTCAGGAGTGGGGGTTTGTGACATCACTTTGTCAGTACAAAGTGTAGCAGACTGTGACGTCACATGATATTTCAACGAGCTGTATCGTCGTATTTTTTAGTTTACGTGGCAAAAGAAAAAACACGCGTCCAATAATAATAATAATAAGTTTTTAAGTTTTCTTTTTATTGTTTTTAAGTTTCCTTTTTATTAATATTTAAAAATGTATAAAGTAAGAACAAGAATAAATAAAGGAAATAATAATAATAATTTTATTTTAATTTTCTCACCACAATATACATAAATTATCTTACATTGGTCAGATTCGACAGTAATACACAACATAGGTAAATATATATTGTGGGAGACTGGTGCCTGAGCTAGGCTCGTGGCCTGTGTTTCAGGACACCAGGATCCCACCCCTTTACATTTTCATTTTATAAATTATGTACTAAGCGCGCTGACAGAATGTAGTAAAGTATTATAAGACATTTCAAAGTTTTATTTATTTTGGTTAGTATCTAGGTTAAGTATGCAAGACGAATGTAAGTAGATGTGTAGTATGGGTGAATGTGTGGGTGTGTGTGTGATTTTTGTTTAGTTTGTATAAGAATGTTTTCAGTATCATTATAGTTTAGGTTGCCAATATTTTAGGTTGTCTAACTGATGGACTAAATAGATATTTTTTGTCAACTACCCTATTGCTTTTACCATGCACACACACACATCACATCATCAGCCTATTAATGTTCCCACTGCTGGGACACAGGCCTCCTCTCTGTGAGAGGGAATGGGCCGTAATCCACCACGCGGGCCAGTGCGGGCTGGTGTATGTCATGGTGTAGGACATGCCGGTTTCCTCACGATGTTTTCCTTCACCGTTGTTGAGAGAATTTACCATGCGGTGTGAATGAATTCTGAAAATAAGAAAGATTCCAGATATAAAATATTCTTCTCATCTATTCCAGTCACGTACTATCTAATCTTGGGAGCAATACTTTTTCCTGTTTTACCATTGGCAGTAAATATCGTCTAAATTGTATAAAAAGTCTTTTAGTAAGCTGCTTACCTTTTTATCGACAGCTCGGTAAATAATTTTGTCTTATTTATACTAGCATTTGTTGATTTTGTTTGGTAATGAGGTTAATAAATATTTATAAGGAATGGCAGATAAATTGTGTTTACCTACTTCAAGTAAATTTTCTGTAGTTTTCATAATTTTTTATCGATGGTCGTTACCATGTAAATATTGTATGCCTGAAGGGTGGGACATAGCTGATCTCAATTTAATTATTTAAGACCTGTATTATGTACCTACCTATGATGCACAATAAAGAAAAAAAAAGATTATTTGTATTTGTACAAGCCCCAGAGGCGGTCTGTATCCCCACAAGAACCCCAATAGGACACAGGCCTCCTCTCTGTGAAGAGGAATGGAACGTAATACACAATATATCGCGTTACAAAAGGAAAAATTAAGTTCACATCGGTCGAATTTCCTCGCATTGCGTCCATATGAACGTGACTGCAATTTAAATCGTCTATAGGTTAAATATAAATCGAATAGCGTTAGGAAAGCCGCTAGTAATTTTGAATGTCAGAATAAACACAAAAAATATTTATTTTGTTCCAAGAAGTTAGTTCTTCAGAAATACAAAGTATCCTTTTTATACAATCTGCGCAAAGACAGAAAAACACTTTAACGTATCAAAGAATAACACAGATTTGTTCATCTTTGCTCTAGCCCGAGTTCAACTGAATATTATAAAAAAGTTTTCAACATTATCTGACTCCCAGTTTCATATGAGTTTTGAACAAACCTGGGTGGATTTTTGAACAAATCGGAAGTTTAGCGACAAACTTATCCTAAAAACTTAGCCATTATTATAAGTAATCTCAGATCTACGAGAATAATATAAGTATATATAGGAAAGGGTACAGAAGTTATTAAGTGTTTTACTTTTGTGAAGTGGCTCTGAAACTTGATTCGAACCCTAAAACTTGAGAGAAATAAAAGGACGTCTAAATCTCTACCCTTTTCATTAAAACCGAAGAGCTATTTTTGGTTCTCCTTACTTGTATAACAGGTACTTGTATAATATACATTTGATTAGTCACAAAGTAGTGAAACAGTCTAAGATTTCCTTTGCCTAGTTGTTTCTAGCGAATCTTTAATTCATTTGTAGAAGATTCCTTTATGGCATCCGTATAGTATCGTCCATAATTATGTTAAGGTACTTATTGCCGCACTCAGAGACATTTAACGGTTACTTAACGCGCTCCTTAGTATAGATTTTGTACTAAAAATCTCTACTAAGGAGAGCTTTAAGTAACCGTTAACGACTCTGAGTGTGGCAGTATGTGATCAAACGCGTACAAACAATATATACGTATTTTTAGAAATGAAATTACGATTGTAAACCCAACAAACCCAATTATAAATCAATACAGATTTATGAAAAAAGCTGCTACCAACAGCGAATACTCCCATTTATTACATAAAATATTTTTTGGGCTACCCCATAACCAACGTAGGTATCAAACTTTGGAAACCATCTGTCTCTCGGGAGCCATCCACCTACAATTACTTACTTAATTTCTTAGAAAGTTTTTAAAACTTCTGAAACAAAGTTTGTCTAGATTTTGTACCAGTTTTTTCAGTTTAAAACCCTGGAGATTCTGGAAACTTTCAAAGAAATATATTTTCTAGAATTGAAAATATGTTTGTCTATGTTTATCTTTCACACCGTTTTGGGAGTTACGGTTGAAGTTACCTATACTTTTATTTAGTTTATTTATTATCTATCTAATAAAGAAATAATTATTGAATAAACAACTATAACTTCAAGATTTATCCTTGCTTTGTAATATAATTGACTAGCTATGTTCCCCGTGGTTTCGCTCCCATGGAACACCCCATAGGACCCGTTTTTGGGATAAAAAATATCCTATGTCACTCAGGAACAATGTAGCTTTCTACTGGTGAAAGAATTTTCAAAATCGGTCCAGTAGTTTCGGAGCCTATTCGGTACAAACAAACAAAAATTCTTTCCACTTTATAGTATTAAGGGTACACTAGTCGACGGCACGAACTATTTTGTGCGCGGGGTTAAAATGCATATATCAACTGACAACACGTGCGGAAGAGATAGATGCTGTGATGAGCAGTAGGAAGCTAGTTCGCGTATGAATACACACTTTTGCAAATTTGTAGCGAAACCGACCGCGCGAAATTTTATAAACAGACCTTTGGCAGTCTAGATATCATGAAAAAACAACGAAATCTATCTGTTCAAAATAAAATTATTTGCATTGTTGAACTACTAATCTATCCCTGTATGGAGGCCGTTTTGCAATTTTCCGTCTTCTTATGGTATTTATTTGCGCCCAAAAATGCGTTAAAATTAGTGTCGAAATGTGGAACATTCGACGCTCATAACTTTCAAATATTTAATTTTTTTACTTTTTTGCTTCCATACAGGGCTAGATAATGATGATATAAATTGATATCACTTTTTATTTTGAACGTACATCGTCAAACAGAGGAATAATCCCTAGACTACGTTTGTATGGAAGAATTTCGACTAGTGTAACCTTAAGTATAGATTAGCAAGTGTGGGTCAAATCTTGCAGCTGTTTTTTAAAGCATTCGCTTTTGGTTTGGATGACAATGCTTAGAATGCAAAGTTTCTTAATTACTAAAAAAAAAAAAAATCACTTAATAAACTGTGGCAACACAGTTTTTAGCAAATCAATATTATACTTAGTAACATCGTAATAAACCTTAACCACCAAACTGAACAAAGAATATGTTTTAATGAAATACGACACTGTTTTGCTGACACGTGTTATACATGACCTAGTTATAGCCTACGGTCGTGTTCAGACGCACAACTTTCGAACAACACCATAGAGATATATTTAGCGTGACGATAGCTTCAAATTTGTGGTTGCTTTATGGTTGCCTAAACACACTGCACGCTAGTCAGTGTATATACTACGCTCTTTTTTAGGGTTCCGTAGCCAAATGGCAAAAAACGGAACCCTTATGGATTCGTCATTTCTGTCTGTCTGTCCGTCCGTATGTCACAGCCACTTTTTTCCGAAACTATAAGAACTATGCTGTTAACTTGGTAAGTAGATGTATTCTATAAATCGCATTAAGATTTTCACACAAAAATAGAAAAAATTATAATAAATTTAGGGGGTTACCCATACTTAGAACTGAAACTCTAATTTTTTTTTTCATCATACCCATACGTGTGGAGTTATTTAGGTTTCTAATGTATTTTTTTTTTCTAAACTGAATAGTTTGCGCGAGAGACAATTCCAAAATGGTAAAATGTGTCCTCCCCCCCTCCTGTAACTTCTAAAATAAGAGAACGATTAAACTAAAAAAAACATATGATGTACGTAAACTTCCACCGAAAATTGGTTTGAACGAGATCTAGTAAATAGTTTTTTTTTTAATACGTCATAAATCGTAAACCGCAAATTACCAAGTACGGAACCCTTCGTGCGCGAGTCCGGCGCCCACTTAGCCGGTTTTTGTAACATATTATCAAAAAATCAAAGACTCTGTAATCCGCCTCCGGCGGTCATATCGTTTTTCTCTATGTGATGTAAAAGTTGCCTATTTATGGCTGACATTGTCAAGCCCGGTTTTTACATCGACGCTGTACATACGAAGGCGAAGTTCTATGAAAATTCAATTGCATTTTACTATACCTTTAACTTACATAATCATCTCACATTTATGATTAAAATATGGTTGTAATATGTAAGTTTATCTCAGAACACAAATTGAGTAAGGGTCTTACAACTTTTGCGTGGCTTTAGTGTGGTCGGAAGTGGTGTGTCTGAACACATCTGTGAGGCAATACATTATTCAACAAAGCAACGCTTGCTACTAGACACTTGTTAGTAAAATATTCCGTTATACTGATAACTTCGATAGAGACATGGAATAGGATATTCTTTTGATTTAGTTTTGTATAAAAGTCTACCAAGTACTTTTTTGTAGGTAAAACAAACTTGCCAGACTGCTCGTAATTTACTTCGATTGGATGCCGCTAGATGCATTAAAAACAGGACTTAGCTACTTGGAGGAGGCCTATGTCCAGCAGTGCAAGTTTTTAGGCTGAACTGATATTGATGATGAGGGTTTGTTTTAAATAATGCGACAAGTACACTTATATGTGAACTTCCAAGCTGAATATTATCGAAATGTTCGGTCGGTATCCAGACAAGCTTAAAATAACGGCGTTATACTCGATTCCAAACTATGTCTAGACTTACACATTAACAAAATTGTGAGTAAAGCTTACCAATTATATGGCTTTATCATGCGATCTACTATTGACTTCAAGAAAATCTCGTCATATCTATGCTTGTATAAAGACCTAGTTCGGTCACAGTTGGAGTATGCAGTGTCGGTATGGAACCCCTTCTACAAAAAGTATGCTGAAATGGTTGAAAATGTTCAGTACAAATTTTTACGCGCCATGCACTACAGATGTCATAAATCCTTCCTACCTTACTCTCAGTTACTCAGCAAGTACAAGCTCCTGCCCCTTGGCTCTCGAAGAATATACCTTGAAGCCATTATCTTACATAAAATTGTTAGAAATAAATTCAATTGTTTAGATATAAGTAACATGATTTGTTACGTAGTGCCTAGAACCATTCATAGGCGACAAGTTCGCGCAGGTACTCTCTTTGCAGTGAATTCATGCCGAACTAATTCTGGCCAGCGCGCACCTGTCCGCCGAATGGTTGACTCATATAACAGTACCTTTGAAAATATCGACATATTCAGTTGTCCAATGTGTAAATTCAAAAGCCTCACTAGATCTTCTTTATTAAATAAAACCCATATTAATTAAAATCCATTTGTGTTGGTGGGTGTGATGATTTGCAGAAAGAGCTTTCTGAAAATCGTCAAACTCTCTAAGGTCATACCTACTTTATAATATGTAATCTCCTAAATTTTAGTTTATTTTTTTGTTTGCTTCAAGAAATACAAATAAAAAATTACTGCTCGTACAGCTACTAAAGCTCCTAGCGATACACTTCTTTTTTCTTTTAAACTTTTATGTCTACCTGTGGACAGCGTTGTGGGTTATATTATTACTAGCATTGTTATTGTTAATTTAGTTATAAGTTCTTATAATGTAACTGTTTGCTGTTCCTATCAATAAAAAATAAAATAAAATAAAAATAAATAAAATAACGATTTCACCTTTTAACGAAAAAACTATTTTAAAACTTTCTTTTGTGTTGACTATATCTTCTTAATTATTAACAGCAAAGCATTGGAAATAATAATCATTTATAATATGCGGCAATTTTAAAGTACCCACTCACTTTTAAACTATGTTTCAGACAGGTTGTTGATTCGCTGTTATCGTGGTAATTTTAAAAACGTATGAGTTTCACCCAGAACATAGTTTTCGCTGCCGCGAATAAAATGTTTTGATAAATGGTCGAACTATACGCGATAGATTTCACCCGTGGGTGCAACTGTCACCATATTTTTGCTGCAGTGCTCGAAATGCAGGTCAGGAACTGAATAAACCATACGAAGCAGTCTGAAAATAAATTTGTAACTCGAGGGTACAATAACATACAGTGTATGTGCAACTTCATAAACAAACAAACACATTAGGCTGTAGGGCATTCGATGTCTGCGAAGACGATAATCGAAAAATCAGAATGTAAGGGATTGTTCACGTGATTTTTCGATATCGCTTGTCAATCCCATACAATTTTGCCTTTTTAACCGACTTACCAAAACGGAGGAGGTTCTATGTTTGACTTTATAAACGTTTATTTTATTTTATTTATGTTTATTCACCGATATGTCCGTCAATTGTGAAAATATTTTGAAAATTCTTTTTTTATTTGAATGAGTATATTCTGAAATTGGTCCTAATTGGTTGAAGATCTGATGAAGAACTTCGGAGATACAACAGAACTCTTCAATAAACAACGGCAAATCTTCAAGCTACTTCCATTCTGTCTATGAGCCTTCCACTCTCAACAATGTGCAGCAGCAGACCTTCGACGATGCTGAGAATAGCCGTCTAGTTAGCAATTTTGTGATCAGTATTGAACAGGTACACAGTGCTTTGAAATCCGTGAATTGTTCTAAAGGTCCAGGCCCTGATGGAATCCCGCCACTATTCCTTAAAAGTACCGCTAACACTTTAAGTCTTCCTCTATTTATTATTTATAATAAGTGCTTGAGCCAAGGGGCTTTCCCAGAAGTGTGGAAACGAGCAAATATCACCCCTGTCCGAAGCTTTTCGAGAGGCTTATCCACGACCAGCTTTACCCGATTATTCATGATCAGATTATTAAGCAACAACATGGGTTCGTCAAGAAAAGATCTACAACTACTAATTTGATTCAGTATACTGATTATTTATTCAATAATTTAGACACACGTGTACAAGTAGACTCTATTTATACTGATTTCCGTAAAGCTTTTGACATGGTCGATCATAAATTACTTCTAGGCAAAATAGCATTTAACGGTATTCGTGGCAATTTGTTCCGTTGGTTCCTATGATACAAATAGAACGCAAAAAGTGGTGGTTAATGGTTTCCATTCCAAATCCATAACTGTTTCATCAGGGGTGCCTCAAGGCTCGATAAGGTCCTTTGTTATTTATTATATTTATCAATGACATTGACATGTGCTTTCTAAATTCTTACTTTACGCAGATGACCTGAAAGTCTTTAGACCCATCAAAATAATTTTTGACTGTCAACTGCTTCAACAAGACCTCAATAGTCTTGCAGATTATTGCACTAAAAACAAACTCCAACTTAGTATTTCTAAATGTTGTTGTATTAGCTTCACTAAAAATAAAAATATATTTAAATATCCCTATGCAATACACAGTGAAACTCTGGCAAGGGAGAGTTTGATCCGCGACCTGGGAATATTACTTGACGATAAACTGCACTTAGACGCACATGTTAATAAAATTGACAATAATGCTTATCGCATGTACGGCCTTGTGATGAGATCATCCACGGAGTTTAAGCACCCTAGTACATATTTATCGATCACTAGTTAGGTCTCAGTTGGATTAAGCGGTACCTGTGTGGAACCCCTTCTACAATAAATATATTGAGTGTCTAGAAAGCATACAACGTAAATTTTTAAAGTCTATGCATTATCGATGCTTAAAAAGTTGTTATCTCTCTTATAGTGAGTTACTTAAGAAATATAATCTGCTTTCTTTGAGTTCAAGGTGTACTTTTCTTGAGACTACATTTTTGTATGATTTATGCAATAACTCGTATGATTGTTTAGAAATTGGTAACAAGTTGTGTTATATAGTTCCCAGAACATGCCAGGGACTTGAGGTGCGCGCACGACCTGTATTTGCCACTACTTCCAGTCGTACTAATGCCGGCTTGCGTGCGCCGCTTCGTCGCCTCACGAGCAATTTTAATAAGAATTTCTGCAGTTTGGATCTGTTTGATTTACCGCATAGAAAGTTTAGACTCATGTTACTTAACATATTGAAAGCCTAGTGTCACAATGTTGTTTCACTTGTGCGGCACTATTGATGGCTTTATGTTTTGTTTTGTTGATACTTTACTATTAATATGCCTCTTTTTTATTTATTGTATACAAAGCTATTCTTAAAATTTACCAAATTGTCTCATTGTTATCTGTGGAGAACGTGGTTGATTTCACATTTGTATCATTTCTGTATCCGATATTTTTTGTAATTATTAATGTGTAATTGTTTGTTTTCCCGAATAAATAAAATAAAATAAAATCACTCGGGATTGCTGCAATCGCATGTCCGTTTATTGTTTATACCATTTCATAACAAAACATCTCGCCAGTACGCTCTCAAGGGGTACGCAGATCTCCATTTTACCGGTTAAGATCAAGTTTCATGATATTCATTTTCCAAATGGTGTCCGTACCGCAAAAAAATGCAACCTATCAAAGACACCGACTTCCAAAAATAATAGTAGTTTATGATACTGTTGCATAATAAGGGGTATTAAAACATGAGTGTGTGTTTAAAAACCGAGCCGTAGGCGAGGTTTTTAATAGTATTCACACGAATGTTTAATACCTAGTTATGTGCAGTTTCATACACTACTTTATCTACACTCATACATTTTGGGATTGAACCTACCTTTTTTTTCATTAATGCATCTTAGAATAATCTCGACTTTTCTGGTAAGACATTATGAGTAATTTCCTTCGCCGCATATAAAATATTTGGCGGTATCAAATTTTCTTTACATTCACTAATATCAGACATTTTAAGCAAGAATAAAAAAAAAACTCATGAAATTCAGTACAGCGAAACCTGCAAAACAAAACGTATGAATGGCGCCAAAACCCATCACATCACCGCATTATCCGCGCATGCGCTAAGGCTTAGCACACGCACTGCGATATTTATTCGCGAGATTTTTTTCCGCCCATTCTGCGACCTATAAAATTGTTTGAAGCTGCTCGCATTGCGGTAAAAAAATCGTGCGGCAATAATACCGCTTGAAAGCCGTGTTTTGCAACAGAATCCACCGCATCGCGGCGCAAATTCAATTCGCGCAAATATTTTGAGCTCTTTGAACAGGTATTAAGAGACAAAATTCGCGCGAATAAAAATCGCAGTGCGTGCTAAGCCTAAAGCGGGCATTGTCACAGACAATTTAAAATTGGAATCAAATCTTTTTTTATAATAGTAACTAAAATGGCATTTCAAAAAAAAAATTGATAGAAACTCCTTAGTGATTAACTTCTTGGATTTGTCCTGTATCGTAATAGAAAAAAAAAAAAAGTTAACACCCTTGCTCGTAAAGCTGATGTTATTCCACCGGTTTTAAATATGTAAAGCGGGTCATAAAAAACGCGTGTGTTACCAAAGCAAATAGGGCTAAAATTTCCATTATGGGCCGCTGATTTAAGGCGCGGGAGGGAGGGGGGGGAGAGGGGGAAACCTCCCTGTCCTATCCCCACAACTCGGAGCCCCATGGTTATGGAGATATCCATGGTTAAAGTTTTGAGGTTAGAATAAAAATTTCATCAATTTCCATTGATTTTTGGGGCGGGAAGGGGGGTAGGTATGTGGGGATGTAGAGGGGCTACCCTCCTGTACCATCCCCACCACTCGGAGCCCCATGGTTATGGAGATATCCATGGTTAAAGTTCTTACAATTACTATTTAACGACAATGTCGACGGACCTATTTCTGTCTAAAGGGTCTAAAGTAACCTAACACGAAGAAGATGACGGGAGCTGAGTTCGCTCGCTTTGCTCGCTCACTTCAGCTGCCGTCATCTTTTCGAACCTAACCTGTCCGTGTCGGGGTGCCCTAAGTTCCCGAGCTCGCTTCGCTCGCTCTTGGACTAATTCATAAAGACCACATGGAAAGTGGGTGTTCTGATTCGGTTTTGGGTATTTCGGATATTCACTTATTAAATAAAACACGATGACTAACACTGACAGTTAACACAAACAAAGAAGCGTGGCGTTGCTTCACGTTCCGTTCCACAGTGTAAACAAAATTCGGTATTTTTTGTGTAAAAAGTCAATGTAATTGCATAATACACCATGGTTATTGTGCACATTAATTACACACCAAATAAAATATGTGAGTAAGTGAAAATAAAATTATATTTAAATAAAAAATATGACTTCAAATTTAATAAAATACTTATCTACGTCAACGGAACGTGAAATGTGAACTTTGACGTTTACCATGACAATTTATCTAATCTTAAAATTTGCACAAAACAAAATATGTATGGGAATTTCAAAAATTTTTTTCTCGAAAACCGTGATGCGCCGAGTTTAGAAACTTTGGAAAAAGCTTTCTATTTATGAGTACTATCTATAAAAAAAAATGGACTTCCAAATCAGCGGCCCATAAAGGAAATTTTATCCCGCACGACTCCAGTTACAGTGTGCATTCACAGATTGAGTTTATTTAAAATAAATAAAAAACAGTTTATTCGGTAATTTAAAAACTTGGCTGCATGCTCTAGCGTCTTTGCCAAAATTTTCACGCAGCCACGGCAGAAAATAATCCTCGCGCCATTTTCTCAAATTTTCTTTTCTTTGTACTTGTTTTGTGAATATCTAAAAATGACAACTTTCAATAATGAAGATGAGCAATATATTACTTCAACTCCACCGGATATACTAACAGAAGCGCGAACCGCATGCGACAGCTTGCTGCCGTCAATATCCAAGGACAGATACATAACCACGTATGAAAATTTCTTGAAGTGGAAAAACATGAAAAATGCCAAGTCATTTTCCGAAAATGTAGTTTTGGCGTATTTTAATGAACTACCTAGTAAATATAAGCCTAGCTCGTTGTGGACAACATATTCTATGCTGAAAAGTACCCTCAAGATGAAAAATGGTGTCGATATTAATTTATATACAAATCGCATTGCATTTTTAAAGAGACGCTCTGATGGTTTTATAAAGAAAAAATCTAAGGTACTGTCATCAAATGACGTCGAAAAGTTTCTAAAATTTGCTCCAGATAGCCAGTACCTGGCAACAAAGGTCAGTTTGCCTCCTTATTTTATGTATTGATCTACCTACTGTACATACATACTCTTTTACATATTTTTTAACGACCGTCTGTAAGCTAAGTACCTATACCTTATCTAACACATTTTTATTTCTTTTCAGGTTGCGTTAATATTTGGTATTCATGGTGCATGTAGACGGCAAGAGCTTCACAATATTACCACAAAAGACATTGCAAATCAAGGCAAAATGCTTTTAGTTAAAATCCCAAACACTAAAAACAAAATACCCCGATATTTTATTATCGACGGCCCATTTTATGACGTGGTCAAATAATATGAAGCTCTGCGTACGACTAAGACAAAAAATAATCATTTCTATCAGAATTACCAAAAAGGTAAATGTACTGCGCAACCTATTAGCATAAATAAATTCGGTGCCATGCCAAAGGAAGTCGCCAAGTTTTTAGGATTGCCGGATGCTGATTGTTATACAGGGCACAGTTTCAGAAGAACGTCAGCTACATTACTTGCTGATTCTGGTGCTGATATATTGACTTTAAAGCGGCATGGCGGGTGGCGTTCTAACTCAGTAGCAGAATCTTATGTAGAAGATTCCATCCAAAACAAAGCAAATATAAGTGCCAAAATAACTCAGGCAATAAATTTGGAGCCACAAACGAAGAAGTTTTGCCCTGAGCCGCGCCCCTCTACTTCTACTGATGATACTTTTTATTTACAACTAATGACGAATTACAATGCTCTTCTGCCGCCTTTCAAGAAGTTTCGTCGTGTCCAACATTTACCCTAACACAAAACAATGACATGAATAGTAATAATAATAATAACATAATTAAAAAACCAACTACAACTACGTATCATTTTAATAATTGTAACTTCACTAACTGTTTCAATAATTAAAAATGAACATTTTTTTTTTTTTTTCTGTTTCCTCGCAAATGTGTTAAAAAACGTCGTACGATATACGTGCGTATATAAGCATTAATATCGTAATGTACTATTATAGCATTATTTTGTTAGAAAAATAGTGTTATAATGAGATTCTATTTTTAAATTTCGGTATTGTGTTTATAAAGTATGTCAATATAAACTCGTTTTGAAGTTTATAATTCGAATATTACGATATGAGAGTAGATAAAGTTATTTTTCATTTTGTAGTTTTTTTTGATAGATTTCTTTCGATGATAGAATGTCACTTGTCTAGGGGCTCTTAACGTCACACCCACCTACACCTAAACCTACTGCGAATAAAAATATGAAATTCTATGAAAATACCTACAATATAGGTATGAGCAATTTATGTTTTAAGCAACTGATTGATTACTTTTATTTATTGCTAATCCGTTTCAATGTTTGTATTTCCATTTTATTTTCTGAAATCTCACAATTTTTTTTGGTTATCGTTATTGTAACTCTTCATAATTTTTGCAGTTTTAAGATAATCATAATCAATTGTCGCGAGTTCGGGGTAAGAGTCTGGTGATCCGTCACACAGGGTATCCTAGTATGGACTCGCCTCTCACAAAGTATCATATTTAAGGTATTTTTATTCTTTGTTATTTAACTTTTTGTATCTCTTATGTAAGCTTTATAATTATGACAGACGGACAGAAGGACAGACGGACATACGGACATACGGACAGACGGACATACGGACATACGGACATACGGACAGATGGAAAGACGGACAGATGGAAAGGCGGACAGACGGATAGACGGACAGACGGACAGACGTACAGACGGACAGACGGATAGACGGACAGACGGACAGACGGACAGAAGGACAGACGGACAGACGGACAGACGGGCAGACGAACCGCGGAGTCTTAGTAATAGGGTCCCGTGGTGCGGCACCCTAAAAACATTGTTATTGTTGTTATTGTTAACTGACGCTTTCAGTTTATGTCATGGTTTAATAATTTAAATAAACTAGAAATGCATATTCTAGAATTTCATCAAAATAATAATATTGCCACATCTGTATTCCCCTAAAGATAAGGCAGTGATATACATGGACTCACATTTTACCAGTTATGTATGTTTTAGTCCTATGTAACAGCTTATTGCCATCAAACCTGGAGCTATTCCAGACTTTAGGCTGCTACCAAGAATTTCCCGTTGGAATAGCCTAATAACACACCCGACCCAAAATCGAACCTGGGACCTCAAGCTTAGCAGCAGTGTTTGCGACCACTAGATCAACGCCAGTCAAAACAATCCTACTAATATTATAAATACGAAAGTTTGGATGGATGTTTGTTACTCAATCACGGCTGAACGGATCTGGATGAAATTATAGTCGTATATATATTATTGAATACCACATTGCTAGCCTCTCGCCAAGGGTATAAAAAGCAGCGCACTCCGGTCGTGGTGCCTGCCTGGCTGGAGGCTATAGTTTAGTCTCCACAGGATCACCCGGTTAAGCAGAAGACAATCACTTGGATTGACCTGCGAGACGCAATATATAAAAAAAAACCGGCCAAGTGCGAGTTGGACTCGCGCACGAAGGGTTCCGTACCATTATTGCAAAAACGGGCACGTTTGTTGTATCGGAACCCCACTTAAATATTTATTTTATTCTGTTTTTAGTATTTGTTGTTATAGCGGCAACAGAAATACATCATCTGTGAAAATTTCAACTATCTAGCTATTACGGTTCTTGTGTTACAACCTGGTGACAGACAGACGAACCGTGAAGTCTTAGTAATAGGGTCCCGTTTTCACCCTTTGGGTACGGAACCCTAAAAATAAATTGTTGTGCCTTTTTCGCCACCAGCCACCGCTGGATCAACATCGACATGGTATCCATTCTGTCCGTCTGACATTTTTCTGCTTACCTACTTGTGTACATTTTTGTAAGTAATTGATCTTTTGAAATAATTATAAACTCTCAGTTATTTGTTGTGTGTTTTTTTTACTTAATTAATAATAATAATATCCTGGTATAATGTTCCCTTGGGAACAAAGCCGGGCGAAGCCGCTTGCTGAAGCTAGTGATCTAATAAAATAACCAATTTACTAAAGCCTGGGGAATCAACGAAGCACCTTCTATCTGTTAACCAGACAGGTGACATGCCGAGCTTAGATCTCTGCCAAATTAGACCGGGTCGAAATTGGGTTAGGAGACGATTACTGTTCATTGTTGCTTTTGAACCGGAGTTTAGTAGGATTGACAGTACTCCAATACGGTTGGGAATTCAGCAAATGAAAAATATTATAAGATCTCTTTGTTGAATATGTGGTTCCTGTAGATATACAGATAGCTGCTAAGCAAGATTGGGGTAGTATGGGGTGTGAACATAAGAGTGTTGAATCATATGTTGTTGTCTGGCGGGGAGGAAGAGAATGGCTAGAGAAAGATAGGGTTGGGTTAGTTAACACTTAAAGTAATGACACTTTAGTTAACTTAAAAAGATACAGATACAATGCTAAGTCGAGTAGTGCAATCGTGGACCGGAAGCGTAGTCGTAGTTTTTGAGTGTTGTCGCACTTGCTTTCCCGCCTTTGAAAAGCCGAATGCGCGCGCACAATACGGAAGGTGCGTGGCGAACGAAACGTCATCGGAGGTTTTGGAGGGGCGCGCCAGGCGAGCTTCTTGAACGCCGCTGCGTAGCTCTCTTGGCCCTACACCATCAACGCGACGACACCTTTTCGTGATACTCTCTCGTGTAAAAGTAAATATGTATCAGTTAGAAATAATGTTGGTGAAACATTATTTCTGGCCTTTCAATTATTCTGCTAAAAACATGCCTGTACTCGTTGATTTATTTTATAATTGATATGTACTGTAATATTAAAAAGTAACAGTTGATTTTCTTAGAAATAAACGTTCTACGAGTATATTTGAATTTTGTAGATCAGTACGTGGGTACCCTACTTACTGATTTAACAAAATTATAATGTCCACGATGTTGTATCAAAAAAATGGTCATTATACCCGAATTATAATTTACTAACCGTATTATGTCTTTTATGATTAATAATATCTCAAAAAAATAAATTTATAATTTAAAATACCCCCATCATAAAAACCTCTAAAAAGCAAAAAATAAGCCTCGTACTGGCGTCGGGGAACCGCCAACGTTTACAGCAGTTTATTTTATTTACTTTCACAATTTGTCGAAACACGTAATTATGACATGATATCTTGCGAAAAAACCCAGATTCAATGAGTAAAATGCGGATAACTTTTGAACGGGTCAACGGATTTTAATCAGTCATAGTTAAGAACACTCTCGACAAAGACATCAATCAAACAGAAAAAAACAAAATCAAATTCGATTCATCCGTTCGGGAGCTACGATGCCACAGACAAACACGTCGAACTTATAACACCCCGTCGTTTTTGCGTCGGGGGTTAATAAAACAAATTTGGAGCGATTTCTAATAATACCTCAATACACGAGTTTTATCACTTGTACCAAAACTTGTACCAATAGATTGCTAGTTTTACTAAAAACTATAATATAATAATAATATAATTTATTTATTTCTTACTACAAATTTACAGACAAAAAATTAGAGAGTCTACAGATACAATAGTATAATTAATTTGTGGAAGACTGGTGCCTAAACTAAGTTTTTTACAAAACCTGTATGTTAGGTCACCAGGCCCCCTAAAAACAAGGTTTAACATAATAATTGTCAACTGGAGACGAACTGAATCACACTAATATTCAAATAATCTCATGCATTAAAACATTGCCAATTTCGCTCATAAAAAATCAATTTACAAATACAAAAATAATAATAAAATAGTGAGATAAAATAATTTATTAAGGATACATGCAAGGGAGGAAGTCTGTGAATGTATGTCTTGTGCGGGGTGAGTGTGTGTGATGTTGAGTGAATGTGTGTGGAGTGGGGAAATTGTGTGTATGTTTTACGGGTACATTTTGTTAGGATATGGTTTTGAAAAGATCTTCAATTTGGGTATAATCTAATCTATAATCCTCTCTTCGTTTGAATATTGGTTATGATTATGCAATGTTTGGGCTTGACACGTGCTCTTCGGCAAAATTATCAAATTTTCAAAAACCAATAACATGATAGGCTCGCAATTTTGTAAAAGTAATAGGTGAACCCACTCTACCTGTCTAGTCAAGTCGAGGACCTCTCAAGAAGATTGATAGCGTAAGTATCCATCTTACTTTATGTCGGTGGCGTTAACCTACGAAGTAAATGTCAAGTGGCGGTCGTCGGCGACGACCACATTCGTCTTGTATCAATTTGTACCTGTAACATGACGGATTGAGGATCTACGATTGTACGAAAAAGGTTTTTGATCTCCTTCTATTGTTTTCTATCCTAATAGAAACGAAAAGGCCTAACCATAGCCTGGGCTGGGCTTAGGCTGGGGGCTTGGACTTGGCCTTCTTATATGATTTAATATCTTATACTTCGTCAAATGATGAAAAGTTTGTAAATGTTTGTGAACCAAGTCACGCACAGACAGACGGCTTAATTGATTTCTATGAAACGATCATTGGAATACCAATAGACTAGGTACTTTATTTATCTCGGATTGACAACATTTAACCTCGGATAAACCACATTATCTCGGATTAAATGTCTGGATGTCTACAAACCTAAAAGAGTTTTCCACGTAACGTACGTACGTACGTGGATGAAACCGTGTGTGTCATAGCCAGAGACGGCTAAACAAGAAAAATCTCAGAAACTAACCTATAAGTGACAGCAAATTACTTACTTCCTACTGCAAACATCTGCATATGGTGTTAATTGGCAAACTTTTCATAAACATTTGAGCAAAACCTCGAATAGGAAAGCAAAATTAATTACATCTTAATAGGCGTAATAATTACTAAATCCAAAACTAAAGAGCTTTACTGCAATTTCCTTGGACGGAGTTATAACCCTTCTGACGTTTCATTAAAGATTAGATTTGAATGCTAAGTTTAAAATTACAGTTTGTTTTGGAGTTTGGAATTTATTTTAAAGTAGTTTTGGAAACATACTTAAATAATAGTTAGACGCTAATAAATTACACCGTACGGTAATTAGTGCGTAAAATATGTAATTCACTCTATAAATTATTTACTTAATCGCTTGCTTACCGCCGTGTAATTTACTCAGGTTTGTGGAAATAAGTGGGGCTTTTAGTTTTATTAATATCTTGGATTCAGGTCATGCATGATCGATTTTTGATCAAATAACAATTTGTTATATGGGTCAAAGCACCCCTTTGGTTCCTAAAGATAAAACATTAAAGGATTTAAATTTTTGTCATTTATATATTCTGTGCTAAGTAAATAAAAAAAAGCACCGCGTTGCATTTATAATGATACTTGCAAAAAAATTACTTTATTTATTTAAATGAACTTCGTTCCAATAAAGAGCCTTTCGTTATTTTATCTCAATTTAGGTAATATAAGTCGTAAAAAGGTAGGTTTACCTACTTGTTAAAATGTAACTTTTTAACATAAATTTTTCTGGCGGGAACAAAATAAAATGTTTAATTATGTAGATCCTGCAGGCAAGGGTTTTGGAAAATTATACTATTTCTTTTTAAAACTTTTTTCTGATTACAATTACAATGTTGGAAAATTCTTGTTCAGTAAACTGTTCTGAGAAACCAAATTCATATTTGTTAAACAAAATTATCATGATGTTGCTGACAGAATTCATAAAAAAACCGGCCAAGTGCCTGTCAGACTTCACACATTCAGGATTCCATACATAGGTAAAAATAAAAATTGCGCGACTTATCTTATTTTTAAAGGGGGGCCCCCTTTAAAAATAAGATAATAAGTCGCGCAATTTTTTTTTACCTTACAGCTGAAGGGTTAAAAATAAGCTTTAGAAACTTTTATTGACAACTTTTATGGCTCTGGGTCAACAAGATGCTTATACTGTGAGCTCCAACCATTTGGCTATAAAACCTGTGTGACAGACGACAAACATACAGACAGACGGACACGTAAGTGACAGCTCCGTTTGGACCCGAAGGGTACGGAACCCTAAAAATAATCCAAACTAACCATGAATAAATAAAACATTCTTTTTTTTTTGTTTCAGAACATTGATATTGTGCTGGCTTGTATAAAATGATTCTTACTGAAAAAACAATTATCATTCGAAAATAATGTAATTATAATTACCACATACCTACATTTTCTGGTCCAATTCCACCACAATATATTAAACAACTTCTGTATAAAGACCGTCACCCACCCACCACCACAAATGTCCGTAGTCAAGTGAGCAGATATTCAAGCCCGAGGGTTGAAATATCACTGGGGAAACTCAACACTTGAATGGGATCTGTTTACCGAGGTACTTGTAAACGTCTCATGGCCAGGGGTACTTCTATAGGAAAATATGAACTTTTCATTTTCTACGGAAAGGTATTTTATTGAAGTGGTTTTGGTGAAGGTTGTACGAAGGGAACTTGAAAAATGTTGCCATTTTGGGTTGGATGTAAATTTGCGAATAAAAGATGGATGGATTACGTAAAACATGAAATGGTTTCAGGAAATGTTAGATGTGAACCCTGTGGTGACAGCTGATTGAAATGTATGGAACAGAAATACGTAAGCAAGAAGATGATATGTGTATAGGGTTGAACCGATACAAGTAAATACAAGTACTTATTCTATGCTTATCTGTCGATACCAAGTAATTTAGGTATCGATACTTTACAACCGAATACCAAGTAGGTATCGTTCAAAAGTACTCGTATAGAATCGGACTATCAGTATGCTTAAAATGCCAGTCAATATTTTACTTTTATACATACGTTATATATGCGATCCATGTAAAGTTATAATAGTAGATTGTTTATCTAGGGAGCAAACAATTATTTTAAAGGCGAGAGAGTTTTTTTAACCTGAGCGCAGCGAGAAACGTCACTCGAGTTTAAAATAGTGTTGCTCCCCGAGGTGGACACTCTACTTTTTATCACCCTCTATGAGAAAATAAGTAGGTGCAACTTATGAACAAGAACGTTATTTTTATTTATTTACATACAATTAGGAACCATAAGTTATAACGTATAAATAATTATAGTCTAATCTTTATATTTGAGCAATTATGGAAGTGCATCGTAACAATTTTATTAGTACCATCCGTTACTGTTGTAGATTTATTTTTTATTTGGGTCGCGCGCGGTTTTCCAGCTAGTCACTTGTTCAGTACAATGTTTCCGTGCGGTCCGAAATTGAATTACAATCGCTCATTAGCCATTCACCTCATACATTCGTAGTAATCGATTTTAGCGATGTAATCCTATTTTGGACCGCATGGTTTATGATTCATCTCTTTGATGATTGGAACATTTACTAACAATATCCACATCCCAAATTCAAATCACTTTTAGTCTCTAGGGATTAATGAGCTATTTTATTCCCTGTTTACGAAGAATAAACTAGCTCTTTTTAATAAATGTGATAAAAAAAATCTTTTATAAGTCCTGTCTGTGTTTGTCTATGCTAGAGAGAAAAAACGCCTTAAACGTATCCATTAAAAGAAGGGGTGAATTATATAAACGACCGCAAAAAAAAAATGTTGTCAGTATCTCTATATCCTGCGAAAGGCTTTTTTTCTAAAGCTGGTGCAACAATGACTGCATCAAAAATCGACCAACAGCCACATTTTGGAAAAATAGTTATTTATGCTACAAGTGCGGAAAGTAGGTGATTTCCGATGAGCGGTATTTTTATTCACGAGTCGGAAATCATCTTACGCACGTGTATCATACAACATTTTACTATGCATTGTGCGAGGAAATAAAAAAATATATCTGAACCAAGCAAGAAATTAATAAAATGGCGCTTATTCAAGGGCGCTCAGAATATCCACAGATTAACTAACAGTTCATAGTTTCTCGGGCATATCTACTGCGCATGTGCAAATAGCTGTCAAGTCGTAACGCAAAAAGGCACGAGCAAAATATTCATTCTGGCGAACATATTTAATGAAAATTTAAAATTAATTTATTAATCAAAATCTAAATCTAGAGTATTTAAAGACGCCTTAAATGAAGTATCAGTTTTGTTTTACCTTTTTATATGAATGATAATCTGTACTTAACTAATTTTCAAAACTTTTCTCAAAAAATAAAAACTCTATGCGGCGGGCTGACGTTGGAGTTAAAAATTAAAAAAAGTACAGGAAAATTAAAAGCACTAGTAAAAAATGTGACACTTTCCGCACAGTTTGGCTACTTGGAAAACGCTCTTTTCGAGGACATGCATTGTAAAATATTTTTTGTGACGCATTACAAAAACAGACCTTTTTTCAAGTTTTGCTCCGTCCGTCTGTCCGTCCGCAGCTTAGCTCAGAGAATCTAAGTACTAGAAAGCTATAATTTGGCATGGATATACATATTAATAATTCCGACAAAGTATTAAAATAAAATCATGTTTCTCACCCGTCCCATGGTGTGGGGGTTGGATAGGCCATTCAAAAATATTATGGGTTTGTAAAGACCATTTTTCGATTCAGAGATCCGTTTGCGTAAAGCTTTAAATTGCATATTTATGTTAGAGTCAAGTGTGTCCCCCCCTGCCAGCGAGATGGTTGCTCTTGGCTATGTGAAAAAAATCACGGCAGTAGTAAATATAACTAAATTAAAAGGAAAACTATCACGGATAAGTAGGCTTTACAAGTTTACGAGTAATAGTCGACCAACTTATAAAATGTATTTGGAACAGTAAAAATTTTGTACAAATGCCATTGAAAAATTACTTAAATAACGTTGTTAGCTGTGTAAAATAGATAGTAAATATATGCTTATGAACTATGTACAAATATAAAAAATAAAACCATAACATCCTTAATAATAATGATTTCTAAATGAATAACGTTTAAGCTCAATGACGCATTGGAGTGGCCGGAGTCGTTGTCAGTCATCATCATCATCATATCAGCCGAAAGACGGCCACTGCTGGACATAGGCCTCCCCCAAGCGTCGCCACATTGACCGGTCCCGTGCGTCTCGTAACCAGCGGATCCCCACAACCTTCACCAGGGGGGTAACCATAAGCTCTTAGAGCGGTATCAATTTGAGATCAAATAAGGGACAGATGTATATGACTTGTATACATATGTCACTTACTAAAAAAAGGGACAAATGTATATGACTTGTATACATATGTCACTTACTCGATCTCAAATTGATACCACTCTAAGAGCTTATGGTCACCCCCCAGGTCTGCCGTTGGCAGTACCGCTGGCCTATTACGTGTCTTTTGCAAGAGCAAAACGATAGGGATTTTTGCGAAATAATTGCTCTTCAATACAAAAGTTTTAGAGTTGTTGGCGGTTTTTTTTTTAAATAAGTGCATTTGCCAAACAGCGAGCGATTAGCAAACGATTTTGTAGGACCTACCATACCCTGCACACCATACACTGCAGCTAATTCTGACTTTTATGATATCAAGCGTTTGATCGCTATCGTTTTGCTCTTGCAAAAGATACGTACGAGGAGGGATTAGTAAGAATGAGATAGAATATAATGACTATTGATAACTTAATAATTTATTTTTCTACATAGTTACAGAGTCTCTCTACACACCGAGTCCAGCGCTTTTCCAAGGCTTCAATCCCTTTCACAAAAAAAGTTTTGTCTTGGTCCTGCAAAAAGCTCTCCACGGCATCCATCACCTCGTTATCGTCTTCGTACCTATTTCCCCTTAAGTATTTTTTCAATTTGGGGAACAGATAAAAATCGCTAGCCGCCAGATCTGGTGAATAAGTAAATAATCACCATTTCGAAGCCAGCTTGCTGAATGGCAGCCATCGCAACTGCCGACCTGTGCGCGGGTGCGTTGTCGCGATGAAAGGAGAGGGAAACTTCGAAGGGCCGTGCTGCCCCTTCGAAGTTTCCCTCTCCTTTTCTTTTTGATGGCATTTCTCAACTTGGGAATTAAAGCTGCATAATATTGGCCTGTAATAGTGGTTCCACGCTCCAGGTAATCAATAAACAATATCCCTTCTGAGTCCCAAAATATTGAGGCCATAATCTTGCCAGCCGATGCCACGACACGAAACTTCTGCGGGGTCTGTGATGATGGCCGTTTCCATTGTGAAGATTGCTGTTTTGTCTCGGGATCAAAATGATGGACCCATGTTTCGTCCATTGTTACGAAACGAGACAAAAATTTATAAGAATCTTCTTGAAACTTGTCCAACAATATCTTCGAAAAGTCAAATCGATTTTGTTTCTGACTGTCGGTTAACATTCTCAGCACCCATCATGCGGACACTTTTCTCAATATACTTTTACTTTTCTCACTTTTTTTCTTGTTTCAATATGGATTGAATACTTCCATATGAAATGCCTGTTTCTTGAATTAAGTATCGCATGGTAATTCTTCGATCGCTCAATACAATTTTCTCGACTTTCGCAACATTTTCTTGGGTGACTAACGTCGATGGACGGCCGCAACGATGTTCGTCTTCCGTGCTCGTTCTCCCTACTCGAAATTGAGAAGCCCACCTTGTGACGATGGAATACGGTGGAGCGGACTCTCCTAATGTTGCCTCCAAATCGCAATGAATCTCTTGCGTCGTTAACTTTTTTAAACAGAGGTATTTAATAACGGCTCGCACTTCGTTTTTCTCCATTTTCGAGAACACGTTCCGACACGAAGCAAACAAATGACTACATTCAGAAAAAAACAAGAGAATCGAAGATTTTTTTCTTTATTAATATTACAAATATGTATTCTGAGCTATGCCTGCCAGTATTTTTTTTTCTTACCAAGGAGTATGTCGTTCTCACTACTTTTTCATCCCTCCTAGTACCTAATAAACACAGGTTCGTAGTTCATACGGCGCATGCGCTCGGGGGAGTCTATTTTGTGTTATTGCTGAAGTATTTTCGACGTTTAGTAATTTAAAGTCAAATTAGATTCGATTGCCAAGCAAATGACTTATTTTCTTTCGTCGATATCCATCTATAAAGCTAATATTCGACCCGACTACATCACTAATTGAGTAGCGTAAAACTTTCCAGAACGAAATAGTGAATACCGCAGATTAGAGGTGAATACGTACGAATTTTTTCAAATTCCGAATGAGAAATAAACAAGAAGCGTGCGCACAACGATCCAGGAACGAACCATACCATTCCCCGTGGCTGTAACGCGCGCCCGTATTGCAATTCACACCCGCGGAGGTACTCAAATAGATAATATTTTTCTAACTTCAGTTCAGTTGCGGATTTTATAACTCCTTTTTAACCGACTTTCGAAAAAGGAGGAGGTTCTATGTTCGACTTCTTGTATATTTTTTTTTATGTATGTTCACCGATATCTCCGTCAATTGTGGACCGATTTTAAAAATTATTTAAAATCGGTCCACAATTGACTAGATATGTTTGAAAGAGTATGTTTCGAAATTGGTCCCATTTTAATTTGGTGAAGATCTGATGAAGAATTTTGAAGACATACAACAGAACTCTTCAATAAATAACGGCAAATCTCTCGGGACTGCTGCAATCGCATATCTGTTTATTGTTTATACTATTTCATAACATAACATAACGCCAGTACGCTCTTAAGGGGTAAGCAGATCTCTCATTTGATCGGTTACGTTCAAGTTTCATGGTATTTGGGTAATCTATTCTGGCGTTATAGGTTACTACACAACTTGCCTATTAGGTAGGTACTGCTAAAAAGTGAAAAATAAAAAAACTTTTTTGCAAAAAAATACAACCGACTTCCAAATAAAAAAACTACAAAGTGATAAATAACTTTATTTTTGGAAGTCGGTGTCTATATAGCAAAAAAATGGTACCTACGAAAGACACCGACTTCCAAAAATAAAGTTATTTTTCACTTTGTAGTATTTTATTTGGAAGTCGGTTGTATTTTTTTGCAAAAAAGTTTTTCATTTACCAGTTAGTCCTTCTTTAGTTTAAGACAATGTTTAGTAAGTATTCGAATACATGCGGCTAATAAGTCAAATTCAGATATTTCGTCCAATTTATTGTATGATTTAGCGCATCTTATAGAGAACGAATTCTGTCTGTCATTTGTGCAGCAGCGAAGGACGTTAAGGTTATACTAGTCGAAAATTCTTCCATACAAACGTAGTCTAGGGATTATTCCACTGTTTGACGATGTACGTTCAAAATAAAAAGTGATATCAATTTGTCTCATCATTACCTAGCCCTGTATGGAAGCAAAAAAGTAAAAAAAGAAAATATTTGAAAGTTATGAGCGTCGAAAGTTCCACATTTCGACGCTAATTTTAACGCAGTTTTGGGCGCGAATAAATACCATAAGAAGACTGAAAATTGCAAAACGGCCTCCATAAAATGATAGATTAGTACCTAGCCCTGTATGGAAGCAATAAAGTAAAATCAAAATTCAAAATCAAATATTTTTATTTTACATAGGCCTACATGGGCACTTATAAAACGTCGACAAAAGGTGCACGGTTCGGGTTAGTCGTTTCCTATGGAGAAGAACCGGCAAGAAACTCCATGGTTACTCTTTTAAATTGTTTTGTTTACAATATTTCCATGTTACAGCATTAGTACTTGGATATGGGGGGACAACGTAGGCCCGACAATAAGTCGTACGAAATTAAAAAAAAAGAAATAATGCACGAAATAAAAAGTTAACAAATGTTAACAATCATCTAGAAAACTAGAAAGCCTACAATGTTCACACATTCACAATAGGTAAAAGAATCTATACAAAGGTAAAAAAAAAAAAACCACAACACTAAATTTAACATGTGGCACAAATACTGTAATCAGTGCTGTAACTATTCTTAGCAAAGGGCTATAATGATGATTGAAAAATATTGTAAAAAGTCTAATTAAAAGAGAAAAAAAAAATGAGATTGAGAATAGTTAGAGATATCCATATATTTGTGCCGTTTATGAGTTACCAGGGAAGCCGCATGCGCAGAGGGTGTCAAAGCCAAATTTTTTATCTTCAACGTAGTCCTTGATTTTATAATATGCTTTTTTAACAAGGACACGTTTGATGTAGTTTTTGAACTTTCCATCGGTCAGTTCTATAACTGACTTAGGCAACTTGTTATAAAAGCGTATACTGTTTATAAGAAAAGACTTGCTAGTTTTCGTTAATCTGAATTTGGGTATTACAATTTCGTGCTTACTGCGTGTATTTAAATTATGGAAGTCACTTCTATTTTTGAAAAGCCCTCGATTTTTGCGGACATACAAAATACATTCCAAAATATAAAGTGAAGGTAGAGTCAGTATATCGATCTCTTTAAATTTTTCTCTGAGAGACTCGCGAGGACCCATTTTATAGATCGCGCGGTTTGCCCTCTTTTGCAAGATAAAAATTGAGTCAACGTCAGCTGCTGACCCCCACAGCAGAATGCCATAAGACATAATACTGTGGAAATAAGCATAGTATACTAGTCTAGCTGTGGCTACATCGGTTAACTGCCTTATCTTCCTTACTGCATAGGCAGCCGAACTTAACCTGCCCGAAAGAGTTCTAATGTGCGCGCCCCACTGCAATTTTGAATCGATAGTAATCCCCAAGAATACAGTTTCCGTTATTATTTCAAGATTTTTGCCGTCAAGATTTAGATTTAGGTCACGTTGAGGTACATTTGGTAAAGAGAACTTTAGACATTTTGTTTTTTTCGCATTCAGTAAAAGATTGTTAGCTGCGAACCATTCCGAGAGAACAACTAGACTTTCATTGACATGTAAGACATCCGTATCTTTCCTATCTATTTTAAAAATTAGCGAAGTATCATCAGCAAATAGAATTATATCCGATAATTTGGCCATCATAAAAGGGAGATCATTAATGTAAACAAGAAAAAGGAAAGGGCCGAGAATTGAACCTTGGGGCACGCCCATTTTAACTAGAGACCCGGAGGACGTCGCCCCATTAACATTTACTTTTTGCTGTCTGTTTGATAAATAGGAAAGCACAAGATCAGCAGCTTGTCCTCGAATTCCGTAGTGTTGTAATTTACAGATCAGGGTGTTGTGGTCGACGCAGTCGAACGCTTTTGACAGATCACAGAAAATGCCAATGGCATCCTGGGATTTCTCCCAAGATTCCAAGATGTGGCTGATGAGTTTTACTCCCGCGTCCGTTGTCGACCTACCTTTCGTGAAACCAAACTGCTGACTATGCAGGATCCCATTTGAATTGAAATGAGACAACATCTGGTCCAGCATGATTTTTTCATAGATTTTACTCAATGCTGGTAGCACGGATATAGGTCTATAATTAGAGGGATCGCTCTTACAGCCTGATTTGAAAATTGGCACTACTTTACTGTGTTTCATTAAGTCAGGAAACGTGCCGCTGTCCAAACATTGATTGAATATGCCTGTTAGGACAGGAGCAATTGAGTCAATAATATCTCCAAGAACCCTAACGGATATCCCCCATAAGTCTTCAGTGTTTTTTATATTGAGACTTTTGAACGCGTTTTTAATTTTATCAATGCATATTGGTTTAAATTTAAATGTTGGTATGTCTTTAGTAAAGTATTCCTTAAGAAGAGCTGCAGCCAATTTAGATGAGGAGGGAAGTGACTTCGTAACCTCCAACGGAATGTTGGTAAAGAAATTTTCTAATGTCTCAGCGACTTCTTGCTTATCAGAAATGGTTTGATTAGATATTTTCAAAGACAACTCATTCTGATCGCGTTGTTGTGTCTTTCCAGTTTCACTATTAATTACTTGCCACACAGTTTTTATTTTATTATTAGAAACACCAATTTTGTTAATTATTATTTGAGATTTTGCTTGAGCGCATACTCTTTTGAATATTTTGGAATAGTTTCTAACATATGTGTGGAAAACTTGATCGGTAGTCAAAGATTTTCGTAATATAAATTATATAAATTATCTCGGCTTTATATATTTGAAAGTTATGAGCGTCGAAAGTTCCACATTTCGACGCTAATTTTAACGCAGTTTTGGGCGCGAATAAATACCATAAGAAGACTGAAAATTGCAAAACGGCCTCCATAAAATGATAGATTAGTAGTTCAACAATGCAAATAATTTTATTTGAATAGATAGATTTAGTCGTTTTTTCATGATATCTAGACTGCCAAAGGTCTGATTATAAAATTTCGCGCGCCCGGTTTCGTCCTAAATCATTATCCATTTCGCTACAAATTTGCAAAAGTGTGTATTCGTACGCGAACTAGCTTCCTACTGCTCATCACAAAGACAAAAGACAAAGATATTTTATTTCAAGTAGGCCACCAAGCGGCACTTTTGAACGTTAGGTACATTAAAATTTACAAGTTATAAAAGTTGATTCTACCGTGCATTCGGAAAGTAGCTTGTTATGGAGAAGAATGCACAAGAAACTCCATACATACTCTTTTCAAAAAAAAAGTTTTTTTACAATATTTAGTTACATAAAGTACATACATTAATAAATTCATATATGTGAGGACAATTCACCCAGAATAGCATTACACACTATACTACGTACAGGCATAAAGTAATAAAAGTACTCACACATGTACTGTGCAGTTATATAATAGAAGCTATAAAAAAAGCATTAACATCTGAAGCAGTTAAGTTATGACCAATCCCAACTGACGGCGTCCGATCACGAACATGACGCATGAATTGGCACCACCCAGCTCAACCATCATGAAGGGAACCGGATGATCCAACACACGCGCCACCATCAGAGAGACGTTTGAGAGAGCATGACACACTCAACTGCCAGGGCACACACAAGTCAAAGAACGACACACGGGTAAAGTAAATGGTAGATTTACAGTTGGGTACATAGTACTCACACACGTGCTTTGCAGTTATACACAGCTTCTATCTCTTCCGCACGTGTTGTGGGTTGATATAAAATGCATTTAAACCCCGCGCACAAAATAGTTCGTGCCGTCGACTAGTGTACCCTTAAGTAAAAGAAAGGGTATTCTAACAGATATGGTAGGGGCGCATAAATTAACCTTAAAGAGAAGTTGCGGGGCGTCGATTAAAGGTTGCGCTAACTGAACGAGGAAGGAGATATTTGATATGCAAGGTGCATCTCTCATCTGTCCCTAAGTGGAAGTAAATGGTACCTTTTGCATCTTGGAAAAAAAAACAAATTTCTGAAACTTTTGTCATGGGTGCCATTTTCATGGCTTTTGGGGGCGCTAAATGCTAAAATGGGGTCAAAATTAAATTCCAAGATGGCGCCGACAGAAATTTTTGAAACTTTCGTCATGGGTGTCATTTTCATGGTTTTTGGGGTCGCTCAATGCTAATATGGGGTCAAAATGAAATTCAAAGATAGCGCCGAACAAATTTTTTTGTAGCTTTCGTCATAGGTGTCATTTTCATGGATTTTGGGGTTGCTAAATGCTGATATGGGGTCAAAATTAAAATACAAGATGGCGCTGACGGAATTTTCTGAAATTTTCGTCATGGGTGTCATTTTCATAGTTTTGGTGTCGCTAGATACGAATATGGGGTCAAAATGAAATTCCAAGATGGCGCCGACCAAATTTTTTTGTAACTTTCTTCTTGGGTGTCATTTTCATGGCTTTTGGGGTGGCTAGATACGAAAATGACGTCAAAATAAAATTCCAAGATTGCGTCGACCATAATTTTGTAAACTTTCGTCATGGGTGTCATTTGCATAGATTTCGGGGTGGGTAATTGTGAGTATGGGGTCAAAATGAAAATGTAAGATGGCGCCGACAACATTTCGGAAGCTTTCGTTATGGGTATAATTGACGAAAATTTCGGCAATTTCGATCGGCGCCATCTTGGATTTTGATTTTATTAAAAAAAAAAACAACCTAAAGCAATCAAATTTTTGTAAACCCAATTAGAAATACTTTTTTGCTGAATGTGTCTATTTAGTCTGTTCGTTTATATTTTCAAGAATATAGATAGTCAAATAATTAAATAAAATACGATTGAGGGCATTTTTACAAACTATAATATACAAAGATCTCAAACACAGATACAGATATCTAAAACAAAACACTTAAAAGTTACGTTATAACTACGCATTGTAATACAACAATTTCGTATAGCGACCCCAAAAACTATGAAAATAATACCCATGACAAAATTTCAAAAATTTCGTTCGGCGCCATTTTGGCGTTTCATTATGACCTCAAATTCGTATCTAGCGACGTAACGAAAATTTGAAATATTTCGGTCGGCGCCATCTTGGATTTTTAATTTGTCCCCAGTGTATTTGTAAAAAGATACCCTAAAAACCATGAAAATGACACCCATGACGAAAATTTCGGCAATTTCGATCGGCGTCATCTTGGATATTGATTTTATTTAAAAAAAAAAGCAACCTAAAGCAATCAAATGTTTGTAAACCCAATTAGAAATACTTTTTTGGTGAATTTGTCTATTTAGTCCGTTCGTTTATGTTTTCAAGAATGTAGATAGTCAAATAATTGAATGAAATACGATTTAGAGCATTTTTACAAACTATTTTATACAAAGATTTCAAACACAGATACAGATATCTAAAACAAAACACTTATAAATTTCGTCATTACTACGCATTGTAATACAAGATACAGTTGGCATCACCTCTCGTATTTTATTAACTTTTAAAAACAATAGTAAAATAAGCCTTCCCTACACACCTTTACTGAGACAATTTTGTCGGCTTTAGGGTTAACACCCATTCCGATTTTTATTCTTGCGAGTGAAAATTCGTGTGAACCCTGCCTACCCCGCCTATCCTGCCTAGCCTGCTTACCCTGCCTACCCTGCCCACTCTACCTACCCTGCCTACCCTGCCTACCTTGCATACCCTGCCTAATGCCTACCCTGCCTATAAAAGAAAGAAAGAAAAATTTTTTATTCTGCACAAACTAAACGCACAATACAAAATAAAGGGTGGCATTCACTATAGGTACAAATTAACCAAAAGCCTCGTATTTAAAACGAATTTTTTTTTTTTTTATCTTGCCTACCCTACCTATCCTGCCTAGCCTGCCTACCTTGCCTACCCTGCCTACTGCCTACCCTGCCTATTCTGCCTACCCTGCCTATCCTGCCTACCCTGCCTACCCTGCCTACCCTGCCTACCCTGCCTACCTAATAATTTTTATCTATCATCAATAGTTTTCTCAGCGCACGCCAAATAATGAATTTTATAGGCAACATTTTGCTACCTTTGGTTACATTATTGCAATTTTCATAAGGATTTCCATTTTTATTGAAAATATGTTGTAGCGTACGACACTCAAGAATTATGTAGCTTTCTACTGTTGAAAGAATTTTCAAAATCGGTTCAGTAGATCCAGAGATTACCCCTTACAACGTCACAAACTTTACGTCTTTATAATATTGGTATAGATGTAACATGAAATAAAAATGTGTCGGGTTATTTTTAAATATTACTTGTTCCAATCGCTATCGCTAAGCTTTCGATGATAAAGTATCACTTCTCTAAGGCCTCAGACACAAAATAGGGGCAGTCGAAACAAAAGACGAGCGGTCGCGCGTCCCGTACCTATATCAATTGCCATGACGATGTACACGCAATTCGATGTCGAGGCGATCTGCGTTTGATATCGAGCAAATTGTGCGACTGCATCAAGAAACACTTGCAATTTTCCTAACATTTTGTCAGAAAATAAGTGTAGGCGACTTAATCTAAATTTGCGCTCTTTCATTGTGCAATGCAATTCGATTTATATCACAACGATAAGCTATTTTTACTAAGCAAAATTGCAAGTATGTTCACATGGACGCAATGAGATGCAATTCGACCGATACGCACCTAATACTTTCTTAAAAATACGTGCGCGATATTGTCTATCGTCGCAATTTAAATTGCTTCGCACCATCAGGAAAGGGCTTTAGTCTAACGAGACTGTTTGTTGAGGTTTTCATTAAAATGTGTTAGATTTTTGTTATGAGCATAAAGGCTGCCATAGACAATTGTGGTGCGACAATGTAACAAGGAGATACAGATAATACGTGTAACCGTGGCAAATTTTCTATATTAGGGATGATGGCTTGTCGCAGCGTTGTATCTGTCTGCGGAAGCGTGAATTCAAAAATTACCTGTACCCACAGGAAACCTTTCTGTCCTTCACAACATTATTTGAAATCAGATACCCTTTAGCAGGAGCGTGAATTTTAGACCACATTTCCACTTACCAACAACGCGAAATAGCGTAATTAAACACGGACCCAAATAAAATGAAACAACCACAAAAAATCCGTGCAATATATTTCATTAACCATATCATTAAAAAACTCATTTAATTCTCACCAGGAAACTAATGAAATCCTTTTTAAACGATGACTTCCAGTGAGCTCTATTTTGGCTGGCACGAACTGATACCAAGCCATTGATTGGCGCGTGGCTTTAGTAATTAAAGGCTCTTTTTGGCCATTACAAATCGCACGCGATCATTAAGGTAATGAAGATTTTCGGGTCCGTTTAGTAATGAGGAAATAGTTTCTATCGCGGCACTTTGGACCCCCTTTTTGTTTGAACACCCGACAGCAGTCGTCGATGGAATGCTCTTCTCCAGGAGTAACCATTTCACTCTTTACTTAAAGACATGTTATATTGTTTTAGTTATAGTTGCGTGGTATCTTCTCGTCCAATTTACCGCAGTGTCTCAAGACAAAAGTCTATGACCAGTGTGTGTTGCCAGTGATCACCTATGGGACCGAGACGTGGTCACTCACAATGGGCCTTATCAGAAAGCTTAAAGTCACCCAAAGGGCAATTGAGAGGGCTATGCTCGGAATTTCCTTGCGTGTTCAAGTCAGAAATGATGATATCCGCAGGAGAACCAAAGTTACCGATATAGCCCGAAGAATCGCCAAACTTAAGTGGCAGGGCACATTGCTCGCATAACGGATGGCCGATGGGGCTGAAAAGTTCTGGAATAGCGACCGCGAACCGGAAGACCATCACCGGATACATTGGAAGGCCTCCCACTAGGTGGACTGATGACCTGGTTAAGGTTGCGGAAAGGTGCTGGATGCAAGACGCACGGGATCGGTCAATGTGGCGACGCCTGGGGGAGGCCTATGTCCAGCAGTGGACGTCTTTCGGCTGAAATGATGATGATGATGAGTTATAGCTATGCGGAAACATAGACTCCGGCAGAGATTCCACTCCATAGTATATAGCAGTCTTTGGAAATTCATTTTTATCATATAATAAAGAATTATTGATGCATCAACCTAACCCAAAAAGGTTCTTTGCGAATTAGGCCACAAAAGAGGTCAATGCCAATCAATTACCATAATACCAGGTCGGTTCCCAAGCGAATACAAACAGCAAACACGCAGTTTTAGGTTACTCTGATCTTCGATGCTCCCTAAATAAACGATCATAAACAAAGTCAACTTAATTAAAAGGATAATTCCTACGGGCATTCGATAATACGAAAGTGCTTATACCACGCATAAACTTCGACCTTCTAGTAACAGAAACTTAGGATAGTTTGGAAAGCCAGGTGAAGTTTGCTGAAGTTTCGTTTTAAGAAGCCCGGGTAATCTGCGAAGGTAACTTTCCTAATCTCGGTCTGGGATTAGTTGCGAATTGTCATGGTCGGATAGGATAGAAAGATTATAGATAGTTTTGCCTAAGTGCTGAAGTTTTAGTCGTCGATTGAAAGACAATGATGAAGTTCGGTGCAAAAGACACAGTAATTTTTAACCAACTTCAAAAAAGGAGGAGGTTCTCAATTCGTCGGAATCTTTTTTTTTATATATGTTCCCCGATTACTCAAAGACGTCTGGACCGATTTCAAAAATTCTTCTTTTGTTTTGAAGGGTATACTTCCTAGTTGGTCCCATAGTTATCAGGTCAGGATCTGATGATGGAATCCTAGAGAAATCGAGGGAACTCGTCAAATATTATAGGCATACATACAGCGATTTCGGTATTTGCTTCAACAATGCAATCATTTGCAACTGATGAAGAAGACCACAGATGGCCACTGGAACTCCTAAACGGTTATGTCACGGATATAAAATATCTCGAATAGTTAACCGACTATGATGAAGCAAATACTTATAAATAAATGGTACTGATGAAAATGGCACCATCGAACTGATCTGATGATGAAGCCGGAAGGTAGGCACTGGAACTCTGATATAAAACAATGTATCCTAGTCGTGTCTGGGATTATTGGAATTGTCGTGAGATGTTCTTTGGCTATAAATGATTATCATGTTAATTGGAGATACCTACCAAAACTAAAAAGAGAAAAATAAAAAACTTTTTAACAAAAAATCAAACCTACTTCCAGAACAAAAAACTACTAAGCAGAAAATTACTTTCTTTACCGAAGTCGGTGTCGAAAAACGGAAAACAATGGGTACAAAAGACACCAACTTCGGCAAAGATATTAGATTTTTTGTTGAAAAGTTTAATTAATATTTTTAATCATACATAAAGTTGTTATAAGTGTGAAAACCTGTACTTTGGATGTTTGATAAGTTATGCCTCCACGACGAGATGAATTTAGATGAAACTTGGCACACGTGTAGAACATTACCTGGATTAGATGTTACTTTTAATTTAAATAATTTATTTGACCCGTGCAGGAGACTCGAGATAAGCAAAAACCCAAAAAAAAAACAATAATAAAAAATCAAAATAATTAATAACCCCGTGCGAGACCAAAAAGGCTCCTATCGCAGCATGTGCAGCGATATAAATTAAACAAATAAAATAATTTCATTACACATTCTCTTTTCTCGCGGATAAAACTGTAGACAGAAGGGAATGAACACAATTATTCTTCAAATACATCATCATCGATATCGAACATCGGCCTCGGTTCGTAAAAATTCAGTAAGTAATCCAAGTATTTCTATTTTATCAGTCAATTCCATGCCCTAACCATATTATAACGCTGACACAGTGGAAACGTAAAAAAACAAGAAGCAAAAACGAAACAACGGAAAATAAACCATCGGCTTTCGATCCCTGACATGTAAAACCGTTTGGAACCTAAACACACCCAAAAGTTTTGTCAACACTCCGTGACGTGATATTTGTCCCTCCGCATATTGTACAGCGCGCGCCGGGTCTTGTCCGGAAAAGTCTTTTGAAAGAATTTTGTTACAAAATTACAAAATTAATTGTACTGCATTAGGGACTTTGCGAACGTACATAATAATATATATAATTTTGTAAATGTTTGGTTTTCTTAAACCTAGTAAGTAAATTTCAATGTAGCTAAAACAGCATAACGTCCTGGCCTGGTTCCACCGCCGTATAGATTCTTTTCTTTCTAATGTCTACTTTTATTTCTACGACAATTGACTTTAAAGTTAAGGAGAATTTTTATCTACTTAATGAAGATGCCATTTATATAAATGTAGAGGTTCTTTTAAGAAACACTGAGATGGCTTAATGGCTTTTGGGTGAAAAACTGACGGAAGCCACCCCGAAAGGGTTTGACCCTTTGGGATGTTTCATTAATTTTGTCTGTGAACACGATTTGGATAACGATTCTTTTCCTTTTGTACTTTATTTAAATTAGTTTAGTACACAAGGGTGTAATTTTGTCTCTTTAAACTTTGTCCCGTAATTAATTTTTTAAAGATAATAAAAGTAGAAACGTACAATATCTAAAATAATCTAAAAGGCCAAGGCTTCTGTCAAAGGCCAAGTTACAGACAGACAGGCAAAGAGCAATTACTGCTCTAAAAAGTACGTATAAAATTGTACATAACTGTATAAACTGGGACTTTGTTTTTATTAATAGCAGTGACATCTGTTTATTTTTAAGAGAATTACTCTCAAATACTCTACTTAATTTGGTTAGTAACCCCTGCATCAAATAGTATTCGAACTAATCTGTAGATGGCGCTCATATATAAACTTATGAACCGGGTGAAGCGACATCTAGATTCAAAATTAAACATTTGATCTCTGAGTATTTGTTCACGTAGATAGATGGCGCTGATATAAAGAATGAAGGATGAAAATAAAAATGCTAACATGTAGGTAATCATTAGCTACTGATCTACTTGGAAGCCCTTATAATGACTTAACATAATTAGAATGTTTTATGATCTTCATGACTAATTGTGTTAAACACAAAAACCCATTTGTATTCATTTTGTGTTTGTGGCTCCGAGGAACTGAAGTGGCTTTTGACCTCTACTAAATCACTACTAATTATGTAGAACTACGAGTAGATAAGATGACAGAAGCTTTGTCTATGCCTTTCTTTTTTGCCCTATTTCAAATTTAAATTTCATTTCGCCATCCATGATAATAGTAATAGCCAGAAATCAAGGCGATCGCGTGTGCGTGTGCGTGGTGTTTACGTATGATGCCCAAATGATATTTAATAGCCTCAAGTTACAATCAACTTGAAGGGAATGTTGTGTAATAATGTACACTGTACAACATTACACTATAGTGATAATTTTGGCAATAATTATGTTATACGATTTCCATAGTTATTATTCATAGTTTTTGGTAATGAGTAAAGGTAAATTAGTAAAAAAAGCAAAAAGTATTTTTATGGAATTTATTTCATCTTCAATTTCAAACTACACCTTCAAAATTACAGTTGATTATAACTACAATAAGCTATAATTTTTACCTAACTCCGTTTCGGGACCTACTTCGCTCATGAAAAACAATTTTGACACGTTTTCAAAACTTCCAAATATAAGAATTTTATCCGATACCTTTAGCCTATCTTCAATTACGCGTTTACTACATATTCATACTTCGTACAAAGTACATGAGACGGATGATTAAGAAATTATGTTTTCTACAAAATGTAGATGTTAAAAATCGTCAGTGACGATGATTCTGGACCCAAATGATTCCCATTCTCATGTAATAAGTACCACTGCTTAATAATAAAACGGTATATTAAGTTCTATATATTAAAATTAGTTGCACGCTTGCAAAAGCTGCTTTGCGGTGGTTAAGTAATTACATATAATAATAAATGTCACATACATTCGAAAAAATTCGTTCATTCCCATACATATCTACGTTAATATTATTCTAATGATCACTAAATTAATTAACAAAATAAATCTGTTAAAACGTAATTTATTTTTAAGTCTCAAACAACGTTTCTTTCAAAAAATCAGGTACAAATCAATCAAAATTAACACTAGGGTAACTGAACCATCCAGAGGAAGTATTTCATGAGATCTTGTAGTACATTATTAGACAAATGTGAGCTTAATATGCATGAATGTACGTTACACAATAAATAAGATGAACTTAATTTATAATACACAACATTTTTTTGGCTTTTATTGTATTAAACACAAAATCACAGAATAATCTATATATAGCTGCTACACCTTTCATTGAGTATATCACTGGCCGTCAATCAATGTCGTTGTAAAAGTGCCAAGTGATATGAAACTATGAAGAGGAACTAAAACTATCCATTATTGAGGGCCCCATAATCCATCCCGTTACTCTACTTAACTTCTAATATAACAAAAAATATAAATAAGTCATCATGTGAGAGTTACATAACATGTGCAATCTTCATCTATGATCTTATATTATTCTGTTATGTGCCATTATTATCATGATTAGCTTAATACTTCACTATAGTATGAAAGCTATATCAAAATTTATTTCTATTTAATATCGTTTCATGTTGGCCAATATTTTGTGCCTCAAGTGTATTTACTTCTTTTATTTCTAGAACAAGTTTATTAGCCTGTCGACAATAATTATTTATGAAGTCACTGTGCAAGCAAGAAATTCCGACAATCATTCAAAGTATTTTTAAATCAGCACACACACTTGAGGTTCCGATATAAATAAGTAGTACTATATCTACTATGTTTGACATACAGTGTATAAAAGTTCCAACTGACATCAAGTCTACTCCGTACAGTTTTGTACTAAATCGATTTTATTTTCGTGTCTATTCGACCCACGTGCTTATGACTCATGCTATTACAATCTCTACTAAACTCAACCTTGTATCTATAACACCAAGGTTCTATTTATATGTACTCATCAATGTGACAACTGTACCCACCTATTTCATGTTTGCAACATAAATATTCCACGGTTTGCAATCTGATTTGTTTTAACCTTGCTGAATACATTTAATAGTTTGCGTAAGCAGTTTACGCGCTTTTAATATAAAATTGAATGTTTTCATAGTGAGTCACTTATTGTTTAAACGAATTTATATTCAGACTTGATTCTTCACACCTGTATCTATGTGATTTGTGAATCATGGCAATATCGTTCTAAATAATGTCTGCAATAAAGTGTTTTTCTATTACAGTAATAAAATTAAGTATCTTCATAATGCGACAGTCATTGTGTTCGATAATAAAGGAATTTTCCTCTACTTTCTAACTTACGTAATTAGGTAGTTGACGGTAGAATAGTTTACGGTTCAAGACAACAAGAATATTTAGTTCAAAGTCTACCTTAAGCTTGACGTCTTTATCCACGACAAGACTAATAGCCGATAGGTAATTACGTTACTATTCTATTGCTTAGGCCATGTTATTGCAAATGAATACAGAGGTCAATATTATGTTTTGATGATTCATCGCAAATTGTTTGCAAAACGAATTATCACACAATATAATAACCTAATATCATCGTTTGCGTCAATATCAAACAAATGTACAATATACATAAAGTTAAACACTGATTAATAAAAGATATATGGTATCAATGCATAAGATAAACGATGAATGAGTAATACGAAGCAAGACAACATAAGTACCTATTTCGTTACACACAGTATACATTTAAATGTGAAAATGATTATATGCGAATAAATAATAATGTAATATATTTTATATATGTGGCTGCGATATTCTGGACTAGCATAAATTACACTGCTACCTGAGCGTATACAATTAAATGTAAGCTAGTTCATTAGCAAAAATCATCGAATCCTAACTCTTTGGTATTATTCACTGGGTTCCTAAAGCTATACAAATACGATAAGTAACTCCTTCACTTGTGCTTTCTTCAGCAATCTAAACAAAAACGTAATCACACCTTGAATATCCGATCGCTGTTTATGTACACCTTTCCGAATTTCGAACCGGCCGATCGACTGATCGAGGTTCACTCAAAATTATAAAACCCATCTTTCCTGATGGTATGTTCATAGTAGGACGGCTGGCAGAGGTGTGGACAGTGCCATGTGTTCCGCACCTCGAACTGGAAGCCTCTGGGCAGTGACGTAGTGTCGCATCAGAGCTGGCACAGTAGGAAATGCTGTCGCCGCACCGCCCAAAGTGTAGCCGTCTGTAGCACGGCAGATACGCATGTGCATAAAACCACGTGTAGATCTGCAAAACAAAGAAAAATAACCAAGATTAGCAAATCTGTGTTAAAATATTCCAAAGACGTAGGTTACTGAATGCAGTAATAAACAACATGACTAATAAGCTGGGCTAAGTGATAGTGAATACTCACTTCAGACTGAGCGAATAGTCGTGTTTGGCCGATTCGCTGTTTCGAACCAAAAAGGCGCCCTCATCCGCATCCCTTAGCAGACTCTCCGCTTCAACGCGCGATAAGGTTCCATGGTACCACCTGTAAGCGATCAAAGAAAAACTAATTATCATCTGCAATTTACGATTCGTGTCTCGATGTCAAATATTTACGTTCATTTGAGATAATGTGGTATTGAAAAGAAATCAACTCACCCTTGTCGGTCAAGTGGGAGAGAAGCATCAACCAAATCTCGAGGCGGAGCAATAGGTCCCAAATTCAAACGCAGTCCCTTAGAACTGCCAGAACCACCGCTGCCGCTGTCAAAATTCAACTTCAAATTCGGTTTGTGTTTGTTTCCTGAAAACAAATAAATGAAATTGAATAAGGAAATCTGTCAAGTGACTAAACTTTTGTTCTTAGCATTGATTGAATTAAACCGCCACCACTTATTACGTCAAACCGCACGCAATTCGACGCGATACGAACTCCTAACTCAACTGAACGGTTACAAATTGCTCCCAACATGTACAGGAAAAAGTTCCCTCAAAAAGCACTCAAGCAAATTAAATATTGGATGGGCGTTGGACCAGAGAATTTCGTGTGGAGCAATCCGAAGTCATACGTCTTAATCGGCATAATGTGGCGTTCGCTTCGAGTTAGAAAGAACCAACAATTTGAGTCGACAGACCCTTCTCGTGTACTTCTTTCTCACAAGATTGACATGTAAATCCTTCTGACGTGATAGAATTATTGAAAAGCATTGGAAAATTCTTAAGTGACTCAATATTTTGACGTTATTAGCTAATGGAAATATTTTAAAGAAATAGCCAAGATAACCAACCTTGATTTAAGTCTTGCACGCTTTGGCTGGAAGAGGCATTTGAGATAGCCCCTCCAAAGTCGTTATTCAGTTGTAATGACTGCCCGCGTAACTTTCGGCGCAATTTGGGCATGTCAAATGGCAAGGATCGCAAGTCGGCTTCGGCTTCAGCCCGTCGTCTCCTCAACTTGGGCATGTCGAAAGGAAGATCAGATAGATCAACATCTTCATCTTTACGTTCCTCTTCAGTATTACTGTTCTTGAAATTAATGAAAGCGTTGCGTGAGTCTACGCCTTCTCTCGAGTGGATTGAAATGCCACTGTCAGAGCCTTGAATTTCAGAATCACCAGTTGTTGAGTGTCTAAATGTAAGGTTCAAAAGATTCCTGTTTTGTAACGCACGTCGTTTAGGTTTGGCAACAATTTCCACAGTCGTTTGCATCGTATTACCAGTTTCAAAGTCTTCAGGAGATACTTTCTGAGAGTTGTTGTTTTTGTTATTATCAGATGTTTCTGAAGCTTGTTCTTGCGAAGATTTATCAGAAATGGGGCTTAAAATGTGCAACTTAGTTGGATGGTGTCCAAACCCCGACAGCTGCATGTGATGATGTGACTTTGTGAAAGGCACATTTCCTGAATCAGAGCTGTGTGAACTGAGCGAAGACGAATGACGACTTTCTGAACTACTACTACTCCTGTCTCCTTCACTATTGCTACTACGCAGTGACTCCATGCTGCCTCCACTGCTGCTTGTCGCCATACTTTCTGTACTAGAGTACTTGCGACGTGGACGAATTACGCCAGGCCTTCCTTTAAACTCCATTATAGGGCCGACCCCCTTTGGCCCCGTGTACCGATTCATTTCAGGTGTGTCAGAATCGGAAGTGGGCCGACCCTTAATCTCTAAAAAAATACCGTCTTTTGATTGCCCTCCTTCATCATCACCATCGCGAGATTCACGACTCGAATCTCTCAGACGTTGTCCAAGATCCAGTTCAGTAGATACTGAACCTTTTACATCAGCCATGCTAGCGTCACTACTCGTGGGTGTATCCCGAGCGCGCAGTGACTTCACAGGCAACCTTAAGTCTTTGAGACGAGGATGTGCAGGTTGTGACTGAGGCAAGTTCGGTGCGCTTTTAATACTATTCATGGCAGAACCGTCCTTCTGTTGAAATTTTGTTGGCAAAGGTGCTGTTGACGGCGGCGACGGAGTGTAACCGCGAAGTGGAAGTTGAGACGTCGAGGCTGTTCGTCCGTCTTCTTCAATGTGAACCTTTTCCAATTCCTCTGACAAGGCACAAGCGTTGCTCTCATTCTCCCTTTTTTGACGAATTGTAGGGATTTTGGAACGTCGAACACTGTCTGTCTTCATAGTCACCTTACGGCGACCTTTGTAGTCTGGTTCGCTACGTTCAACGGCTTCAAAAGCGGATGACGCGGATGAAATAACTTTTCGGTCCTCGGCTTGCAGAAGAGCAGGGTGATTGCTGACCCTATCGAAGTCATCCAAGTCATCGTCCGATCGTGCAATTTTGCAGTCGAACGCTGTTTCGTAAATCTGTCTGGTGGTCATCTCTTGCGGCCAGCGGGGCAGAGGCGCCGGCACGTAAAAGACGCTGCGAGAAGGCTGATGCTCCTCTACATCTTCGGGCGCGGCGCACGCGCAGCCGGCCGCGTCGCGCCCGCGACGCCTCGGCGGCATCCACGCGCTCTCACCAGACGAAGATGATGAGCGCTCTAGCTCACGGAAACCATCTTCAGCAACTGAGAATCTTTTGGGTAGATTCGGTCTGGGAGCGACGTGAGGTGCGTCTAGACTGGCTGACTTCCTGTATCGGGGGCCACGAGAAGATGATGTTGTAGAGATAGTAGGAGCCGATGGGGCTTGCTGCTGTTGAGGTGTTTTGAACAAATCACCGTAGTAGTAAGGACTTGGGTTTCTGCGTGGTGCGTTAGCGTAGCGTGGATCTGAGCGACCACTGTCTGGGGAATGTAGAGAAGGTGCTGTAGCGAATGGATCAAATTCGCCAAACTCGTCTTCCTCGCCTTCTGAAGATGTCGATCGATCCTCTGACGAAGATTCTAAAACAAAACAAAAAAGTATATGAAGATTTTAACTTATCAATTATAATTTAAATAGAATGAGTGCTCATTCAAGTAGCTTTAGAAGATAAACTAAAGGCAGTAACGAGCCAGATGCGGATTTACAATTTTTCTCCTACTTCTGATGTGGCTCAGCTTGTCTCAAGTGACGTCGTTTAATGGTTAACGTCTGGATTGTGAATTCACATCCCCTCAAGAATGCAACCAATTGTTAAGAATTGAAAAGCATTTTTTCAAGAACGTGGAAAAGTTTATAAAATCTTTTTTGCATGTTCATAAATTCATTGATGCTGGTACACGGACTTCGTAAAGAATGCTATTGTCGAATTTCTATGGTTATAAATTAGACATCGTTGCCAGTAGTTGTTATTTGCCCTCGAAGGGGTGAAATGAAAGGACAAAGGGTGCTTTTGATAAACGTCCTGTTTTGGGGATACTTGGAATATTCATTTAACTGTTTTGCCTCGTCGTTAGTTAAAATAATTACTGCAAAATTCGAACATTTATCTGCTTTGAAGATTCTAAATTTCATATTTTGTCTTCTTGATACATGTTTTCAAAGCAATCTTGATAAGAAATTATTACTACTCTGGGAACGTATCATTATTTACATTCAGCAAGAACAATATCATTATTAGCTATGAGTACACATTGAGATTTACGACGCATTTGAAACAACGCTCATTGACATTACTCCCTCGATTTTTAACTTATTCATTTCCATTTCAATCGGATCTGGAGGACTATTACCTTAGTTAATGAATACGTTAAACCCCTCATACACGTGCCTACACGCACAGCTAATGTTATTTCAAAGGCACGACGAAATACCCTAACGAGTGGAGTAAGTATTTGGATAACAAAGGACTCCTTCTGAATGCATCATGAACATAAAAGTCTGGATTTTAAAAGCCTCGACGATAGGAAAGAACTAACGAATCGTAGGCAGTCGTAGTATGCCATTTTATAATAAACTTTTTTTTATGCGCTCCCTAGAACAAGGTCTGCGCCTCTTTTGTTTTAATACCGTATTTTCCGTTGCCTCATTTAGATTATTCTGTACAGCATTGTTATTTTTAGTTTATTAAACTTTTATTGTGATACCGAGTTTTATATTTTTAAGGTTTTTAAAAACTTGCTGTCTTCAAAATCCTCTAAGGCCATTACCGTCTTTCGAATTGGGACTAAATAACACTTAATCCACATATTTTTTTATGTAGCTTGTTTTTTATTGAAATACGTTGTCATAAACACAATTGCGAGCGAAATTGCCGTTATCAAATATAAGAGAAGTCCCAATACGTTCAACACGTTGCGTGGATTGAACAAAACGGCGTCAAAAACTGTGCAAATTGTCTATTAGCGCCGTGGAGAGTGCAAATGGGAGGGTAAGTGACGTCATTACGTGACGTAATTACTTTTCCGCGTGGATGACCAGCTCGCTCGAAATTTGTTAAATTGCCGCGATTAACGTGTTAAATGTCTTTCTGAAGCGCGTTGGCAGTGAAAGGTTAAAGGTAATCGACTCGTACGTAGCGTACTTAAAGATTGTCATTCGATTCTAAACTCTATTGACACGGAACCTTTTGAGACCTATGAGAATATCCCTCGAATTCAGGTTATCAAACCAAAACCTTTCACAGTAAAATAGCGACGATGAAAAAAAAAATCTATCCACAAACATACCAACTTACAATAAAATCCTCTGTTATTATAAAATCCCGGACATTTTTTCAGCCGTGTCTAGACGGACGGACAAACGACAAAAGGGCTGATTAAAACTTGCTATTGTTGCATCAATACTAGCTGGTATTAGCGAATGAAAGTCCCTGGATGATAAAAAAACTGCAATCGTGTAATTAATACCTGGTACTTGTATTTTCCGATAACGTAGACGTACTTTGATGCAAATGCTTAGTCGCACGAAAAGGCATTGTATTACAAAAATACGGAAAGTTTCGTTACAAAAGCAAAGAGAAATAGGACAGAATTTTTAATACTTTTCATGATATTACGGAACATCATATTGATGTATGTAATTGTACAACAGTCTAATATTAATTAAAATTTACGAAAATTACTTTACAGCACATTTCAATGATGATTACAGCGGTATTTTTTACATAAATTCTGGAAAGTATCCAACCAGTCTTATTTATTATACGCCAGTATCACTTATCAGCAGTTGTACCAGATTAAACTGACCTAATTACGATGATCGTGGAACAAAGATGGCATCTTTTAATTCCGAGGACACGGTTTTCTTTTAATAATAAAGGTTGGAGTGTATATCTCTTACCACAGTGAAAACAATGGGCTAACTAGGCTCTGACAGGAATGTTGCGCTGGAATAATAGAGCCTTTGTCTCGACCGTCCTAGACGAGGATGTTCTTAAAAAGTAAGAGCTTCCATGTAAACCGGGCAAATGAAGCGCGAAATTTTGTTGTTTTTAGGAAACCATCCAGCTATTTAACGTCAAGTTTTCTTGTTTGACTCGCTTCCTCTCCCTAACCAAGTTTATTATAATTCTGAAAATTTTCTATTTTGAAGCTCTCCGAACAATCTCGCCTTGAATTCTAAATATTGTAGTTTAAAGTATGTGGCAATCGGTTTATTGGATTGCATAAAAATTGCTGTAAGCAAATATGCTGATTTGAATGTAAGCTGAATTGTGTTGTGTTATTTCAAGGATGTTTTGCCAATCAATTGGTAACATTGAAATACCAATTGGTTTGCGTTGCTGAAATAAACGGAAGTAAAGCTTCATATTTCTTTTTAGTCAGTAGTTTCGGTATCTTTGGCATATTTTTATTTATTTAGAAAATTAACGCATTTGTATTTGAGTTTTGAACAATATATGTATTGATACTCGATATCGATACAATTTTTATCAAAATCCACTTCGAAGAATACAAGCAATCTATTCCGGCTAATCTAATCAACTGCCCAGTTTAAGTTTTTGATACAAATACGTAAGTACCAATGAACTGACAGGCATGAATTGGCACTATCAAAAAAATACTATTGTTATGCTTACTCATAATATGATTCATCTATGTTATCATTTGGCTTGTCATTGTTTCACCAACTCTTTTGTTTTTGTCAAATAAGAAATATTTTTTTATCAACTTACCGGATTCGTAGTATGGTTGAGATCTGTGTCTGGTTTGTCTCTCGTGCCTCAATGGCGCTGATGGTGCCGGTTCTGGCGGCGATTCCACTGAGCCTTCAGGGGCACTCTCAGGGCTTCGCCTCGACACACTAGGAGCCGATAAGTCAAAGTCGGTCCTCCTTGCGGACTCGTAATCCGCTCGACGTCTGGCTGAACCCGCGTCAAACTCCGCCCGTCTCCCTGAATCCCCGTCGAATTCCCGTCCGTAGTTTTTACGACTCTCGTACTCGTACGGTCTCCGACACGAGTCAAAGTCGTAGTTTGTGCGGCGGGACTCGTAGCGCCATCTAGTAGCTTCGGGGGAGCGGCGCTGTTCTCGGGAGCGCCGGCTGCGTTGTGGGGAGCGGCGGGCTGTGTCGCGAGGTGTGCAGTATGCTTCTACGAACTCGACCTGGAACAATGAGGAATAGCACATGAATAAACAGATCCATTTCTAATACATGTTTATGTTATGGGGCTGGAGACCATATGGAATTTCTCTATATTGCTCTGTTAATAAGGAAACGGTAATTTATTGAGCAATTAACCCTACAAATCCGGCATTGAGCATGTAGGATAAGGGCCAAGGCATACCAACCGACTATTAGTCTGAAAGAAGCCCTTCATCATGCAGGTCGATTATGTGGCAGAGTAAAGTGGTAATAAAATGCAGCGGTCACATATTCAGCGACCGTAACGGCCGGTTAGATGTCCTCTCCCCTCAACGGGGCGTCATTACCACGACCCGTTTCTGTTTATGGGGACGGATATAAAGAATATTATGAGATATTGTGTGCATCGACGATACTATGAGGTGATAACACTTCGGGGGACGCTGCCAAATTTAGTTCGTGCGAAGACAAATTTTTATAGCGCATTGCTGGGATGTTTGTTGCTTTTATTTCATCTGGCCATGTCTGAAAGGGCAGCAAAAAATAGCATATTGCACGTAATGTATAAAATGAATACAATAAAACGATCTACAATAAAACGTGCACATTGTAGATTTTACATCTTTCTACGCATACTTATGTAAAACGGTGTATAAGTCCTATAGAATACCACCTCATAAAAATACTCGCAATTAAAATTTTCACGTACCTACCAGAAAATAATGGAAGAACAATTCAGACGGGATCGCATGTTTTTATTTTTCGAATCTGTTTATAAGATGATATCTGTTTAATCCAGGGGGTGGTTTCAGGCCATTAGAGACAGTGATGAGTCCTGCTTCCGTGCCCGCGGATATGGAGGGTCTGTCGTACTTCTCATTAAGGGTTAAATTAGTAACAGCTCTGATGGATTCCGACAAACCGAGAGTTGTTTACGTAAACAGTTCACAGCACGCACGTCGTACTTTACGTAATCGCTGTTTACGCAACACTTTTTATGGCATTTGTAACGCTTTAAACCATGCAAATGTATAACGCAATACAGTACCTAGTAATACATGTTTATTAAATGGAGTTGTGTCCAAAAGTTGGACGTAAGTACGTCAAAAAGAACAAAAGGGTGATCTGTTTTTGCCCGAGGGGCAGTTCTCTTTTAAACTTTGGCTTTGGCGCCAGATGAACCAAGCCTACCCGGCTTGGTTCATCTGGCGCATTGTTTAACGATTCCTTGCTATGCATGAAAATTTATTTACATAATTAAACGTCGACCGTTCCACCCTCCAGTTTTGATTTGCGATGTCTACAGAGATTTCTACGCTCTTTATTTGCATATTTAGATGCTTAATTAAAATCTGACATCAATTTAGTATGGATGCCTATTTGTACTTTATAATGAAAAGAGTTAAATTATCTTCAGTTTATTGTGTCCTTACTCTTGTGCCAAAATCGATCTTATCAAATCATATTTTTTATCTAATCTGAATAACATATGCACAGATAATTCGAGAAATATAAGATCAAATCTACACCTAAATACATTTTCATGAATACACTCATGTTCCTAATCCAAAATTTTAAAACATATTCAACACAACTAGCACGTCCCCCAGCATTTTATTTACAGATTCAAATCAATACCGCCATTCAAGCGTAAGGGTTAACTCTGAAAGGGATCAAATTGAATTCTGCTCAAGCACACATGCTCGCGTATGGCTATTCATCAATTGTATCTTATAATGGGGGTAGAGTAGTCAACAGCTCACTTCCTGGCCACTCACATTACGTATATAGAAGGTAGGTACTACGGTAGCAGTGACTGTACTATTGTAATTACCTTCCAGCTACATTGTGGTACAGATTCTGTAAGTCGATTAACGGACCAAAACAATACAGATTGTCATATTATAGACATGACCAGTGTGCAAAGTATGAATCTCGAAGAAAAACGTAATCAGACATCCGCAAAGACAAAACAGCGAATCAACATTCTGTTCCCTGATTCACCGCATAATAAAAACAAATCGTACATTTAAATTAAAGAAACTGGCAACAGGTCTTGCCAATCCCAACTCAAAGAGAAAATGCAAATTAGGGAATGGCAATGTCTATTACTCAAAGCTAATAGTAATCTAAGGAAGGAAGTCGAAATAAGATAAACAATACCGGCCTTGATTGAGATCAAGTTGCGACTCGGACAAAGAACAAACAAGGAAATAGATGAATAGTTTACATTTAACACTATCGATCACTGAGAAGACGATCATTATCATTTTATAACTAGAAATAAAGTGATTTCTCGGAAACATTGGGTAAGCCTTGAGGAATTCAGGATCTAAAATCACATAAATTTTCTAAGCACGCGTGAACTGACGTGAACTGACGTCCTTAGTTGTGAGGTGACTCATTGCGACCTTAAAAGTTCTTTTGCCAGCCATGTGATAAAAATCTCTTACAGACTTTTTTATATCTGACCGAGATGTTTCAGAATGTGTTGGCAACGTCGGGGATTCCTTCTTCTTTGAATTTGCCTACGTAATTGTATAATTTGTCTTGGACAATGGCGTTAATAATAAACAAGCTCTAGATACCGGCTCATCCATATAAACGATTCCGGGTTCACCCAGTATGAGTAATACAAACAGTATGAAGGATGTGGGACAAGACGGAGCTTTCAGACGACCAGATGAGTCACCGGCCCGGCCCGATGTATTAATATCGGAGACACGCCTCCTGGGATCCCGAACTAAAATAGCGCGGTGTCGCGTGACTTCAATATGGTAATGCGCAAGCATAGCTATACATTTATTCGTGATTTTTTCCGCACCCAAAAATATTTTTAGATGGTGAATCAATCGATTATCAAATAAGGATTGTTTTAGCAAACGACTGCCTACATAAAAACAACAAGTTCAGAAGGATTCGACGGCTGGTTGATGTTATAGGTCTAGGAGTATCTAGGAGTACGTATACCATGTACTACATAGTCCATATTTTTAAGACAAACCTTTGCATGACTTGTAAGAATAGTGGCAAACATTCTAGAATTTAACATATTATTGTTCCGACAAAAACAACTAGTAGTTTTTCTCACATCCTTGCAGGCAAGGATTAAAGAGGTAGTGACTAATTAGCGAAGCTTTTAGCATCTGCGTCTGAAGACAAACGTGAGTCACCGTCGCAATTGCCAGTTTTGTTTACAATAACAAATGATGACGACAAACAACTTACTATCAACGTAAAAATCTCCACACACAACAATTTTAATAAATTATCTTCTTGTAGCGATGGAACGTGCTGATATGAAATTGAGGATTTATCTAAAAGTCCCTGGTATTTGCCCTTTGCTTGGCGCAGATGTGCAAACAAAACAGATTGCATTGCAATATAAAACAGAACGAAGAAATTCGTTAGGTGGAATTGCATTTGCCGGCCGGCAATTGGCACGGTCATGCCTAGGCCGCCGCCGCCAGTTACTGTCTGGTCACGTTCAGCAAACCAGAGACCGCAAACAGGTCCCATACAACTGAATTAAATAGATTGTCTTTTATTCTTTTCACTTTCATGGGCTTTAACGGCGCATTTCAATTTGATATTGGCGCAAAGCCCTGCGTCTGTGACATGTCTAGTCAACGAGTCATAATATTAATGTTTACTTTGGCACCAATGAAAAATTGAGAAAGATATAATTTAATTCTTCAAATTGGATTTGCTTTTCTGTATTGAAATCTTCTATGTTATGTCGAGTATTTCGGGTGCATTTTTGCCTAGACTAAGCACACAATTGTCGGCAACGACAAAACAAGCGGAGGAAATAAGCTTAATTACTAAGTTGCGAGTCCGAGTCACCCAAAGGGCCGGGGGTCTCTTTAAGTAGACCCTTACGAATGTTTCAATGAAGGGAGCAATTATGGAAGAAATTTTCAACACCTCTTCGAAAAGGTCATCGTACCTTGAGCATTCTTGAAAATCAGCTGTCTAAATAATAAAGGAATTAAAGCTGAAAACCAAAATCTGATTACATTTTGAATGAATGCATTTGTATATATTCCTCACTTCTTCAATGGCTTTGCAGGAATACAATGAGTGAGCATGAGATTTTTTTGTTGAACTAAAAAAACTCTGTTGAATAGTCCTTTATGGTCGTCATTGTGCCTACAAAAAAGGGACACAGATCAGATTTGCTTCTTTTGTAAAGGTTATTTATTTGTCACTGCTCAAGCTTTTGTAAGGCGAGAAAATTTTAATATGGCCCATAACAAAGTACCAGCAAACCGGATGGAGTGGCGATCTGGTGATAAATCTTTTGTAATTGACAATACTGCTCATTGAGAACAATAGGACACGACTAAAACATAGCTTTGATAAATGAAGTTTGTTCTATTTAGTTGAGTGCTAGATTCGTTACTTGTCAAAAATAAGAACAGTTTATCCTTTGTGTATTGTCTGTTCCTTTTAATCTTAACCTGACTCAATGTTGCCGAGTTTGTACAAGTTTTATGGTATTTTATTAGGATTTTATTTTCGCATTTGAAAAGAGAAAAGATTGTGCCTCTCGTATCGAGGAGCAAACTTTGCTCTCTGAACTTGTAACTGAGTTAAGTCAACCCCCGGGATCGCCTGGAGGCTCCTAATCAATATTTACTTACTACTGCCGTGATTTTAGTTTATTCCTTCTTGAACACTTGAGCAAATTATGTGTTTACATAGGCATTTTCTACTAATATAATTGAATGGATGTACAGCATCTCATGCGTATATCATTAGCATATTATGCTTGGCTTCTCTTATTAACTTCAAATATGCCTATACTCGTAGTCAGTATATCAAATATGCAAACATTAATAGTATCTCCAAACATACGATAGCGAGAAGTACAAACTCAATGAATTGAATGAGCCACACTCACCACATGCACCATCAAGATCCATTGCGCGATCTGGCGCATTTTTGAAATCAGCTTCTTATTCGACGGCATTGTCAAAGCATCAATCCAACTTATCACTAACAAATCCAACAGTAAGTATGTAAGGAATCCACAAATAGCACAGAACGATCACCAACTTTATCGACCGTTTCACTACCGACACGCACACACACAGGTTACAAAACTAGACCTACACTTTCACACAAACTTGTTCTTGTTCAACGTACACGAAATGTTTGTTACACTAGTAGCTTATCTCGCCAATTATGTTTTAAGTCTAGGCGCTTGGCAGTAAATCCTGCAATATAACGCCTAGGACGGTTCGGTTACTTGACGAGTCCAACTGTAGACTGACAACACTACTCAAACGCTATACGCGAATGTGTAAAACGGTGACTCATCGCCCCGCATACTGTTTACCGAGGCTTGAGTCATCGCGGTCCGAAAGGCAACGGCAGCGATGAAGCGCTGTAGTAAAAGAACGATAGCGAACACGCTAGTAAACCGGCCGGAATTGTAAAGCGCTGTAATGCTTTGTTGTAGATACCCGACTCCATTAATACCTCCATTCCGCACGTGTCCCTGATTATTGAAGACAATTATGAACTTTAACATGAGCGACATAGAGCACAAAATATTTTGAAGATGGTTGGGTAACGAAACGTAAACTTTCGCGTTTAGATTTCGATCCGACTTGAGTTATGTTAGATTACGCTCGACTAGGTCGAATGCCGTTTTGAGGTCGTTTACGCGATAGACATGTTGAACTACCTAAGTAACAATGACAATAGAGAACTGTATAGTGATCAATGTTGTCTTTGGAATGCCGGGCTCTGGTAACCAGCACATAATTAAAATAGATACGAACTAGATTAGAAATAGTTGCAAGCGCTTTCGAAACTAGTGTACGTACTGTGGTACAGCTAATACAAACAGCGATGCCAACAATAAATCGAGTTTACTGACCAATGGTTCTTCACGCCTGACCGTTAAACGACAGTGTGGTAGTTAGCGAGCAAGTGATAATAAAACTGGTGGAAAAACAGATACAGTTTGAGACCTCTCTGGCTAAGTTTGGCCATTTGGCATTTATGTGGCGACCTTTTATGGCCATCGTGTTTTTTCGTAACTTGATGTGAAACGCTTATTATAAACAAATATGCTGACTTGACCTATGCATTAAAAGTTTGAATATAAAGACTATGACATGGTTGTTTCTGACCAAGACTTTTCATCTAATTAAGCATGGCCATACCGAATAGTAAAACAATGGACTGCTATTTGTTGATTCGGTTTTCTCACTTTGTAACTTAATCCAAGGATATACCATTGTTTCTGGTTCGCACCTTTCACAAAAATTCTTTATCTCTGTTATCCGACCTTAGCGCCTTTGTGGTTGCAACAATAATATGGGCTATAGTGTTTCCTTTATGATTCCAAACCAGAATTTCCTGTTAATATGAGTGGGCATCACACGAAGAGGACATATAATGAAATAAACTAAATATAACGTTTTGTATCTTGGTTTTTCTTCTAGAACTTTTAATAGTTATTCATAGAGGATATTGCATTTCATAGAAAATTTTTTCGTTATCCTGATAAATCTAACTAATAACTTCTAGCTATCTACTCCACATCCTCAAGGTTCTCAAATGCGTATTTAGTTGTTGGAATTAAATCAATCTGCTTCTTTATTGAATATTATTAGTCCATGGCTGGTTCCTTTTATCTAAATTAGTTACATGAATTTTAATTACCACTGCTGTTTCATCAAATACATTGAAATTACACAGCTATACAAGACAATAATGGACGAAACATTCACCTTGACAATCGAGACAATCAGACTGAATAAATTCTACAATAATACATAGAAGGAAAATAGAATCTGTAACAACATATTCAAATATAGAATCAAAATCAATGTTCATTTATTTAAACAAGTTTTAATTGACGTAACACTTATGTAATATCAAATAGTTTACCAACGTTGTGTCATACATGGGCGTAACATTTGTTATCGACAGACAGTTTTATCTTCCACTTAATTTTGATGATGTTTACATAAAATATTACATTTCCATTAACAAACCATAACATAGAGTTAATTATAAAGATTGAATTGTATTCCTAGTAGTAGTTACCATAAATTACGATTCTTTCATCCAAAATATTGTTGACTTAGGGTATGTAGAAATTGATAATTCTTCTTTAAAATTAGTATTTCCATCCTTTTGGGGATCACAACAGTCTGATAAACGTCTTTTTTTTTAACTATGGGCATCGTTGTCTTCCCTTTTCACTTTACTAACACTTCACTCAACGTCTTCATAAATTTTATCATTAGTTTCCAAAAAAAAATTTTGTGTATCGAGGAGTACAATTTATGCATCAGCTTTTATTGCTACGTCAACATCAACTTCCATTAAAAATATTAAAATAGAACCTCGTTCTCAATCAGCATGAATTTATTAATTTAGAACGTCACTATCATCATAAAAACTAACAAGTATGGGATTACCATTGACATCAAGTTTGTTTGTGTATTAGCTCCCACACAAAAATGCTCAACACTGTGTGATAATGATTATATCCAATAGAACCATCATCCTGATGTCATCAATGTAATTTATCGAACCGTTAGGGTTGAGTATAAAATGCGTAGGCGTCGGAAATAAATGGTAAAGCAATTTATATCAAAGTTCCTATTATAATGTTATGTGGGAACATAGTTGTAAACGTTGTTAATATTGTATGCCTGTCTAAATTCACGTCATGATTCATCGTCATTGTCGACATGTAGTCTGGTCATACGCGACTGAATGTCTGTTTTCTCGCCATCTTTGTACCATACGTGTAGGTATTACGGCTTAACTTCCTTATACTCGTAGTTTTATTTTAAATTATAGTTTTTGTGAAAAACTCTCTTCTCTTTCTCTTTTTTAAAAAACCTTGCCCCACACATTAGGAATTTCTCTAGTATTATCCTGTACTATTAATCGTGCAATATTTTTATTTAAGGATCCCCTAGTCGACGGCACGAACTATTTTGTGCGCGAGGTTAAAATGCATGCTATCTCATCCGAGAACACGTGCGAAAGAGATAGATGCTGTGGTCAGCAGTAAGAAGCTAGTTCGTGTACGAATTAGCACTTTTGCAAGTTTGTAGCAAAATGGATGATGATTTAGGACGAAAACGAGCGCGCGAAATTCTATAAACAGACCTTTGGGAGTCTAGATATCATGAAAAAACGACTAAATGTATATTTTCAAATAAAAGTATTTGCATTTTTGAACTACTAATCTATCCCTGTATGGAGACCATTTTGCAATTTTCCTTTTTCTTATGGTATTTATTTTCGCCCAAAGATGCGTTAAAATTAGTGTTGAAATATGGATTTTTTGACGCTCATAACTTTCAAATTATTTTTTTTTTTACTTTTTTTTTTCCACACAGGGCTAGATAATGATGAGACAAATTGATATAATTTTTTATTTTGAACGTACATCGTCAAACAGTGGAGTAATCCCTAGAATACGTTTGTTTGGAAGAATTATCGAATAGTGTAACCTTATTAGTATATTATATGTACTACCTGTCCCATGCGCCTTCGCTCCCGTCAACTGGCTACCCACTTACCCATCTACACTACCTACCCTACATACATTATTTTTGCGTAACTTAAACCCACAGAAACGCAACGAAAGCTGTCAAAAAGGAATATTTTTCCCGTTTTTGCAACAATTTTCATCTATGCTCCGCTCTTATTGGTCGTAGCGTGATGTTATATAGCCTATAACCTTCCTCAATAAATAGACTATTCAATACAAAAAGATTTTGTCAAACCAGTAGTTCCTAAGATTAGCGAGTTCAAACAAACAAACTCTTCAGCTTTATAATATTTATTGAATAATAATATGTATTTGCAACATAGGAGTTTTTGGGGGCGAAAATGAAAATAATGTTTTCTCTATTTTCACCCAAGCAAAGCTCGGCCGCCCAGGTAATGTTGACGATTTCATTCAAAAAAGACATTATCTATTAGACCACAGCTGATGATCCTTTAGAATTTATTCAGTACGATTTTGACGAGCTCAAAATATTGGTATCTTAGTTGACGTGACATTATATATTGAAGACTATATACATGAGTCATCCATTATAAACATTTCCTTTAACAACTTTCTTCAATAGAAATTTGATTAAGTAGACAACCCTGTTCTAAAGAGTAATTCTAAAGAGTCTTCCCACTCGCAATTCGGTAAGTGTGAACTTAAATAAAATAGCAAACCACAGTATGTGACTAATACTGATACACGAAAAGAGAGCATTGTCTTTTAAGTTCAGATATATGCTTGACAACAATTTATTTTTCTGTAAAATTTAAACAAATATTTTTGATGAAGCATTTGAGATCATCATACCTACTTTGTTCGCGATGACTTGCAGTCTAACCGTATGTAGCTGAATACGAGAACCTTTTTTACATGGAGGACTGCCTATCTGACTTCTACAACAACAACAATCATACCTACAATTGACTGCCGGGATGAAGCAGTTAATAAAAGAAAATCACTTCAATCATCGTGGAAGCAATGGATACTATTTATTGTTCTTAAACACAGTGGCACTAGTTTCAAAGTCTGTTCCACAAAACACTTGTCTTGTCTTACCGTAAAATTTGTAACAATCAAGAGATGAAATAGGTTTCCACTAAAACGTTGAGAACTACTTTGTTTTATTAAAGGCTTCTTAGCCGATTGTTTCTATCTATCTTGATAAGATCCAGTTCTAAAATATTAATGCAAGAAAAGACATCTGTCAAGAAGTCGCATCTTGTTTTTGATTTTTGGAAAATAAGCCTAGTTATGCTTCAAAACGGTGAAGGAAAACATCGTGAGGAAAACGGCATATCCTGGTACCAAAAATTCGAAATTGTGAACGAATTGTGACATCCACCAACCCGCACTGGGCCCGCGTGGTGGATTACGGCCCATTCCCTCTCACAGAGAGGAGGCCTGTGAAGTTGCTTCGCACAAAAACAATAGCTCATGATTCTACTGCTGTTGAATAAAACGCTTGAGAAGTGCAAGAAGAACATAATGGAGAATTTAAGGAAAATAAACATTACCTGACATGCTTGACAATATGTCCTACTACATTTTTTTTCATTGCAATGTGCTAATACCGACAGTAATTTCTGCCAATTTCTTAATTTTGAAGAAAACCGCAGACAAGAAGCGAAACTGCAAAATGTTACATGCAACAAATTGGCAATCGGTGCCAGGCCAACAGTACAAACGAGCGGTGATGATCTAAGCCTGAATAAGGTGAATGCACTCGTTATTCGATGTCGAGCGACCTCTTGGCTCTTATCGATGACTTCACCACTCGCGGCTGAATGACAGTTGTTAAGTAACAAAACGTAGTTTATTCTTGAGCTCTAAACGTAACTGTTTTCATGGTAAACTAAGCTTATATACGGTTTAACGGATATTTATCATGCATGTTCGAATTCTGAAAGAAATAAGTCTCTGTGTTGAAGGGTTATGCAAATCCAAAATCCACGGTGGCTCATGGATGATTGAAGGTCAGAAAGAAACAATTGCTAGCTCCAGTTTGTTTACAATGGTCATTATGCCTGTGACCAAGGACTTCGTTCTTTGTAGTAATCTATAATAAGGACAGAAGACATTGTCTGTGTTGATAAAATGACTCATTGAATAATCTGTGTCGTGGATGCCAATGCATGCTCGAAACACATGAACAAACACTTTTCGAACTAATATCTTGAGGTCATACAAATGTTTTCTTCATGCAGAAATCCATATGGTGACCCTGGGTGAACTACGTCTGATGAGTCATTTAGGTCATCTAAACATAAAAGATAGTATTTTCATTGATATGATAATTGATAAAACTTAAGCCGCAATGAGAGTCATGAGATAGTTTCATCCGATGCACAAAAGGCTCCAAATACAAATTAGTCACAATGCGATTTTATACGTCAAAGAAATTTATCGTTACGCACAAACATCTAAACTCGGAAATGCAAAATAAATGTTTTTTTTCCGATGCGGAAATCTGACGCACAACTCGAATGACGCCGGCGCATCGTAATCGCGACTTCTAAGGTCATTACTAAAAAAACGCCTATTCTTTATTAAAAAACATAAACAAATGAGCATGTACTTTTTCTTCCAGCATTAAGTACTACATTGATCAAAGAAGGCTCTCAAATTGACAGAATACCTTTCCTTTCCTTTTTTCTTTTTTAGCTGTTTGTTGTATTAGTTATTTTGTACTTTATTTATTTTGTTTTATTGTCTCACAGTATTTTGATTGTAATACTGTGTTTTTGTATAATTTTAGTGCTTATAACATAGTTCTTTGTAAGTTTCACCCACCGTTTATGAGTCTTGAGTTTGCAATAGAGATAAATATTTCTATAAAATATGCTGTACGGGCCAGTTTCAGAATTGAGAATTTGGAATTAAGAATGTGTCAAACTCAATTTTAATCTCAAGATTTGAAAACTTTTGAGGCTTGAATAGAGGTTGACAAATACTAAACATCGAATTATGAGAATTCGGGTGTGATATAGTTACTTAAATGTTTGTTGGGAGAAAAACACAGAGTTTCTATATAAAAACCATAAACAAATGAGTATCTCGTTGTTCTGCTAGCTTTTCTATCCGTGTAAAAAACTACAACAAAAGTAGAAAATTGTAACTTCAAAAGTAGGTGAATACGTGTCTTGATTAGGAGTCGGAGTACCCACATATTTAGGTAATCTCATTCTACATACCAACATTAGTCATGCATTACATTTGACTGTATTTAGTGTTGTTATCAGTGAGTCACTCCGGTGGTTCCCAACCTTTCGCCCGGTCACATATGGCACAGCAACCACTCACGTGAACTAATGAGTCATTTCGTCGCAGGTGTTGTGTTTGACGTTGTCAGTACAACAACGAACGATGAGTGACAAGCGAATTTGGTATAGTATTTCAAATTTGACGTTAGAATTTTGTTTCCTTTATTTTTTGGCCGGTATTTTTTTGTTGGTACTCTCAATATTTCTTCTATAGATTTTAACAGCTGATGCGTTTATTTAGTAAAAAAAGAAAATCGCGTGTAAATCAGAGGTATTAGTGCGAGTTTTTACTCATGCTCAATCGCGTTAACGTAAACGTCAATTTGTATTGAAACTGGATAAGCGCCGTCTGGTGACGGTAAAGAGAAACCTCTTTTTTGTATACATTTTGACATTAGAGATCGTTTACGTTATCACGAGTGAGTACGTTAAAAAACTCGCAATAGTCACACTTAGGCCTTAGTGCGAATTTTTACTCACGCTCAATCGCGTTAACGCCAATTTGTATCACAAGTGAGTACGTTAAAAAATTCGCACTTAGCACACTGGTCTACTCATCATCATCATCATCATCAGCCTATTAATGTTCCCACTGCTGGGACACAGGCCTCCTCTCTGTGAGAGGGAATGGGCCGTAATCCACCACGCGGGCCCAGTGCGGGTTGGTGGATGTCACATGTCTTCGAATTTTTGGTCCTAGGACATGCCGGTTTCCTCACGATGTTTTCCTTCACCGTTTTGAGAGCAGTGGTGATGAAATAATTTACACAAAGTAAAGCGCCTGCCTGGGCTCGAACCCACGACCTACAACTTGTAAGTCGCGGCCATTGATACCACTGGGCCACCACTGCTCTGGTCTACTCATTAACTTTGATTTTTATTTTATCTTGGAGTGGTAGTCTTAACAGTTCAATAATTTAGATTGGCCAAATTGCTTCAAATAATTTTTATTTTTAACCGACTTCCCAAAAAGGAAGTTCTCAATTCGATTGGTATTTTTTTTATGTATGTACACCGATTACTCAAAGACGCCTGGACGAATTTGGAAAATTATTCTTTTGTTTGAAAAGGTCTTCCCATTTGGTCCCATAGTCATCAGATCAGGTTCTTGGAGAAATCGAGAGAACTCCTCAAATATTATAGGCATACATATAGCGATTTTGGCATTTTCATCAACAATGTCATCATTTGCACTCAGAAAGTATCATTTGGTGAAGTGGAACTGTCGCGGTTCTACCATATCTCGAATAATTAAACGACTATGATGAAGCAAATACTTATAAACAAATAATACTGATGAAAATGGTACCATCGAACTGATCTGATGATGAAGCTGGCAGCTACGCACTGGAACTACGAAATAAAACTAATGTATCCTAGTCGTGTTTGGGCTTATTGAAATCGTCATGAGATGTACTTTGGCTATATTGGAGGTACCTATCGAAACTAAAAAGAGATCAAAAAAAACTTTTTTTTATTGTTTTTATTTGTGATGGGTTTGCTCTTGACTCTAGTCTAGGTCAAAGGTGACAGAGACAGAGTCGACGATGGAGTGAGCTTACCCAGAAGAAGCCTGTTCACTCTAACTTTGAAGAGATTCGGGTTGAATGCGTTCGGAAACACTGACGCAGGTAGCGAGTTCCATTCATTCACTGTGCGCATTATGAAGGATGTTTGGAAGCGCTTGGTGCGTATTGGCGGAATGGCAACAAGGTAAGGATGATAACTTGCAGTGCGTCATTTTAACAAAAAAACAAACCGACTTCCATAAAAAACCACTACAAAGTGTAAAATAACTTTCTTTCACTTTGGAGTGTTTTTTTCTTGGAACACAGTTCAAATAGTCAGTGATGCAGAACTGTAACACACGTTAGGGGTAATGTGTCATATTGTGCTCACAAATGTTTTATTTTTTTACCAATTTATATTTTTTTTCTGAATGAGCCCTTTTCCCTTAACTCTTTGAATATAGGTTTGTTTTGTTACTAGTCATTTGTTTTAGAATATTCAATTGTATACCACAATTATATAGGAATAAAGGAGTAAATCAAATGTAAATTAAATTGTGATAATTATTTTAGGTAATTCATTGTAATTTCCTGTATTAAGTATGTAGTCACTATTCAAGCAAAGTAAAAGTATGCGGTTTTCCTACATACATACATACAATAAGTAGGTACAAGTCTAAATAAAATACGAATTAAGTAATTTCGAGAACATTTGACAACAAAAGCATTAAGTCCAACCCCGTACATATTGTACCATATATTAAATAAATTAAAAAGTAAATTCAACTATGATGATAGATCAAGTCTGACAGTAAATAATTATTGTATTAATCAAAACATTTTAAATACTACAGTATTTTAGATTACTAGATAGAAAAACCGACACTTTATAAGCAAACAAACGATATTTTTCAAAATAAGTGATATTTTTTTTTATACCGCTCTTAACTTAAAACGTAGAGCACACAGGATGTAGGGCACAACCATGCCTTATGCGCCATCCGTTAGTGGCACTGTGACTGTGCCCTTAAATTACCAGAACGCAGCTTTCTGTGAAATTATTGCGTCAATCGGAACAGATGGATTGGTATGTCAATGAGTAAGCAGATCATTACAAACTAGGATGACTCAAATTATGAGTTATGGTCATCACACTCATTTGTTAATCCACAGCATTAGCAATACTGTTTTTAATTGCAAAGTACTAATTACATCAGTCGTAGACCCTCTTGAGGACGTACCCTGACCAAAAAATCAGCATGAGATATGAGCATTCCTATTGGCCTAGCGACACTAGTAGCGCATGAATTACAGTAGTGACTACGCCCATATTTTAGAATAAAATCTTTATAAAATCGAATATTGGTCTTTTGAAAAAAAAAACTTACAAAATGTTCGTTATTTAATTGCCTATCCATTAGTGTTAGTATAAAACATAATAAATGAACACTTTACGAGGAGATGCATGCTATCAATAATTATTTCACATTTTTATGGTTTTGTTGGAAGGAGATTAGTGAAACATATACCTCTTTAAAAAAAAGTGTACTACCATTTTAGAATAAACATTTTGTAGAAATTTAATTTATTTTTATTAATTGATATTTCATTTTAAATAAAGAGTAGATAGTTCTTAAAAACTGCACAAAAACGACTAGCGCGGCGTTTTGCTCGGGGAGGCGCCTTAATAAAAATACTTTTTTTACAAATAAACCGACTTCCAAATAAAAGCACTACAAAGTGAAAAATAACTTTGTTTTTGGCAGTCGGTGTCTTTAGTAGGTAAAGTCAAGGATCAAAAATGCTGTCATACTCTCCCAAAACTCAAATGGCTAGTTTTTGTAGAAGAAGTTAAATTATACACAACTGATTAAATATTTTGTATAGAAATTAAAGTATAGATTATTTCTACTAACCGTGAAAAGTTGAAATTCTGCTGCCTACAAAAAAATGCCTTTTCTGTTTTGGTAGAGTGTGACTGCAATTTTGACCCTTATAGTACAATCTTTATTTGATAAGGACACCGACTTCCAAAAAGAAAGTTATTTTTCACTTTCCGCCGGCTCTCTTTTGATGTGCTAATCCCCAAGTTCCTGTGCCAAAAAGGCTGGTGTTATTAAAGAGAACGCAAGCACCAACACCAGAAAAAAAAACAATGCATTCAAAGAGTCAACGCACCTAATAGTAATTCCCGTTTTCCTTGTAAAACAGTACTTACTAATACAACCCAAATATGTCAAGCCAATCACCATAAAATTACTCATAAATGAATAGCAAAACCTCTAAGTACAGAAAAACAAACTTTACTCTTATTCATGTAAAAACTATTCTGTAGTAAACACTAAACATTGTTTTATTGAAAACCCTGTTACTCATAATACTCATGGAACTTCTGACGTCAAAAGTGGGGCCGTGTTCAGTTTAAATCTCTTTGAGGTACCATCTGACGTTGGCCCACGTCACTATGAGGTCAGTCGCATCGGGGAAGCTTGGGAGATAGATATATCCGCTATGTATGGTATAATAATTATGGTATAAGATCTATTTATGGAAACTTTATTCATATGGCTGGATAAGGAAAAAGTGACTTGTGTGTTGTATATTTGGAGTTTTGGAGGCTTACATCCACAAGCAAGACTGCGAAAAACAATTAGTTAATAAAGCACACATTACAAATTTATCACTTACAAGCCCTTGACCAGTCTGAACTATCAAAGTGTCAGTCAGATAGCCAGAAAGTTAACGCCAGTGAGCCATTTTTAAGTGTAGAATTCTAAGTTAAAAACCTGAATGGATGAATCTGAGTTTTTTCAGTAAAATGTTTTTATAGAGTGCATATGTAACGTTAAAACATGTGAAATTCAGACGGAGATGTGGATGACATATTTCTTTGAAAATTTAAAATCCACATGCCTAATAAATTATACAATAAACCATAGATAATGAAGCAAAAATTTGCAAATTTGAATGAGGAAAACCATGTGTCTATGACAACCAATGAAACATACATTATTCAAAGCTTACGTAATATAAATTGTAATTGCCATATTCAGTTCAAAATAACTGATCTGTGTACCATTCCTGGAACTCGATACTGATTCCCCCAGTTCCGATAATAGTGGCATTCGCTGCAACAATATTGATTGTGATGTTTCTACGTAACCGAATGGAATATTCCCCGTGGAGTATTCTGCATAGGATTGTGAAGCCTCTTTCATAGAGTATTTTCACGGAATAGTCTGTTCGCTAGAATTTAATAAGCTACTTATCTAATTAAATAAACGTACATATGGATAATTTTATGGGTGTTCATGTGGTTCTGAACAAATACTATACTACCCCGTCTAGATATGCGGTGAGCAGATCAAGATGATAGCAAACAGTATTAAAACAAACTTATTTGTTTTACCTTCATGTACACATAGGCGGACTTCATGCCACAAGGCATTCTCTACCAGTCAACCTTTGGGTTAAAAAGGACAAGCTTGATCAGTTTTACTCAGTTTCCTAGTTCATTTTCTTACAGATTGCAAAGTTCGATCTTGCAGACAAAAACCGGCCAAGTGCGAGCCGGATTCGCGCATGAAGGGTTCCGTACCATTATCGCAAAAAACGGCAAAAAACACGTTTGTTAAGAGCCCCACTTAAATATTTATTTTATTCTTTTTTTAGTAGTTGTTGTTATAGCGGCAACAGAAATATGTGAAAATTTCAACTGCTTAGCTATCACGGTTCATGAGATACAGCCTGGTGACAGACAGACGGACAGTGGAGTCTTGGTAATAGGGTCCCGTTTTTACCCTGTAGGTACGGAACCTTAAAAACACTGCTGACTTGTGATGGTTTGCTACAAATACTATTACATATTAGGAAGAAGAAAAGTTTTGAAAGAAATCTGTAGTCTTCAGGCAAGTAAGAGTAATTTACGCAAACACGCATACGCATTTCCTCTACAAGTATTAGAAAGACTGTTACCTCGGAAAAGTCAGTTATCTCTACCTACTCCGTTTTATACCAGACGAATCAATTTATCTACACTGGGAATGCCTAAATAGCTTTCCATTCCTGAGTCATATATTATTATTATCTTCCTTCATGGTGGACAATCCCGTGAGATGAAAACAATGACAGTGATTCATCAAGCCAAGATTATTAACACATATATCAAGCATCCAAGATCGTTCAGTCACTCTTTGTTGATAAAACAATATCATGGCCAAGATTGATGGTTCTAACTTTAATTGTTTGAGAGAAGACAATTGAGTTAACGTCATTTATTTTAAATAAATATTGAATGATAAATCAAAACTTTATTCACGGGTAATTAACCAATCATAATATTATCTTCATTAACTCAAAGTAATATTCAAGTGCCTTCGCCAATATCAAAGATTAGCTAACTTATCTTAGAATAGATCACTTAAAGTAATCCATAGAGAACTTTTTATGTATATAAAAAAAAACCGAATCGTTTTTGACTTTTCAAAAATCGACAGTGATACATCTAGTTTTGGACTTGCAGCTGAGGAAGTAGAAAAAGCGCAAATACTTCTAAAACCACGTGCTGTTGCAAAGAAACGCATTGGCATATGTTTTCAGATACAAAAAATACAGACATATTGGCTAAGAAACAGGATTAATCATCTCTTTCCGCAAATAAAAACATGATGCACAATTCTCAAAATACCCGCGTCAAATGCCAATGACACAAAAAATAACAAAAGCTATTAAGACAAGACTTCACGTCATGGGTTTCGAATTAAAGTAATGAAAGAGATGATCTCATAGTTTGCTTGAATATGATGACCTTACTTCGGGCTACGGGAATAACCATGGCTTCCTGCCTGATTATTTTGACTTTGCCAATTATATAGAGACCTCCAAGAGTGGGTTGACTATCCTCAAGATCGCGGGCATAACTAACAACACGGATCCGGGATATATAGCAGTATAAGGAAGCCAGGAAGGAGACCTAGCAGTTGGGATTTCGTACTTAAGTGATAAAAGATGCCAAGTTCTGAATGGTGGATTAATTAGGCTATCGGACTCGCTAATTAAACTTTACTAGAACACTAATCTTCAAGGAAATTAAAAAGCCGTTTAGTTGATATAGTTCTGATAAAATAGTATCCTCCGACTGCACAGCATGCTTTTCTTCTTGTTTACGTCTTTTTAGTTCGCTTTTAAACAGTCGGGTGTATTGTATTTTTAAAACGCTTTTATTAGCTTGGTATGTATCTATATATCTATGTAACTATGTATCAATATAACGGAATCTTTGAACGTGATTTTCACCCACTTCAAAACGTCGGATTAATTTGAAACTTTGCACACCTATCAAGGACCGATGAAAATGCAATTATTTATTCAAAGTCAAAGTACTTTTGAAAGTCAAACAAAAATTAAAATTTGCAAGTAATAAAAGCTGATTCTACCGTGCGCGTTTAAATTGTTTGGTCCCATTAGCCTTACCAAGATCTTCAGGATTAGCGACTTTTTAGTTCAATTTACCATTAAAGCGTGTTTTTTAGTTTTCAGAACTACAATTTATTTTATTAATATATTTATTTATAACTTTTCAGAGATTTTTTTTATAGTAATTCTATGTACATTTAAACATATAAGTGTTATATATTTTTGAAATCACCTCTAAAAATCCTTTATTTTTATAAAGATAATATATATATTAAAACACATATCCTTTATTTTATACACGATGGGTTTGGAAGAAAAAATAAATTTGGGCCCCCACAATATGGCGCCCAAAATCCGCCACTTTTTAGTTTTCCAATTTTAATGTAGCCAGTGACACTCGCAGGGTTAAGGCGAATCGATTGTTGTAAGAATTATCAAAATCGGCCAACGCATTTGGTCTCTAGAATGCCACATAGGAACAAACATACATATATACATAGACTGATAAACACATTACCATCCTTTGGCAGTCGGGTAAAAATAAATTGCTAAGAGTTAAAAATAGTTTGAAGCAGTACCGGTTATTGCTAAGAAATTTTTGGTATGCGGAGTGCTAAAATGAAAGTTCGTCAGCGAAAGTCAATGAGACTGCGATTACCGACGCTGTAAATATGTGCCATTTCCCTTCTGACTTGACCAAAATAGCATCTACAAAAATTGAAAAAAAGCTATAAATAAAACAAATGACAATCAAATCTTCTATTTACATTGTAATGATGTTGTATTGCCAAACATTATAACTACTAGGTCAGCATTAAACAAAACCGGAGCAAAACAGATAAACCCAATGATATCGAAAGGACGGAAACGCCTCACGGGGGCACGACTCTTTATGGAAGAATACCACGAATTGAGACTACGTACGTGACGCCGAGTGCACTTGTACGTACACACATAGAATGTATAGGTACGTCTCTCACTGCGCCGTAATAACTGCAGGCCAAAGACACTGAGTCATCCACAAACCAGACGTGTTTAGAAATCAATGCTTGTTATGAAATATAAGTATTAATATAATTAGTGCATGTACTCTGATATAACAATAGGTAGTAGTCAAAACAATGACACACCCCCGGTGAGAATGGTTACACATTGCGCTGACGTGTACGGGGATGGGAAGATTGACTCATTATATCGTTGGCCATTGTGCACGGTAATACCGAAGTACTAATTGATGAATAATATTAGCATCTAAAAATCCCTCCGCAGGGAAATACTCGCTTAGTGACTGCAGTAATCGATTTATTAATTTTAGGATGTTAGGACGCCAGTTACGCCATAATTTCAGTACTTTATACGTTTCAGTGTAGTCAAAGATTAAAATGCTCTCAGTTATGACAAAACATATACTTACATTTTCAGCAAATTAAGTTCAATACTCATAGGTACGATTTAACTCGAACAGATTTAAAATTACTTGACTTTAGAATATTTGTAAAAATGTGGTAAGTACAAATATGTGTGTGCTGGTCTGATGTGTGGTAGGACTAGGTCTATCTTAGAAATCAAACACATAATATTCTGAAAAACAGCCCTGGTTTGTACTGAACTTGTTTTGTATTTTAATAGCACATAACCTTGATTGCGAAGTATGTTTTTTGATGCGTAAGTATAAGTAGTTGACTCAGTGACCTTTAATAGTTTGGAATTTAATTGGATGATCGATTACGGAAAGTGATCAAGTTCGAATTAGTTCCTCATTCCAATCTATTTGAAGTTAAAATTGTTGCAACTTTTGGTCGCCAAAATTTAATACCAGAAGCAATTTACAACGCTACAACTGCGGGCTTTCAGATGATTATTTTTGACGAAAAGGCAAAAAATACCTGTAATGAGCCAAACTACATATATATGATTGACATGAACTACCAAAATGTCACGTTGTCGATCCCAATCCCAAATATTTCCGAGTTTTGACAATTGTGTATCGTAGATTGAATGTCACATGGTTTCAATCGTCCCAATCATTCGTTTCATGTTTCAGTTCAAATGGTCTTCCATCTCTTTTTCCGATTTTCCAAAAAGGAGGAGGTTCTATGTTCGACTTTATGTTTGTTTTTAATTTGTGTATGTTCATCGATTTCGCCGTCAATTGTGGACTGATTTTAAAAATTAAATTTTTTGTTTGAAAGAGTATGTTCCCAAATTGGCTCCATTTAAATTCGGTGAATTCGTATGATGAAGAACTTCGGATATGTATAACAGAACTCTTCAATAAATGACAGCAAATCTCTCGGGATTTCTGCTATAGCATGTTTGTTTATTGTTAATACCATTTCATAATATAACATCACACCAGTACGCTCTAAAGGAGTACGCAGATGTGTGTGTGTTTCGTCTTGGCACACCCTCATTTCACCGGTTGTGTTCAAGTTTCATGATACTCGGGTAAATAGGCCATCTTACTATAGAACTTGCCTATTAGGTACCACAACTAAAATTTAAAAATATAAAAACTTTTTGCAAAAAATACAACCGGTTTCCAAATAAAAACACCACAAAGTAAAAATAACTTCTTTTTCGGCAGTTGGTGTCAAAAAACGAAGAAAAGAAAACAGGAACAGCGACTGCTGAAAAAGAAGTTACTTTTCACATTGTAGTGTTATTATTTGGAAGTCGGTTGTATTTTTTTGTAAAAAAGTTTTTTATTACCGAGTTGCCGTAACTTGACTACTGTCTTACACATCCTAGTGGCGGTCTCAGGGATGTTAATGACTGACTCACGAGTCACAAGTACGACTCCTGACTCATTAAGGAACCGACAGCCGGCAAATCAATAGTATGTTACATTAATTGGCCATCTGAATCACTTTGCCATACCGTTTGTAACTTGTATGTTAATATCAATGAGTGAGAGCGTGATTGAAATTCTAAGAGGAATAATTATCGTATAACAACTTGTGACTCAAAGGAAGCCAGATATAATAATCGAGGATATTATAATACTTAGAATATTGCATACGAATTGGACATTGATATCTGTAATTAATTGATGTGTGTTCTTGATTACTAATAAGATTATTAGTTATTCATTGTCCATGATCTAACTAAGGGATGAATAATTACATATTTATAGTTTATTGTATAGTTAGAGGAAATGTGGTTGCAGACATCCGACTTAATAGCCTAAGTAAAAAATCATACGTCAAGTTTTGGCTCTAGCCTATTTCCTCCTCAATTATTGGACCAATTTAAAAGATATTCCTTATAAACTGTAAAATAAAGATATATGCTATGCCCCTTTGTTTTCCGTTTTGATGATACATTATCTTTAGAAGTACTAGAGCCATCAAAAGATGCTTAAAATTGCTACAAATTTGACAACTATAGATGAAAAAAGAAAAACATAGCAGCACTACATATATCTTTTCTATTCAATTTATGGCATATTTTTTAAATAATCCAATACTGGAGGAGGAAATAGGCGTGAACCAAACCTCGAATTATGACTTTTTACTAAGGAAATTCAGTCGGAGCTCTCTGCCCGCATTTTCTCTTAAGGCTACCCAACTTACATGGGACTGAACAGGACGTGACTGCTGCATGTCGAACTAGCTGAGGGACCGTAAAACACAGGATTGGTCAGGGTACCAATCCTGTATTTACAGCAACAGTTAGGCGGGGTTGCGGCAAACCACGTAGAGGATTACGGGACGACCTAGATGTCTTCCTAAAGCATTGGAAAGAAGTAGCGAAGAATCTTGACAGTTTGAAGGAATGATGCATTTGATTGGGACTGTACGTAGTAATAATAATATTGTCTAGCTAAGATAACTAACTAAATTGGCTTCTATTCTGGCAACATGATAGCGCGATATTCTATGTATATTCCCTAGCCGACCACAACAATTACGGTTAACTTTGAAGATACCGTCGGGCAGATAATGTAGTTAAAATTTTCTTAGGTCTATTTATTTATTTATTTATACTTTATTGTACACCAAGATAAAAATAATTCAAAAAGACACCTTATAACAAAAACAAACATACAACAGGCGGTCTTATCGCGATCCGCGATCTCTTCCAGGCAACCAAGAAAGAGACAGCCTGGACACAATATGGGGTTGCACTTGGTGCAAATTTTCAACAAATAATTAATTCATTATGAAAGTAGGTACTAAATACAAAATACAAAAAATAAAAACATAGATACATAAATACATACATACAACTAATATACAGACAAGAAAACAATTCAGCTTATACAACATTATGATAACAGTGACCAGTAATGCTCCTTCACAAGTCAGTTAAAAACAGGCAGTGATTGCGCGCGCTTTATAGTCACAGGCAATGCATTTCATAGACGAGTGGCCTGGACAGTAAAAGATTTGTCTAGGAATGTAGTGGAATGCATTGGCATATTAAGTTTCATATTATCTGGTGACCTAAGAACTTTCACGTGCGAGTCACACAGAAACAGAAACCGTTTCTTGAGATAAACTGGGGTAGAAGGAGGTGTATTCCACAGAGGATATAGGTAGGTACCTAACGTATTAACCCAAGCAAAAAGTATAGTGTTGAATTGATTACTTTAGCTTTAACACCGCACCTTAAATCAACATTCTTTGCAATTACCACAATTTTATACGTAAAGCAGTTAATCAAACATGGTTGACTAATACAAGGCAATTTATTCAAATTTAACATACAAATTACGGTGACTTGTCACACATACCTACCTCATTACTTAAATAAACATTCTTCGTCCTCAACTTAAATGGTTGACTCATCAACTTAAAAAGGATAACTACGTTCGAGTTGAGTGAGCAAGTAGACTGACCGACTAACACTTCAAGCCAGTATCCCGAAAACTTAACACAGAAAGTTTCAGTTACAGAGATTTAATTCCATTGCTGGTTGACTGTCACATTTTTGGAGACGTCATTAAATGATTGTGAACAAAAAAAGCAATGGATTTAAAAAAAAGAATACGCCTCGTTTCATATTATCGTAGTAGAATTACAACGGAGAGTTGAATGACTGAATGAGTCACTCTTTCACAACGCTACGTTCTTGAAAAGGTCATCGCGAAGTTTGTTCATTGATTTTTTATTTCTCACGATTGTGTGAGTGTCCGTGTCAGTGTGCACTTGTGGGTGAAATTTTATTTAAAGCTTATGACTAAGAGGTTACACTTTCGTTTGATGTAAAGTTACGTTTCAACTTGAGCTTTATATACCTGACTACAGTATAATGGTAAAGTCCCGGAACGTAAAATTTGAGGAAAAATGTCACTGTCACACCGTATTGCTAGTATTGAGAATTAAATAAAATACACCTACGGAGACAAAAAATTGGCCAGCTATGCCCGTAGACCTCATGTATATATGCAACTGAAAAGAAACATAACAAATTCAATCATTTTCACGTCATTCTCTGCATATAACTCTTCAGCTCTTCGTTTTTCTCTTCTTGCTCCTCCATGATGAGAAATTAAGACATTCAGATGCTTCGATTGCACCGGGCATACAATATTAAGCTTGATGCAATCGAAGCTTCTGGACGTCTAATCTCTTTCTTGAAGCCGTCGTCTCGAATCTATCTTCTGCTACAACTTCTTGAACGCTGTTTTATATTTCAACAACGATAAAATGATGTAGTGACTGGTGATACCAGAACGATAAGTGCTCATCTCCCCAATTCTTCAGCGAATACTGGCGTGATGTCAAGTTAGGTTAAGGCGTATATATGCCCCAATGTTAATGCAGTACTAGCCGTGCGTTCGCTAGAAGCCAGAATACCAATGTTGGACCTCCTTTTAAACAGTTTTGTCTGCATAATGTTTTATGATTTACACATATAGTAGGTAAGGGTAGAAATTCTAACCATAAATAAATCTGGCTCAAAAAATGTTTAAACATCCAAGTCGTTTTGGAAGAGTTAAAAAAGTAGCGATAAAATATCTTGTTGTTTATTATTTTTTGATGAAAACTATTAATAACACGAAAAAACTATGTTTCACAAATTTAATAATGTACATAAATATTCTTTTTTTCAAACCTTTTATTCTAGCCATTATGTACTAAGGAGTATGCTTTAGAAAGTAACCGTTTTACGGCACCAAAGCGAATTCAGTCAAACCCACTGTCACCTTACCGACCAATATTTTTTTACACCACGGTGTATAAAATACCTACTCTCATTTAGCAATTTTGTAAAATACAAGATTTTCCTGTCGGTAAAATCACACCTTCTCCAGTAATGTCTACCCATTACAAAAGTAGGTGACATGGAAATTATAAAAAAAAATACAGGAATTTTAGTTAAACAGGTGGCAATAAAAATAATGGTAAAGTATTAGACTTTTCAAGATAAATGATATCACGTATTTTCCTTAAATCTTGATTACTAAAAAGCGTTTGATTAGCTGATTCATTTACTCATGTTTTGACGTGTTATAAAAACATATTGTGGTTAAGCTAGTTAGGACATATTGAATATACATTGTAATTTTTTCTTTTTATAAATCCAGGGCAACGACCCAAATGATGACATTAACACACTGTCATGCCCACCTACGGCCATTTTAAGAAAGATGACAAGCAACTACCACCTACCGGTGCCTTACTTGTAAGGAGTATTATACTTTTTGAATGCACGTTTATTCATAAATGACATTTTTATGCGACACTTATATAAATATAAGTGACTGGCTATATCTGACTGTTCCCTATAAAACTAAAAAACCGGCCAAGTGCGAGTCGGACTCGCGCACGTAGGGTTACGTAAGTACCATTATCGCAAAAACGTAAAAAAAACACGTTTATTGTATGGGAGCCCCACTTAAATATTTATTTTATTCTGTTTTTATGTATGTGTATTTGTTGTTATAGCGGCAACAGAAATACATCATCTGTGAAAATTTAAACTGTCTAGCTATCACGGTTCGGGCTGTTGACAGACAGACAGTCAGACAGACGGACGGACACTGGAGTCTTAGTAATAGGGTCCCGTTTTTACCCTTTGGGTACGGAACCCTAAAAAGCAACTGGAATAGAATGGGTGCGAAAGGCGAAAATCAGCCGGTTATAATTCTCGCCAAACTTCTTGGCCGCCCTGAAGTTGGCTACAAAAGCTGCGCAGTATTAAATCTTATACAAAAACAGCACCGACGTACGTATAGCCAACTTCGGGGCGGCCTAGAAGTTGAGCTAAAACTATAATTCTGTAAACAACCCACTGGATAAACTTTTATGGACTGGGTTTGAAGTGAACTTTCATTCCACCACCAACAAAAAAATCACCGTGAAAACTAAGGTGAAGTGATTAGATTGATGCTCACTATAAGCTATATGTTTTCACGATATTATTTTCAGAATAGACCGATCAAAGCTAAGGATTAAATAGCTTATTTCATATTATTCACTTCATTTATGTCTATACATCTTATCGTAACACAAAAAAGCACTACAAAGCTCATGTTCAATGCTATAGGGCTTCTGTATTATTATAATACTCTTTGCTATAGGCTGAGTTGATTGAACAATACGTCTTCTTTTACAGATCATGTTAGATGGTAGGAACCATAGGAATGGATGTCCGTTCATGATTAAACAGCTTATTTCATATTATTCACTTCATTTATGTCTTTACATCTCATCGTAACACAAAACAGCACTACAAAGCTCATGTTCATTAAGGGACTGCTATAGGACTCCTGTATTATTATAATATTCTTTGCTATAGGATGAGTTGATTGAACAATACGTCTTCTTTTACAGATCATGTTAGATGGTAGGAACCGTAGGAACTGATGTCCGTTCATGATTAAACAGCTTATTTCATATTATTCACTTCATTTATGTCTTTCCATCTTATCGTAACACAAAACAGCACTACAAAGCTCTTGTTCAATAAGGGACTGCTATAGGGCTTCTGTATTATTATAATACTCTTTGCTATAGGCTGAGTTGATTGAACAATACGTCTTCTTTTACAGATCATGTTAGATGGTAGGAACCATAGGAACGGATGTCCGTTCATGATTAAACAGCTTATTTCATATTATTCACTTCATTTATGTCTTTACATCTCATCGTAACACAAAACAGCACTACAAAGCTCATGTTCATTAAGGGACTGCTATAGGACTCCTGTATTATTATAATATTCTTTGCTATAGGATGAGTTGATTGAACAATACGTCTTCTTTTACAGATCATGTTAGATGGTAGGAACCGTAGGAACTGATGTCCGTTCATGATTAAACAGCTTATTTCATATTATTCACTTCATTTATGTCTTTCCATCTTATCGTAACACAAAACAGCACTACAAAGCTCTTGTTCAATAAGGGACTGCTATAGGACTTCTGTATTATTATAATACTCTTTGCTATAGGATGAGTTGATTGAACAATACGTCTTCTTTTACAGATCATGTTAGATGGTAGGAACCGTAGGAACTGATGTCCGTTCATGATTAAACAGCTTATTTCATGTTATTCACTTCATTTATGTCTTTCCATCTTATCGTAACACAAAACAGCACTACAAAGCTCTTGTTCAATAAGGGACTGCTATAGGACTTCTGTATTATTATAATACTCTTTGCTATAGGATGAGTTGATTGAACAATACGTCTTCTTTTACAGATCATGTTAGATGGTAGGAACCGTAGGAACGGATGTCCTACGGTTCCTAATGGAATTCTGCTGGGTGCAATGAAGACGTGTAGTGGAATCCTACAGATATCAAGATAAAAAAAAAATTGGTTATCTGTAAAGTCTGTTTACGGACGATAGTTTAACATGACAACGTCACATACATAACGATACAATTAACGTCATTGTAACGTTACGATTATAACGTTACAATGAGCGTAACGTTACATTGAGCGTAACGTTACATTGAGTCAACCTTTATCGTACGTGCAGCCGGCGTTCATTGATTTATTAAACGTTGTCACGTCAAAAACATTATAAGCATTAATCAGATATTATTATCAGGAGACACAGGTGTCTCTATAGTTATTATTATTAGTCACATCATTGTCACAATATTGCATACAGTTTTTGCAACGTAACATGATCTTTGAGTTTCTGTATACCTACGGTAACCGCATGAGAAATTTGATAGGACATTGACCAATTGGATTAAAGCATGTCTTCGTCTGCTTTTAGTTACTATTTTTAAACGACTTCAATAAGGAGGAGGTTCTCATTTGGACTGTATTTTGCTTACGTGTGTTACCTTAAAACTTTTTACTTGGTGAACCGATTTTGATGATTCTTTTTTTATTTGAAAGCTGGTGCTTCTCATGTGGTCCCATTTAAATTTAATCAAGATTTGGCGAGCAGTTTTTGAGTTACCTTTAATAATGCGTATTTTCATGTTTATTACTTATAAATAAGGTACCAAAACTACAACAAACAAACATACCTACATGAAAATTGTTATAATTTAATTAAGATTTTGTGTGTTGTGCTGTGTCTTTTGTGTGCACTAAATAAATGAATTATCTATCTTTTTTTTTTTTTTTTTTTTTTTTTATTTGTTATAGGCTCGCGTTTGACCACTATCTCGCCTGATGTTAAGTGATGATGTGGTCGAAGGTGAAGCACGCTTGCCTAGAAGTAACCTATTCACTCTTGACTTGAAGACCCCTAGGTTGTAGCTATCAGGAAACAAACACGCCGGTAGGGAATTCCACTCCTTAGCTGTACGCACAATGAAAGTATTTTCAAAACGCTTTGTGCGTATGGGTGGGATATCCACCATGTACTGATGGCGCATTGTCGTACGTCTTGTAGTCCGATGATGGAAAGGGCTAGACGGAATCAAATTGTGCAGTTCCATCGCACACTCTCCGAAATGTAACCGATAGAATACCGACAGGCTGGCAACTCGTCGTCGGTGTTCAAGGCTCTGGAGCTTTGAGTTGACCAGCGCATCGTTGCCGATAAGTCTCTTGGCCCGCCTGTCAATCGACTCAAGTGCATCTAGTTGGTACCTGGCAGATCCGTCCCAGAGATGAGAGCAGTACTCCATGCATGACCGAACTTGCGCTTTATACAAGTTGAGCAGCTGTTCAGGCGTGAAGTACCGTCTCACCTTCGCAAGGATCCCCAACTTTTTTGCAGCCAATTGAGCCTTTGCCTCAATGAAAGGACCAAAATTGAGGGTCGATGTCAACGTAACACCAAGAAAGTCGAGGTGGTCCGTTATCGGCACGGTTACACCACGGAAGGATGGAGCCGGGTGGAATTGGCTCTTTTTTGCGGAAAAAAGACACGCCTGGGTCTTAGCAGCATTGAAACTGACTAGATTGGCATTGCCCCATTCGGAGACTGCCTCCAAAGACAGGTTCAAGCGCTCAACCATGGCCTCCCGAAGAGACCGAATTTGAGGCCCGGTAGCCCGTGCGCTAGACACATATCTCTCAGCAACAGTGCTGTCGTCTGCATACCCAAAGGTTCCGGGTTTTAGCAGGTCATTAATGTGCAGCAAGAACAATGTTGCCGAGAGCACTGACCCCTGAGGGACTCCGGCGTTAATACCTAACTGACCGGACGAGCAGCCATCAATTACCACTCGGATGGACCGATCCCTCAGGAAGTCTGCAATCCAGTCACACAGGCCTCTAGGCAGACCGAAGGAAGGAAGCTTACCAATAAGGCTCTCGTGCCAGACCCTATCAAAGGCCTTCGATATGTCAAGGGAGACAGCAAGCGCCTCCCCGTGTTTCTCGATGGCCTCACTCCAGATGTGGATGGCATACGCTAGAAGATCCCCAGTTGACCGGTTTCGGCGGAAGCCGTATTGGCGGTCACTAAGGAGGTCGGTGTCTTCTAGGTATGCCAGGAGCTTATTATTTAATACACGTTCCATACTCTTACAGAGGATGGACGTTACTGATATGGGTCTGTAGTTGGCTGGGTCAGCTCGACTGCCCTTCTTGGGCACGGGCTGAACGTTAGCTTGCTTCCAAGCCTTCGGTACTTTTCCAGTCACCATCGAAAGGCGATATAGGCGTGTCATGATAGGAGACAATTCAGGCGCACAAGTTTTAAGTACAATTGCTGGTATCCCGTCCGGGCCACTAGCCTTGTTCACGTCAAGGTTACGCAGCACCCTACAGACCTCCCTCTGATGGATGCGAATGTCCGACATACTCGTCTCACATCGAACAGCAGAAGGAGGGGGCCGCGCGCCATCAGTATTCAGACGCGAAGATTCCGCAAAGAGGGAGGCAAACAAGTTTGCCTTGTCCTCAGCGGAGTGGGCCAGCGATCCGTCGGGTCTCAGCAGTGGTGGTAGTGAGGGCCGACAGAAGTTTGATTCAACCGATTTAGCCAGGGACCAAAACGCCTTGCTACCTGCGGGGTGTGAAGCAAGTTTGTCCCCGATCCTGCTAATGTGGTCAAACCGTGCCCTTCGCATCGCCTTTTTGCAGGACTTGGCAGCCCTGTTGAAGGCTGCCAAAAGTGCTGGTTTCTCAGTCTCGAGGTGGTGATGGACTGCGACAAGGTTAGAGTGCAGACCTCGGATGTTGCTGAGGTGCACTTTATGTGAGAGTGAGTGCTGCCGCTGTTCAGCTTTTTTTCTCTTGTTCCTTGGCATTTTAAGTGCAAAAGGAGGGAGAGGAGAAGGAAGTAAGATGAGGTCCCACGCTTGCAACCTACAGACACGCGCCGATAGGACGCCATCATTGGGGGACTGGTCTGGAGACTGCGGGGACGCCCGAGCCCCCCCAGGAATGTCCATCGGGCACTCTCGTCTGGTCGCCAACCAGCACGATGGCGCATTCCGGGATTTTTCGACAGTTGGCGGGGCAGCCTTTCATGTGTGGCTGGCACACTACTTGGGCCCCCAACTACCTGCGGTCGGCCAGCGGCGCACCGTGCCTCGGATCCCGCTACCCTCCGCGACCAGTCTCTCGATACGTTCATAACAGCGCGAGTCAGGCCGGCCTGCTTGCAGTGGAGCAACTATCGCGACCCAACCCCTCTAGTGCCTGCACCGAGCATCATACCGGAACACGACTAGGCCGCTTGGCGGTACGTCTTTGCCCGGTGGGTGGTCGCAAGCCTTCGGCCGAAGCCTACCACTAGTTTGTCACCTGATTTGCACCACCCGGGGACCACGTGTAGGGAATCGAATGGGGTACACTCCTACGGACGTGGGTGACTCAGCCCCCAAAATATAAATTGCGAAAAACTAAAAACTTTAACAAAAATATTAAATTATATAAATTGCGAAAAACTAAAAACTTTAACAAAAATATTAAATTGACTTCCAAAACAAAACAATAGGAAGCGAAAAATTGCTTTCTTTTCGAAAGTCGGCGTCAAAAACGAAAATAAAATGGTATTTTAGACACCGAGTTTTGGAAATCAGTTTTCTCTGCACACTGACAAAGACAGGTGAATTTAATTAACAAGAATCTCGCTTTTAATTTCATCCTACTTTAATAATTGGTAACTGTGTATGGTGTAATATGTTTCCTGGTTTTTATTTGATTTGCAGAGTACTTTGCCTCACAAGTCTTCATGGAATATAAATATTACCCATACATACATACAATCACTTACTAAAAATCTAAATCTTTGTATATACCATCTTTATTAAACAAATAAGTTATGTAAAGAGTACACTTTGGTTGTAAATATGATTAACCTTTTCACCTTATGACGTTCAAGCATTTCAACTTACGTAGGTAACTTCTATACAGTAGAATATACTGAGTCATCAGCATAAAGTTAGCGCGCCCCCATTCAAGGCCAACCGTATCATTTCTACAATCGCAAAACAAACAATCTTTATGAATTTATAACACCTAAAATAAAGGGTGACCTAACGAGTTCAATGTCAAAACAAAAACAACAGAACACTTTATTTTGGTCCGAAAATAAAAATAGCAGAGAAAGTTTTTATAAGATTTTATGAACGCTGTTAACATTTTATAGGCATGCCCCACTCGATGAGATCACTTCAACAAGTGGGGTTGGACTTGGTTTACACGTTGTACCTTCACTGCGTTGTAAATTGAAGTTCAGGATTATGCTATACGTACTATATATATATATATATACTATAGTAGCCCACCGATATCGGGAACAGGGTCCAAGCTACCGGTGGTCAGGGCTCCTGAGAGAGGAACCTCCTAACGATACGCGACGCGACGTGTCTAGGAGTACCGCTTTCTGGATCAAGCCCTTGATCCAGCTGCCCAACGAGAGCCTCCTCAGATGTTCGTCGAGGCTCTTGGCTATTATGCCATTGGCCGTAACGACTATCGGCACAATGATTGCTGTATTCACATCCCACATGTCGACAACCTCGCGAGCGAGATCAAGATACTTGCTTTTCTTATCTTTCTCAGCCTTCACGAGGTTCTCGTCATGGGGGACCGCTATATCAACAATCATTGCGCGATGCTCTAGTCGGTCTAACACCACTATGTCAGGCTTATTGGCAACAATAGTCATGTCAGTGATGATAGACCGATCCCAATACAACGTGACATTGCCATTCTCGAGAACTGGGTACAATCTAATCTAATCTTAGGTACACGTTTCATGAAAGCATTAAATAAAGCTTGACATTTTAATTAGTAGTAAGGGTAATGCAAAGATATAGCGGGGTACTTTCAGTAAAGCTGTGACTGAGCAATAAAAAATTGGCAAGTGTCGTTTCATCGTAAAGAATTTCAAAATGTTTGAGTGTCTTACTACATCGACCGCAAATTTTGGTTTTGTTTTTTTTTTAATTTTCTCGTCTATGGTAGGTACCATTTTTTTTGCGTTATGGACACCGACTGCCAAAAATAAAGTTATTTTTCACGTTTTAGTTTTCTTATTGGAAGTCGGTAGTATTTTTTTGTAAAAAAGTTTTTTTATTTTTCACTTTTTAGTTGTACCTACCTCATAGGCAAGTAGTTAAGTATGGTACCTATAATGTCAGAATAGATTACTCGAATATCATGAAACTGAACATAACCGGTGAAATGAGAGTGTACTAAGGTGAACTTTACACAACTGCGTACCCCTTAAGAGTGTACTGGCGTGATACTATGTTATAAAATGACATGCAATTGCAGCAACCCCGAGACATTTGCCGTTACTTATCGAAGAGTTCTATAGTAAATCTCCGAAGTTCTTCCTCAGATCTCTCACCAAATTAAAATGGGACCAAGTTCTTTCAAACAAAAAAATATTTTTTTAAATCGGTTCACAATTGACGGCGATATCGGTGAAAATACATGAAAAAAAAACATACATAAAGTCGAACATAGAACCTCCTCCTTTTTGGTTAGTCGGTTAAAAAGGCATTTTGTCTCGCGTGGACCCAAAAAGAGAGGAACTTTGTATTATTATACCATTCAATTACTAATGAAGTAAATATTGGGTAACATCGAAATGTCCGATAGGACTACCTACTTGCTATTATCGGCTTTGGTAACTCAATCAGGCGATATATAAATATATTATAAATTAATATCGCAGAGCCTCGATTAAACGCTCTGGGAGTCTTATTAATCACGTGATTCTTGCGTCAAAATAATAATTATACACGATTTGTCATCTTCGTAGACAATTGCTCAACTTTTAAAATGGGTACAGTTACCAGCATAAACCCTTTCATCATCAGCCTTATAATGTTCACACTACTGGGACTCAGGCATCCTCTCTGTGAGAGAGGTAATGAGGCCTTAACCCACAACGCGGGCCCAGTGTGGGTTGGTGGATTTCACATGTCTTCGAATTATTGTTTCTAGGATATGCCGGTTTCCTCACGATGTTTGTCTTCACCATTTTAAGAGCAGTGGTGCTGAAATAATTTACACAAAGTAAAGCACCTGCCTGGGTTCGAACTCACGACCTACGACACGTAAGTCGGGGCCGTTACCACTGGGCCACCACTGCTCATAAACACTTTACATTTGCGCAAAATTCAAACGCCATGTCTCGTGAAATAACTAAGAAAAGACCTATCCTGCACCAGTTAGATTTAGAAAATACTTCGTTCGATATATCTTAAGATTTCCATCAACTCTTTTGGGGAAAATCGCTGTTGAATTTTTTTGTAATTGTCACATATTTAAGAACACAGTTGTACTTTATCACATTGATAAGCCAACATCAATGATTCAAGAATATTGATATATGCCCGCAGTTGTATGCGTCACGCACGGGACGATGCGATGTGTATTATCAATTTTACTTTAGATAGGTATATTTCCGATTGGTCGATATCTACGACTCTTTCAGTTGATAAGATACAATGTATAAAATACAAGGGTTCGGTGCATGAGCACTTGTGAGATTATGATAGTGAAAGCAGAACACATTACCTAATAAGGTAATGGTTGTGGTTGGATTAACGAGTGTCACTATAATTAGATTTTCTTTGTTATAATTTTCTAGCCTTTGTTATCGTGGAGAATTATTTTCAAGTAGTTATTGTAGGTACATGCTCCACAAACATAAATAAAAAAAAGTAAAAAATCATGATGTGTAGTTGGAGGTTACATCTGGTTTTGGTCAGACATCTCACGAATATGTCTCCTCTGAATGCAAAGCATGATTTTCTTCGTTTACGTTTTATGTTCCTTTTTTTTTATTTTTTACTTTTTAGTTATATATTTTTTTCCGATTACTTTTAAACATGTAAGTGTTACATATTTCTGAAATCCCTTTGAAACCCTTTATTGTGATACACGATGGGATTGGAAGAAAAAAAATATGCCCCCCCCCCCACAATAGCACCCAAAAACCGCCATTTTCTTTTCTAAATTTTAATGTAGCCAGTGACACTCGCAACTTCGCAAGCATAAGATGAATCCATTGACCTACGAATATCAAAATTGGCCTACGCGTTTGGTCTTTAGAACGCCACATATGAACATACATACACATTATGCTCCTTTGCGTCGTGCAGTAAGGTAAAAACACGCACGAGCATAAACGCACGCCTTTTTCTCATGAAGCTTGGCAAATACTATAGTATACGCCACCTACAGCTATAAATCCTTACATACTCCTTTTGCTTCGTATTCATTACTGAGCCAGAAGTAGAAAGTTATTTAAATCAGGACAGCTATTTAAATGTGTATTCCATATAACTTTCATATAACTTTCCACACAATTAGGAGTGAGAATCTGTGTAAAAGGAGAAGAAATTACTACTGAGGTGATTCAGACCCAAAAGGTTTTTTTTTTCAATATTCTATACTCTGGAAAAAAACACTTACGAAAGCTATATACAATGATTCACTAAACCATCTATCTGCTATCTCTCTCAGCCTTAGTGCTCGTTCACACAGAGGTCCGTTTTACAGGTCCGCTTTATCGTTTATGTTTTTATTCGGTTCTGACGTATGTAGTTGTATGAGCGAGTTCACACACATGACAGTATTCTGAATCCAGTAAAAATATCGATCTGACAAAATATATAACAGTCCCTTTTGAAGATCCGCTTTATCATAAACGTTTTTATTCGGCGCTGACGTATGAGCGAGTTCACACACATGCCAGTATTCCGAATCCAATAAAAAATATCGATGCGACAAAATATACAGCAGTCCGTTTTACAGGTCCGCTTTATAGTAAACAATTTTATCAAGCAATCGCGTAGGTAGTTGTATAAGCGAGTTCACAAACACAACAGCATTAAAATACTGATCCGTTTTGTTTAAAAGTTGGTGGTACACTGACTAAATGTGGTGTGAAGATTACCTCCAGTAGCGACAGATCCTTTTTAACGGTAATGTAAATGCGGTGGGGACATCACCTCTAGTAGCGACGGATCCGATAAAAACGATCCTGGATCGGATGAATACGGATGCTCTGTGTGAACGTGATATAGAAAGAGATATGAGAAATCTAACACAGTATATTTACCCAAAGAGGTTCTTATCAAACTTTTGTTTGTATTTTTGGAGATTACGTTATTTATTTAACCTATGTACTGTTATCAGATTGATATATTTTAGTCTTGATAGCTGGTAGGTATTTTATTTGAAAGTCGTAAAGATGAGAAGATTCAAAGAGTGATTATGTTATTATTTATTATTAGCCAAAATGTTTAGCTGGAAGATAATTCCACATAGCATTGAGTTCATTTTGTAATAAAGGCACATTAAATGGCAAATTTGAACCGTGGCATCATTGATGTATTACGAATAAAAGGAGGTAGATACGGGACTGGTCACAGAGCTTAGTCCTACTAAACTAAGTGATTGCCCGTAGTTGGCACTCAGTCGCGCACGGCACATCGTTGATCTCACAGCTCAATAATTCACAGTGTTTTTATGTTTTTTTTTTTACATAAATACGCATCAAAATTACTTCTTGTGTAGCTAAACAGTGTTTAAATAATATCAGGAAGAAAAATAAGACATACGGGATCACTTACCACTCATAAGTATAGTCAAAAATGTTAATTTGTTGAAAATTACAATAATATTTAATGTTTGCTTCGCCATATTTGTGAGAGCGAGATAGATATTACAGACATGTGTGAGAGATACGATACGCACATAATGCGCGAGTTGCGACACTCATACGCGACGAGTACAGTGTGCTTAGTGCGAGTTTTTTAACGTACTCACTCGTGACAACGTAAACAATCTCTTAGTCCTCCTTAGTGCGAGTTTTTACTCACGCTCAATCGCGTTAACGTTAACGCCAATTTGTATTGAATCTGGATAAGCGCCGTCTGGTGACGGCAAGGCAAAACCTCTTTTTTTGTACACATTTTGACAGTTTTAATACAAATTCGCGTTAACGTTAACGCGATTGAGCGTGAGTAATAACTCTTACTAAAGCCTCAGTTATATTCCGAGTTCTTTAACGTACTCACTCGTGATAACGTGAACGATCTCTTATGTCAAAATATATACAAAAAAAAGAGGTTTTTCCTTACCGTCCCCAGACGGCGCTTATCCAATTTCAATACAAATTGATGTTTAAGTTAACGCGATTGAGCGTGAGTAAAACTCGCACTTAGCCCTCATCCTCATGTGTACTAGACCGAGGTTGCTTGTAGTCGTGCACCGAGCCCAAATTTACTGATTGCGATGTTAGCGCGTAACATATCTTCCTCCTTTTAATACATCAATGCGTGGCATATAGCTTTTTGAAGTCCTTTTTGTCTTTCTTTTTATTTAGGAATCAATCTAACTTTCACATTCATTTCAATATTCATCCTCTATTTTCTTTTGAATATAAATACTTATAAATTTTTCTAATAAGTGACGTCATTGTAAATAATTATGCAACATAGAGCGCTGTGTATGCAAGAGCTTTTGAAGAAACATATTTTTAGTTATCATCGGATTTTCTTTGAATCTTGCGATACTTATAGGTTTGTTTAGCTGTAATTCCATTCACTTAATAATTAAAGAAATCAAAAAGCGAACTAAAAAGACGTAAACAAGAAGAAATTCATGCTGTGCCGTCGGAGGATACATATTCGCGAGCTGGCTGACCAAAACCTATATTTTTTTTTTTTTTACAACTTTTTAGTTTTTATTTCATTTAGGTACATTTAAACAGATGAGAGTTATATATTTTTCAAGGAAAAAACAAAATCCCCCACAAAATGGCGACCAAAATCCGCATTTTTTTTCTTTTCCAATTACAATGTGAAAGCCAGTGACACTTGCAGGGTTAAGACGAATCGAATGACGTAAGAATCATCAAAATCGGCCAACGCGTCTGGTCTCTAGAACGCAATATAGGAACAAACATAAATACATAGACTGATGAACACATTACCCTCCTTAGGCAGTCGGGTTATAAAATAATAAAGTGCACTAATCACATAAGCCTCCTGCTAAGTATCACTGCGCGATAATGCTTTTTAAGAGTTACAATCATTATAAGTACTTATCACTTGTAACTATTCACCTGAAGAATGATAAAGTTAAATAATATTAAACGAACAATATTCGCTTAAAAAGTTGTGATTTAATCTAATGTGACACATTATTTGCAGTTAGTGCTTGATATTTCTTTATTCCCTGAACACTTTCTTGTATTCTGGAATTTAATCGGTGAGTCTCAATGCTGCTATTATTAAATTCATCAGAATTTATAAACATCTCAATTTAATTGATTTGTTTATAGTAGTAACGACACTAGCAATACCTATGCAAAACATTAAAGCGTCTTGAAGCTCTGACCACTTACAAGAGTTACAGTTTGTGCATGCATACCAGCTTTTGTCGCGCGTGAAATTTTGCTACACAGCTCTGCACAATGGCATGCTCTTTTACCCTAGTTTAAATGTGATGATTTAGATATTCTTCCGTAATTCAATTACGAGCTTATAAATAATACAATCATCATCATCATTTCAGCCGAAAGACGTCCACTGCTGGACATAGGCCTCCCCCAGGTGTCGCCACATTGACCGATCCCGTGCGTCTCGCATCCAGCGCCTTTCCGCAACCTTAACCAGGTCATCAGTCCACCTAGTGGGAGGCCTTCCAACTTTTCGGTGCCATTGGCCATCCGTTCTGCGAGCAATGTGCCCTGCCCACTGCCACTGAAGTTTGGCAATTACAATCAATCAATATCAATCAATTACAATCATACCTAACCTTAAACCATCATCCGTCTCGTCAGCTACCAACTCTTAGGATCAAAAAGTGTTTTGTGTTTATGAGTAATATTTACCTACTTACAAATATTTTGTCGTCCAGGCCTTGCCAGTTGATGGCTCCAATGACCGTTATGTGATGGGAATTATTAGTGGGTTTTACTTACTTTGGGTGCGGAGATCTCGTGGAAGGAACTGGGACGAGGTGCTGGCCCTGCTGCTACGCAATCCACTGGCACACTATAGTCAGCGCAGAGAGCAGCCTGGAACAAACGAATTAGATTTTAATATACTGCAATAGAGTCTACTTTTATTTAGAAAATATTTCTAAAGTAGTCCTGAAAAGAAAATGCAGTACGGATTAATTTTGATTGCAACTATTTTATTTTTTTGATTATTGGTTTGGTATCAAAAGCCAATATGCCTTATCGTCGCAACGTCAATGGCAAACCTGAGTCATTAATAAAAGGCTTATTGTAATCTGATTTAGTCCCGTAGCAACAGATTAGCATTCTAAATGCAGTGTTCAACGTTTGTTTTATTTTATCAGTGTTTTTTGGGAACTAAAACATCTAATTTGTTTTAAGAATTTGCTGAAAGACGAAAGTAAAATTACTAAAATCATAATTTTATTATACTTTGAGCGTTGCCACATACAAACGTTCTTACGTGTTGCATTCAAACAAAACTTAGATAGTCGATCGGAGATTATGAACCGTACAGCTCAAAAATCGGTCCACAGCTGACATAGCATACATAAAAAGTACATACAGTTGAAAATAGAACCTCGACTTTTTTTGAAGTTGGTTAAAAAGTATGGAAAAGCCAGTTTCAGCTGCCTACTGACTGTCGGTATTTTTTCATATATTTTCACAGTGAGTTCCTGGCTAAGTAGATAAGTATATTTTTAGTATGAAAGCGGCCTTGGCTTGTTAGAGCCCAAAGGCATTTTTTGCATGAGTATTCTGGCCTGATATGCATCAAGGACTCACTTATCAGTAGATATACCATATTCATTGCTATTTTCAAAGAGGACTTCTATGATATGTGATATTGAAATAATCCGTATATTTCCTGATAGTTCACAATCAATAATGATACCATTGTTCTCGAATATTCTTTTGGAAATTTCAAAAGTAATATAATATACTTCAGTTAACACGACATTTTCGATTGAGACTGTCAGAATTGGCCTGCGTTGTGGTATTTAATTAGCATTCAATATGTCAACCGGTGTTTGTGTATGATTGGATATCACGGAAATCGAGAATGGGAGTTTATGTACTGGGAGTACATAAAAATAAATGAAATTTAAAGAGTATTGATTTGATTTTTCATTATTTTTATTTATTATATTTTTTTTTTCTTTTTTTTATTATTATTTTTTTAATTTTCTTTTCGTTTATAATTATAAACGAAAAGCTTCACTACTTGATTGCCGTCATCATTCTCGCTCCAGATTCGTGGTTGCCACAACATGTCTTTTTAATCCATACTGTGTTACTTTGGCAGTTTATGCACCGTTCATCCATGGTTTCTTCTGCTTCTTCTTCTATTGTCTTAATGTCAACGTTTGTGAGTATGGATGGATCTAAGTTGTTTCCTCTTTTACGCAAAAACTACGGAACGAATTTGGATGGCACACATGACAGATAGTTTCACGCAGGTGGAGCCGCAGGCAGCGTCTAGTCTATATTATTATAGAATAGACGCTGCCTGCGGCTCCACCTGCGTGAAACAGAAATGATGTTCCTATTTATATAGGAACACCATTTCTGTTCATAAAGTATGAATAATTTGTTATTGTTACAATAATGAATATTATCTTAATAATATCGTGGCGTCAAAGCTGTTAATTTCTGAAAAAAAAAACATATGATGTTTACTTTAACTATTGTTAGACTCATCAGAGAAAAAAACAACTTTATCAAATAATGTCTTCTTCGATAGCCCATTGACACGAAACATGTTTCCTATACAATTTACGACCTTTGGCTACTTAAATTATTAAGTTGTGCAATAGATAAGAGTTATCAGCCCAAAGTAACACACTATCTTTATTACTCTGTTCATGGTTATAAGACGAAAATATTTAACCGCGGAAAATGTTATCACCTTATTACAAAGTTATCTCACTGGATTACGTATATTTACGGAATGTTTCTGATTTATAATCTAGATTTATGAGTACACGTGCACTTAGATGATGTATCATTTAAGATTCGTAAAAGGTTAAACTGGTCAAGGGGGAAGCCCACGAGTGTACTTCATCATTGATCGGTGTCATGATCGAATCGAGATGACTTGATTGATAACCTCTCCATCACATGGATACAGAAGTTGAATATCAGGAGAATAACACGAAGATTTCCAGCATAAATAACTACAATTTTTTTGAGTAATCTTATCAGCGTCTTTAAAAAAAAAAAAAAAATGTTTGAGTCAGTCAGTGAAAATGTGTGTGTAAAATCCTGACCTCCTCCCTAATTGAAATAATACAATCCCAAAGGTTGGCAAAGTTATGTTAAACTGCCCCAAACAAATTCAAATTATTCTATTGAATCCATACGAACATTAAATGGTTCCTAAATGCAGGCGAACACAAAAGAATTCCACATGTTACAGAATAATAGGATCCTAAAATTTGTTAAAACGTCCATTAAGATTAATGCCCATTGTAACGAGCGGCCAGAGACCTCTTGCTAAAGAAAATTCATTACCAACTGAAAACGTAAAACAAACAAATCGGCTAAACTAAATATCGCCTGGAACCAATAAAAGCGTAGAGGGGACATAAAAGGACCTCACCCTCATTTGCAAGGAGTCGAAATTAATTGGGCACAATTATCTTTTTGTTTTGCCCCGAAATGAAACCGTCTGTGGCAATTAATTATAACGTTGCAAAATGCTGCCAAGTTTAGCTGTAAAGTATTTCTTCATAATACAATACATTCGTAAAGCTTTCTCCTTCGAAGTTTCATTTAACAGGCACGATTAAATGCCTGCCAGAATTTCTTCCAATAGTTCGCAATATGGAAGTTCGTTTGTTATTTAATGTACCACACCAAGTGAAATTGAATTTGAATTAAGAATAATAGAACTGACTTTTCGTTAATTTACTTTTCGAAACAAGACTCTTTAAAATTCTTTGTTCTTCTTCACATCTCAAGTAAATATTGGCTAAGCGCTTTGGAATCTAAAACTTTTTAGGAGCTATTTATATTTCTGAAGAATTTTAATAAAAAAATTGCTCTTAAAATATTCGTAAGACAATACATACATTATAAGGATGTGTTCATACCTAAGACGAACGCGGATATTATTCAAAGTCATACGATTCACGATATCACCCTTTGAAAATACCGTCATTGGTGAGGTGAGATTGAGTTAGCAAGCGATACGATCGTAAATGTGTATACCCCTTTAGGCCGTCGACGACATTATGGTGAGATGCATAGTTATGTTATTGAGTTATGCAGACTGGATGACGGAGATATTGAACGTCTGGCTATGCAGCCTGATATGTCGATACTTTGGAAATACACGACAAAGTTCAGAAAATTTTCATAATACTGGCGGAGAATTTGAATGATATTAATCCATACTTAATCCGTACTAAAATAATCCATACTTATATAATACTTTAATGCGAAACTCTGTACGTCTGTCCTTTTTTTACGCGACTACGGCGAAGCCAAAATAAAGGGTGATGTTACCTTCAAATTTGGCACACGGGTTGACTTTGCACTGGATCAGGATATAGAACCCTTTTTATCCCGGGAGAATATTTATTGGAATTATTTATTAGAGGAGCTCGTGGCTAAATAATAACAGCCGCACGGGTCGATCATCAAGGCTAAGCAACGCTTGACGAGGTCGGTCCGTGGATGGGTGACCATTTCAACATACCGAGTTTCCTCCGTGCCTCGGAAAGCACGTTAAGCCGTTGGTCCCGGCTGTTATTTGAAGATCTTTGACATTCGTTACGGGTAGTCAGAAGCTTGAGATCTGACACCAGTCTTGCCAAGGGGTACCGTGTTACCCAGTTACTGGGTCGTGGAGGTCAGATAGGCAGTCGCTCCATGTAAAACACTGGTACTTAGCTGAATCCGGTAAGACTGGAAGCCGACCCCAATATAGTTGGGAAAAGGCTAGGCAGATGAGATGATATTTATTGGAATTATTATAACGCGGGCGAAGCCGCTTGCAGAAGCTAGTGTCAACTAATAATTTTAAGCCCGTAGGTACTATACAAAAATAACTAAACGAGTCATCGTGTAAACAAAACAATATTCTTATTTTCGTATAAAGTAAAACTGTGAGTAATCCTCAACTTTCCTCGTATTTTCCTGAAGGGTAACAGTAAAAGTTGAAGTTGAAGCAAAAATCAGTGAGAGGTCCCCCTCAAATCAGATTATTATGAGTCACGACTCAGTAGAGCGGATAGATAAAATTATCAACGACAAAGGGAGGAACATTGCCCCAGCTAATAGCTAATTATTTTATCAACTGTCCACAGTGCCGTGACGCCTTCAATTGAAAGGGAAGTTACTTTTAAATAGAGAGGATATTTAAATGAACAGCAGTACTATAGTGAAGAAAGAGATGAGTCATGCTTTTGGTTTGAACTTTTGAAGGTTGAATTAAATTAAATTTATTTTAATTATATACAATTGATTGGAATATTATCTGGAAAACATGTTTTTTTCTATTCACTGTACTCCAACATATATAATACTAACTGTTGCCCGCGACTTTGTCTGCGTAGCTACAGATAGCCAATTTTTTTTATATCGCGCAATAATAATGTAGGTGTGTGGGCTCACCATACTTACTTCCACCACCCTTTCCTTCCCTTTAACGGATGATTGCCGGGACAAAACTATCCTATATCCTTCCTAGGGTCTCGAAATATCTCTATACAAAATTTCATCTTAATCGCTTCAGCGGTTTAAGCGTGAAAAGGTAACAGACAGACAGAGTTACTTTCGCAGTTATATACATATATAGTATAGTATGGATAATATTAATATCAAAAGAAGAACGCCTGGATCTGACTTACGCTTGGTGATTTTATTTCACACATAGCAAATTCCAAATCGTATTTTTTATCAACAACGGTTTACAAAACATAGGAATAAACCATCAAAATAGTACCTACCTCATGTATCCCGTAGGACTTATACGAGTAATTGACTATTATAGGATTAAATCAGGCGAATAGACAACGCCATCTATACGTATGCACGTACGCACTAATATGATCTAACTGCGCGAGCACGGTTAGACCAGTCAGTTTAAAACCAATAACTCCCTACAATTTTGAAGCATGTGACTGGCGGTGCGTTTCACGTGGCATGACTGGTTACCAAATGTTATGTTTTGGCAAAATGCCGTGGAAGCAGGGTTTACATTTTTAACTTACTTCAATGGTCGTTACAAAGGCCCTTGGAACAAGATATATATTTTATACCATTCCCCCTCTGAAAAGCTTATTTGATTCACTGAAAACAGTGAATAAAAAGCACTTTTACTCACTGTTTTGGTGTTTGAATTTAGAACACACCAATATATATTCATCCATTTAAATGCTATACAACCTCTTTGCGCATAAAATACTCGATTCAAACTCCAACAAACTGCTTGTGCAGTATTCGATTTTCAAACTCCTTCATCGATTTAATTTTGAGTTTGTTTATATTTAGAATTTTGATTTTAGTCTAGCATGTTTACTGAATACTTATTTGGATTGTAATTCTAATATTAATTGCATTGGTGTTTAATTAATTATGATTATGTATCGTAACAGAGGTGGTCACGCCGCTAAAACACAGGTGATGTTACCTAATTCAGCTTCAAAATTTAAACCCTGAGGTTTCACATATTTTGTAAATTTTCAAGGTAATAAACCATTTATTTATTATCATTCCTTGTGCTTTTCGCTTAAATCTATCTTTTTATCGTAGTCATGGTATAAAATATAGTATGCAACTCTTGAATAAAACGGATTTATATCGAGGGCCATGAATCACTCGCGTCGCTCAGGATTCTAACACTTGAATCACTCGCTATGCTCGTGATTCAATCATCATGAATCACTGCCTACGGTCATGATTCAATTGTTAGAATCCTTCACTTGTTCGTGATTCATCTATGGCCCTCGCTTTAAATCCGTCCTTTATTCACTAGTTGCATAATATACTATTGCTGATGTCTTACTGTTTTACCGGTACAAAATGGAAGCCTAAAACGGAATCTGCCTACATTATATTTCCCTCTACCTAATCCCATATATCAAGGACGGCTGGTCGATGGTGGCGGTTTCAAAACCTGTGGTTAGGGGTGTCTAAGCGAAACGAGATTTCTAACCCCGTTCTGTTTTTGAAACATGCGTCCCTACACACACAGTTACAGATAGAAAGATATAATATTCCTTATTGTACAACACTTATATAACTTTCTCATTAATAATACTTCGAGTATACTATAAGAATCCTTATTTACAAATTACACGCATTAGAAGAAAACCAAAGAATTAAAGATAATAATATTAAACGAAGATGAAGTAAACGAGATATCTTACAGTATGTGTAATGTCCCAAGAATGCGAGCCTTGTACGGGAATATCTTATAGCCATAAATATTGTCCAACATGAAGGCTGCAATGTTTAACTTGCCGGTGAAAGTCCTCGGAACCTGTTCACCAACCTTTAATAATGGAAAGGCATTCGAAAATGTGAACAGAATATTTGTTGAAACGGTAGTCGAAAATGTACACGTCTTTATTTGTGCAAGAAGTACAGGTACGTCTTTGTCTCATTAATTGAGCATGAAAATAAATAATTTCTTTGGATGGACGGAAATAAAATCGAGACAGCAAATACGAGTTGATATAGTGCGTTGTTTACATACAAGTATATTATATTGTATACTATATATACAAGTATATACAAAAAAATAGGATATCGTATTAGGCTCTGTGAACTTTCAAGGTGGTGTTGGGTGAGAACGAAGAAAAAATATAGCTTTTACACACAGACTTCTTGTCATTATTCCCTTCTTAACTATTTAATACGTACATATTTCTATATAATCACAGAACACGCCCCTAAGCTTTCATCCTTATTACCATAATATAACGAACAATAGACATTCAAGCTACTCAATCGCCAAACCGTACCATCACAATCATAAGCACCCTGATTTATTAACCTCCAAATTCGTAGGTTTAATGGTGCGAAATGAACGATAAAGATTAGCCCTCATGAATATTAACAGCGTCAACTTTCTGATCCGAACCGAATCTACATTGATAATGGAGGGTCATCGTATAAACTTGAAACATTCGGACTCAAATTCAGGATGAATTTCAATGATAAAAGCTGGGCAGCATAAGCGAACAAAGCGAAGCAGATAATGTTATTTCTGTGAACTATTAAGATATGATTTACAGTGGTCTGGCTTTAGTAAAAAATATTGACAGTGTATATCTATCTATGATAATTTTAACCATCGTAAAATCAAAAATTGATATCACATTAAAAAAGAATGTGAAGCCAAACACCAAAATATGACGTGTGAAAGCCAATGTTAAAACAGTTAGTAGTCTTGAAATGGCTGAAAAGTTTGTGTTGTATCATACATAGTGAATTCACCATCTGCAGATGCACAAGGAACTTCTGCATATTCAACAGTCTAAACATACGATTCTACCTTAATAATTTGGCATAGTTCACCAGGTGCATTATGCACGAGTGCTTATATCATGCATAAGCCGAGCCACCGTAATCCGCGATACGCAGTAAGTCATGCTCACGGCATCCGTAACAAAGGATTTGTCGCCGTGACCAACGCGCCACCTGTGCTAGATATTGATATCTGCTTAGGCTACATCAAATAGGTGAGATCTACCACCCCGACAAGTCCTATTGTACCTATCAATGCACGCTCAATCTGATTGGGACAAGTAATTCAATTATTATCATTGATTTCAGCTATACTGCATATAAATTATGCTTTATGTGTAATTCTGAATTCAATAATCAGTACTGGGAGAAAGTTTGACGGTATCATTATTTTGTTCAAAACTCTTTGAAATTCCTTTTCCAAAAATAACAACAAATTAGATACTGTGGATGTAAAAAATAATAAAGTAGACTTCAAAAACTAATCAGAGTCGTATAACATTACGTACACATAAAATTAAAATGCCAGTAAATCTGACTCATTTCATAACAATATAGGTAACAGAAAAAAGGAAAATCGACATACTGGAAATGGACACCTATTAATATAAAAAAAGCTATAGGCACCTAAATACAGTAATAAACAATACTACCTACTCGTAATAACCGTTAGGTAGGAACAAAATACCATAAACATATTTTAATCTAACACATATGAGACAGCCACATGTAGCGTAGCTACACCTAAAACTAATACAACTTAATAGTTGACACAAAAAGAAAAGTACCCATACTCAAACTAGAACACTTGTAGATAAAACATAATGTATAGAAAAACCAGATGCATAGTTACGACCATGAGTTAGCGGTAAGGTTAAAGAAACTACCAACAACATGTTTCATTTTACACATTTAATAAATCATACACATCAACCATACACAAAATATCTATGCCTATTACATGCTTGGATAAAGCTGAAATTACAGATGGACAGACAGACAGTCAGACAAAAAATTCACGAAATGACAAGCTACAGAAAAATAAAATAAAAACCGATGTAAATGTGGTCGAAAGAAAATATCCAACATGTTTCATCTGACACCTTAACTAACACACAGGACACGGTGGCCACAGCGAGGTTCATACCTGCTCGGACATAGCTGAAATACTAGACGGTCTGAAATTTAATTAACTACCCCAAGTGGTGAAACCCCTCCTGGTTGACTTTGATGGTTTAGATAACAACAGAGAAGGGTTTTGACCACATGAGGATAATCGCAATTTCATTGATCGACACTTTGAAGTTGACTGTTGTAGACATCCGGAATTTGCCGTGTACACAGGAACAGATGAATTTTGTGGTTTAGGTACTTCCTGTACGACTGACAGAGATCAAACAAAATGACACGTACAGTATTAATGTAGGTTGGTCATTTTCTAAAGTTTAAAATATATATGTGTAAAATATTGTTGGTTTCATGCAGTAGTTTGAATAAGTGATGCTCTAAAAAAAGTAAGGTTCAAAAATGAAAAATAATGCTAAACAAAAGAAATTTTCTAATATTTTTGTTGCTATAACAATACAACAAACTTGTTTTTGCAACACTAGTCTGTTATAACAACAACAAAATTCCGTGAAACAAATACATTTTCACGTTAAAATGTTACGATTTTTATCTCCCAAATCCCAATCAATGAAATTTTCTTAACTTTACTTCATCATCTCCCTAGCCTTTTCCCAACTATATTGGGGTCGGCTTCCAGTCTTACCGGATTCAGCTAACTTTACTTAATAAATACAATATGAACTAACGTCGGACGCAAGCTTAATATGAAAGTTTAACTAGCTTGGCAGGACGTCGATGCACTATCTATGAAATACTATGTATAACGGTAACTGTGAATCGATTAATACCACATGTTACGAGTAGTCTGTACTTTATGTAGTTAGTAGGAACTACGAAAGGGAGGTTCCGTAAGGAGTTATTAGCTCCCAGCTTCTAGACTTTAGCTTCGTTTATATACTGTAGATATGTTCGTGCATATTACTATTGGGCGGAATTTGTATCTATAGTTTTGTTCGGTAAACTTTCTCATAACGTAAGTTTTCTTTCAATTCTGTAACAAATTCTTTAACACAAAGAAAATCACATAAAGTTACCAATTTATCGACGTCATTTTAGTTCTATACAATGTTTCTCTTTATTAAAGCAAATTCGTATCGAAAAGGATTTTGTATTTTACCGAGAAATATCGATATAGCTTTTATGTCCGATATTAAATGGAATGAAGTCCGCAATAAAATATTTAGGTAAAATGTTTGGGACACACAAATCAAGGTTTTCATGAACGTACTTGACTTGCAGAATATGAATATTTTGATGATATAGTAGAAAACATTGAAATGGAAACGATCAAACAGTTAGTTTGTTCTTCAATTTATAGACATATATACATTTTACTGCGTAAATAGATTGTTCAGTTGGGAATTAACTATGCATAAACTATACGAATAGTAATTCATACTTTTTTTAAAACAATTACGAGTAGCATAAGCAGGTGCATATTAAATTGCACCTTTCAATAATGTTATTATCATAATTTATCTTCTCATATCATTAATTCCATCCTCGATATTTTACAGCTGCTTATTCAAGAACATGTTATACGTCAACAAAGAGAGAGAGAGTAATTAATTAAATTTTATATAATACGATCTATCTTTGCTATCGACTATTCAGCCTAACATCTTTGCACATGCGTTTAAATGTCACATTTTGAGAAAATGTAACTGGTTCTTATTTACATATATCATTATTAAATCTTTGTACAACAATTATACGTATATGCAAAATCCCATATGTGTCGACCCTTCAAACTACATGCAAGTAACTATAGGTAAGCACGTAATACACTGCCCAAACTAAATCACCTAACAATACAGGTTGCATCCACTGTGAATTACTGAACCGATAAGATAGTAGCCGACACCGGACACATCACTATCAAGCTGGGGTCGCATTATTGGAGTATGGATGACTAAACCATCTCTACTGATAAGTTACTATGAATAAATTAACGCAAGTTCCATAAAATTTTATATTTCTTTGCGAATTCAATTTCGTTGTAAAGAGAATTAACTTGGGATGAGTCACATTTTAGGTGTATCAACATTTTGCTGAATGGAAAAACACAAATGATAAGCGAAATAAACTAAATACGGAATTCCAATTATTTTACAAATATTAATAACCATATGAATCACTGCCGAATTCGTGGATTTAAGAAAAAAGTTTTCTTAAAAAAATATGCTTTGATTTTAAAAGCCATAACTTGAATCACATGGGTAGATACAATTTGAGTCGAATCGATACGTAAAAAAGAAGAAGATGGGTAGGTGATCTTAAAATGAATCATGACATTAACAAAATGCATCGAACCTATACAACATCTGTTTTTACCAGACAATTGCTTCGCATGAAAACCATTAGCCCTTAAGCGATAAACTGGCGAATTCACTCCCCTACAAGCATGAAAACCCACAGAGCTGGACCTAAATTATCTACGAATGCACTATCACAGTAACCGCAAACCACGAAACAAGGATACCTCATTTAATTACATGTTTTGGGCCACCAATACCTTCACAATCATGATTTAATAATGACACAAATGGATTAAACTTGTATACTGTAGCACAATCCTATAGATGGGTGCTAATAATGAAAATGTTCTATCGATCTGTCCATTGTTTGGTCTGTAAATAATCGTTTGTGAAATTAGCATTGCTGTAATGGTAGTTGTTGATACTGATTTGTTTGATGTTATAATAGGATTGCGCGATGTATTGGATTCTGATTTTGTGTTTGGTCTGGAATGTCTGATTTTATGTTTGATTGGAGAGGCCCGTATAGTGGTTGCGGTGAAAATTGGTTTAGGAGTATGCTTCGTCTTTAATTTTTCAGTTCCGTATTGGATGGAATAATGTTAGGTTAGGTTAATACTAGCTTATGCCATAGCGGGTGAACGAATTTTAACGAAACTTATTTTTATTGAATTACAGAAATCGTAATTCAATAAAATGTTGTAGCTAGAACCAAAAATCTTATGAAAGGAAAAGTACAGCTATCGCATTCAAGGCATAAATATTCAGATCACAATGGGTGATAGGCATAATATTGATAATTTATTATGGAATTAACGAACAAATTATTATTGCACTAAACTTCGTTATCAATTTCGATATCATAAATTGATAGCAAGTTATGACGTTACAGAAAATCGCACCATTTGATAATGGTTCAAGATAATCTAAATTGATTTGTCATTCTTAAATTTTGCGAGTCAGGAAATCAGAGATTATCCCAAGTATACGTACTCATGGGATAAAAAGTATCTTATATTACATCAAAATACAATCTATTTCTCTAACAAAATTCATAAAAATATCGCTTTGCGGTTTAGACGTAAAAGCGTAACAAACAAACAGACAAATAGGCAGGCAGACAAAGTTATTTTCTAATTTAATAATTTTGTTTTTGATGTTACTACATTATATGTTTACAAAGCATGACGACACAAATAGGAATACTTCTAATCCCTGACGGAGTAAAAGTTAAATGAATGCCCTGAACTGAACGAAACCATGCTCAATTAGTTGTTTTTCTTTGCTTTCTGACGTGAAAGCAATCAAGGTTGCAGCTTTAGCGTACAATCCTAAAATCAAATATGCATTTGATTTTATGGAATGGATCTTGTTTTCCTATCTATGATCTTGAGACAGATGCCCGGCAGAGGGCCGCGGGAGTCCACTGGACGCACGACGCACTGAATATCTCGATGTGACAACAGTTAAGGAAGCCTATTTCAGCAGTGGATGATGAGTATGAAGACGATCTTATACCACAACGTTTTACTGTCATTTGGAACGAACAGAAAATGTATTGAAATGCTGGTTGGTTATTGAATATTCCATAAGCTGATTCCAACAGAACTCAAACTGTTAAAAAGCATAAATAAAATTTACAAATCGAAGAGAAAAACGTGACTCATATCGTATCGTTACTCAAACAACATTAAACGATAATGAATTCAATAACAACAGCAAATCCTAAAGAACGACATCCGGATCTAGAGAAAAATAGCACAAAAATCTATGAGAAAAAACTGATGTTTTATTCATGTCCATACTCGAACAGATATAGGAAAAGAGTCATGTCCAAAGGGTAACAAGTTGAAACAACTTTAATTTCCGGTAAATTAACATTTCGACAATGTTTCGGAGACAGGAAGTGCGACGTGCCCTTTGAATTAATGCGGGCCCTTTAGCGATGGAATGTTTAAACCTTTTTTGGTTTGCTGATCTTGTATGGTGTGAATTAGCTTCGCGGATATTGGTTTCTTTGGTATTATCTTTCTAAGAGTAAATTTTGTCTATTTGGTACCTACTATTGTCGTATACTTTTTTGTCTTTTTAAACGCTACGACTATCTTATACTAGTTTTATCTTATTAAACACTACTACTGTTTAAACAACTTTAGTGTCATTAAATACGAGGACTGTCTTATACCTCTATAGTTTTATTATTTACTGTCATCTGTAAAACATTGTTCTCAGGTCCTGTTGTTTTAAACTCGTATTCATTTGTCTTATACCTCTATAGTTTTATTATTTACTGTCATCTGTAAAACATTGTTCTCAGGTCCTGTTGTTTTAAACTCGTATTCATTTCTTTTATCTAATAAGTCACTGGTCGCTCCTTTTTCTCATACTTACGAGTATCAATCATGGATGGAAAAACCTACGTCTTGTCACAACCTCTTGAGCTATTTCTGTCTGGCACGTGGTTACACGATAAATCTTATCAATGAAAAGAACAAAATCCTTCAGATATTCTCGATAACTTCATCAATAAATAATCTTACTGTAAAATTATACATTCTATTTTTATTTAATTGGCTGCTCAAGGTAACAACGCTACATAAAATAATTAACATTATTGGCTAAGACTGATAGTGATTCCACGTATCACCGAAATCTTGCACATACTATCTAGGTATATATATATCTAGGTAACAGCAACTGATAAATTAAATAATCGCAATTGTTTCTATGGAAATTGGCCTTGAGGTTAAAAAAATATTACATCATTCAATCCAAAATACTGCTAACAGAATTCGAACGTTAATCAAAGCCGACAATCGGACTATCTCGCTTCCAACCCTTTAACTATTCTGAATCATTCCATTGTGCTGCTAAAACAAAAGAAGGATGGCAACAAACTATCAATCCACGTCAGACTTTCATTTGCAGGATATCTAAACACAGTCTCAGTTAATCGCACCGCAGTGAAGCATTCTCAACCGACTATGTCCAGCCCCCTTCGCCACATTGACCACATTCAATCGCCATCACCCTTCACCCCCGACCTCAGACATCGAGAACCCTTCAGGGAATGCCGAACATCCAAGGATGGTTTTTTAATTCCGCCTGTATATTGCAGATGCACAATGTAGTGAGGAGATAAGAATGAACTCTTTTGTTGCATTCCCTTGCTAGTTGATGGATCTGGGCTTATGTAGTGCTCTTTCATTGTTGGAAGGGAGTGATCTGTCCATACCTACGTGATGGTGTTGGTTGTAACTTCTGAAAATGTTTAGTAGATACATAGAATAGAATAGAATATTATTTATTTGCTCAGAATGTAGGTATTTACAATAAAGTGGTTACAATAATATCAAGAATCCTTGTACATTTTACCATTTTGGCATGCAAACATTGATGCTATTTATCATGAGACTTACAAACATTGATGCAATTTATCATCAAACATACAAACATTGATATCTACACCGTGAAATTTAAGTGGTTGTTTTCCCGCGGCAGAACGACTTGCCTTTAGGAGTACTTTCGAAGCATAGAGTTAAAGTAAAAAAATAACGATGTTTTTATTTTAAAATAATTTAAAAAATATTCATCAACTCGAAAAAGTGAGTAACAATAGTAACTTGTAGGTACTAGGTACTACTCGCGTCACCACCGTATTATTCACCGTAGTACCTAGTACCTACATGTTACTATTGTTACTCACTTTTTCGAGTTTATGTTTTTTTTTTTATTATTCTAAAACAAAAACATCGTTATTTTTTTACTTTAACTCTATGCTTCGAAAGTACTCCTAAAGGCAAGTCGTTCTGCCGCGGGAAAACAACCACTTAAATTTCACGGTGTATACAACACAACTAAAATTTATCAGCTAGAAAATCCGACACGGAATAGTAACATTTATTTAATAGAAGTAAAGTTAGTTTCTCTTTGAAAGTTTTTACTGATTCCTCTTTTATGGAATTAGGAATGTGGTTAAAAATAACCATATAGAAAAGACCATCTAAAAACCCGGGTGTTATTGCCATACAATCGAATATACTTTTCAGAGCAATATCAAAGAACATTTCCGAGTAAAAACGCAACAAAAAATGAAGGGTTCGGTAAACAGTCCAAGCTGAAATAAACTCTATTACAAGGCGCCGATGTTTTCTTCCTCGAAATATGATTGGATTGATGACCAAGAGCAAAATTTCCAATAAAATAATCTATGATCATTGTTCAGAAGTCTAGACCTAACTTTTGAGAGCCGGTGAACCCGAAGTTAATCGCCGGAAGGATGGAAATCTTGGACCTTGCCGGACTTCGAATACTATGGATTCCCTAAAGATTTGCTCCGGAATTGAGAGGAATATTGGAATGAATACTGAATATTTTCGATAAGGTTTGTGTATCGACGATAAATAGACTTGGCATTTATAAGAAGCTTTTGACATAATACTCTTATAAGGAAATTCGTTTAGTATGAAAGGAAATAAATAGGAGTTTTACCCAATTTAATTTAAGGAACGGATTCTCTGGAAATGGAATCATTCTATATTTAATCCGATAAAAATGACGACTACGCCATTTTTATCGGATTAAATATAGAATGATCACCAAAAACAATAAAACAAGATTATCAAAATCGTCCGATTGATAACCACAACATTTTATCTGCAGTTATACATCTGCAGATAAAATGTTAATTCATAATTAATTTATTTTATGTCGCAAGCAATTACAATAGGTAGTCTCTCAGCCATGGTAAGAGTCACTTTTCTAAACGTTATTCCTTCTCGTGATACCTTTACTTTGCGAAAAATTTAAAAAATATACTTCAACTTTCTTGTAAATAAAGAAAAGGAAACATCTCAGTTCTTGTGCACTGTATTGACAATTAAGGTCAGGTTCCAATACGACGTTTATTATTCATATTAAAAATAAAATATTACATTTAAAATCAGTCATCACAGTCGGAAGGTAACTTCCACAATGCAGCTTTCCTCATTATCATTTAAATGTCGCGATTGAATGTAAATAATAAGTGCAAATTCAACGTTCGTGTTGGTTTTATTTTCGTCATGTCCTTTCAATCTCGGGGCTCATACATAAAGTATATTATGTAGCATTTTATTTTTGTTTGGACTAATATATTTTGCAGTGCGTTGAGCGTGGCTCAGGCCCAACATCGGGAACGAAAATGATCGCAAATGAATGTGACAGATTGTTAAGCGTGCGGTAGTTACTGATTTGGCTAAATGCATTTTCAATCTGTCAATCGCATCACTGGACTTGCTGTCGATAGAATTTTCCTAGACAGGGTGGGGGGGAAGGTAATTCTTTTCTAACTCCTTATGTTGGGTACGTGAATACGCCACTTAAGGTTACACTAGTCGATTTTTTTTCCATACAAACGTAGTCTAGGGCTTATTCCTCTGTTTGAACGTACATCACGTTCAAAATAAAAAGTGATATCAATTTGTCTCATCATTATCTAGCCCTGTATGGAAGCAAAAAGTAAAAAAAGAAAATATTTGAAAGTTATGAGCGTCGACAGTTCCACATTTCGACACTAATATTAACGCATTTTTGGGCGCGAATAAATACCATAAGAAGACGGTAAATTGCAAAACGGCCTCCATACAGGGATAGATTAGTAGTTCAAAAATTCAAATAATTTTATTTTGAGCAGATAGATTTAGTTGTTTATTCATGATATCCAGACTCTCAAAGGTCTGTTTACAAAATTTCGCGCACTGGGTTTCGTCCTAAATCATTATCCATTTCGCTACAAATTTTCAAAAGTGTATATTCGCGAACTAGCTTCCTACTGCTCATCACAGCATCTATCTCTTCCGCACGTGTTGTCGGTTGATATAAAATGCATTTTAACCCCGCGCACAAAATAGTTCGTGCCGTTGACTAGTGTAACCTTAATACATTCAGCACCAACTTAAGAAGCAAGTGAGGTATACACACCTTCCATTAACATAAAGAATAACAAAAAGAACTATAAGTGGCATCAAGGCATAATATATCACGACCACTTTCTCCCGTTTACCCCAACACTTAGTCGAAGGAAAAAATCTCGCGATAAAACTGTGATAAATTATATCTATGATAGCTTCGACTTAAAGCATGGTGGCTTTATATTTCCCATGAACATCTTTTGCGGGGGTTGCCCTAAGTATGTATGAATAGTGTTTCCTGAAGATGGTAAAGAAAATGCTAGTTTCGGGAAGGATTGAAATTCTTGAAATCTGTCTAATCTATCTTTGACCTGAATAAAAGCTAATAAGAAAAACCGGCCAGCTGCGAGTCGGACTCGCGCACGAAGGCTCCGTACCATTATCGCAAAAAAACGGCAAAAAAATCACGTTTGTTGTATGAGCCTCTTAAATATTTATTTTATTCTGTTGTTATAGCGGCAACAGAAATACATCATCTGTGAAAATTTCAACTGTATAGCTGACAGACAGACAGATAGACGGACAGTGGAGTCTGAATAATAGGGTCCCGTTTTGACCCTTTGTGTATGAAACCCTAAATAAAAATGCAAACAACGGACATTGAACAAATTCTACGGCAAATACTAAATGAGGAAAACAGACAAGAGTTCAAAATAAAAAAATAAAATTCATTTATTTCAGGTCTTAAACCCATATTAGACAACATCTTTAAATTATTCAATAATAAATACAAAATCACAAAATATATATACAAAATCAACTCTTAAAATAAATTCAATTCAATTCAATTTGTTTGTAGTATTACTTTGTAGGAGAGCTAAGCCAAAAAATATACTATGATTCATAATGGCACTGACCCCTGATTTCTGTATTAAGCATTTGATGTTGAGTATTTGTCAAACTGTACCTACTTTAGCATGAAAATTTGGTATTAAAATAGAGTTTGACAAGTTCTTAACTCCAAATACTTATACTTATACTTACTATTCAGATATCGGCCCACAAATACATACATATAAAAGGGAAATAGCAACTATCATGAAACTTTCGGGACCATAAGAAGCCAACAGAAAAGCTTACCAAGCACAATAAATATGATTACGTAACGGGCATTTATACCTAAGTAAACGTGATTCTCTACGAGAAAAATAAAGAAATTCCTTGACCAATAATCTCTCAGTTGGTCCTAGAATTTTCCTGGCTTTAGGCCAGAGTCACTTTGCATAATGGAACTGGTCGCGCGTTAATTAGTAAATGCAGCATCAGCTTTTTCATTCATAACATCGCGGCTTTTTTTTTAAAGTACTTTTTATCGTGGAAACAATATTGGTGTCTTCTTTCTGATTCTTTTTTAATATTTTTATTCAATTAAGTGACGCTGGCTCTTATGTCTGCTAAGAGCTCAGAAAAATATTAAAACTGTTGTATTTTTCAAAACTAATATTCTTGTTCTGTGAAGAAATTGTTAGTGCCTATTTTACTCGTAGAATGCAGCCCAGAATCTGGACTTTTAGCCAATAGTCTCGCCCCTATTACAACGCATTTAAAGCATAATTGGCAATATGTGGTTGTTTTATATGACCACCTTTGGATAACCCTTCGGGGATTACAGCGTGATATTATGTGTGTTATTTTCGAATGCTAACTATTGAATCCTCTCCATTAAGTTCTACTATAGAATCCTTTTCTATAAGTTCTATTATTGAATCCTTCCCAATATGTTTTTCAATTGAATCCTTTCCAATAAGTTCTACTATTGAATCCTTTCCAATAAGTTCTGCTATTGAATCCTTTCCATTAAGCTCTACTATTGAATCTTTTTCAATAAGTTCTACTATAGAATCCTTTTATATGAGTTCTACTATTGAATCCTTACCAATAAGTTCTACTATTGAATCCTTACCAATAAGTTCTACTATTGAATCCTTTCCAACAAGTTCTGCTTTTAAATCATTTCCAGTAAATTCTCCTATTGAATATTTTCCAATAGAAAACCGACTCCATACATAGCATCATATAAAGATTTCCTTTATAGTTTTTTCTATATAGCTCTATAGGCACTTTCACCAAAAACTCAACAAAATAAACTTTTCCCATCATATCCACTCATGTTGCATGAATTCATCAACTCGTAGGGCTATCGGCGCAAGCACTGATTTATAAAACGTCAGAAAAGCCTCATCGCCCATTTGTATAGAGTTATAAATGGAGGTAAATAACGGCTGTTATGATATACGCGGTCATCCGTGTGGGGTAGATATAATGTATAGATAATAAATGTACCTATATGTTAGTTGATAGGTAGGTAGGTTCCTATAGATACGAATGTAAGGATATGATTATTATGATACGTCGATTGATAAGGTGATCACATGGTTGGTAAAATCGTAATTTTTATTATTGATACAATTCTTAGTCAATTAGCAACGTCAGAATAGCTGAAAAACAAACTTAATTGATTTATAGTTGTCAAAACAATGCCAAATTGTACCAACATTTGATGCAGGAAATTCAGAATTTACAACCAAATTCTACGAGATACTGGACTTAAAGTGTCACGGTCTTAAAACCGCTACTTGGCAAGCGGTACTTTGAAATGTAGAGTGTTTGTATAAGACAATTTTGTATTTTCATTGTTCTCATCGCTGTGTCTCAACACAAAAGTCTATGACTGTTAAGGATCGCCTTAACTCCGTCAATAAAACGCGAAGAAAATTGTTATGGAGGCAAACGGCGGCGAGGAAATTACTCGGGAGCTGGCTTTCTTTATGTACATAGACTTCTTTACTTGTTTGATACTGTAAACTGACTGACACATGGTGCAAACAGTGCTACCTCTTTTATACTAAATCGAAAATGCTGACCAGTGGACCATTTCCTCACCCCCGATTATGTTTATTTACTATCAAATCTTTTACAAATGCCTTGAGCTGGCGAGTCTTTAATAATATTAAAGTTTATTAAATTATATTTACAATAACATATCAATCGTCCCTCTACGACGTTTCATCAAGGAATGGCGCGCGGTCAAAGGTGACGGCATATGTATATGACACCGCCCCCCGCCTCATTACTATAAAAACAAATGGTACCATCGGAAAACCTCTTGTCCGTTCTTCTCCACGTAGGCTTATTCCGAACGGATGGTAGAATCACTTTAATAAGATCCAGCCTTAGTTGTCCCCCCAGCGACGCCCTGAGCCGAGGTTCGACCCCACAGGGGGTAGCCCTCAGCGTTGTCGCTTAGGTTTAGAAATTTGTGCCTGGCTGGAGGCTATATAGCTTAGTCTCCACAGGGAAAGCCCGGTTAAGTAGTTGTCAGTCGCTTTGACCGAACTACGAGATGCCCCGTAGAAAAAAAAAAAAAAAAAAAAAACGGAAAACCTTATTCTTATTTTATGCGTCGTAGAGGTAAGATCTCACAATAACAATATTATAATATGAAAATATAGACTCGAATACATTATAATACAGTGAAGGAATGGTTATAAGTATGTAAACAAAGGTAATATAAATAAAAGAAGTTCATCTCCATACATTTACTTAAAAATCCTACTTGATTGTGATTGGCTCGGTGTCAGTTCGCCTAACCCACTACTTGCACCCAGTGTTTTAAAGGTGTCGTGCACATTCTCCCGCCGTCGCCACGCTGCGACTCTGTTGGTAGCACGACGATCTTCCGGGTCGGACGATGCAGGACGTGGCCGCTGCTGGTCGTGACGTCAAAAACTCGTATTTCCCCGTCGGCGCCTGGATACAGCTGGCTTACTCTTCCTCGTGGCCAGGTATTGCGGGAGAGGTTGCTGTCGCAGATGATGACGAAGTCACCGACCTTTGGCTGGGTTCCGGTGTTTGTAGGCTCCCGCCGGTATTGGAGTAAGGGTACATACTCTTTCACCCATCGCCCGACTCCGTTATGAATCGCTCTTGAAATCATGCAGGTGAAGAGCGCCCCATATCTCTTCTCGTGGTGGCGTGCAACTGTCACTTCAATTGGGCCGAAGTAGTCAAGCCCCGTGAAGGTAAAGGGACGTGCGTGATGTGCGAGGCGCGCTGGTGGCAAGTCTCCTGTGCAGGCTTCGCTTTTCTGATTCGGCACGGTGGACAGCCCTTCACAATACATCTTACTGCTGGACGTATCTTGGAGATCCATTCAGCATCGAGGTATACGCTGAGATGACTGAGACGATCGTTGCTGCTGGGTGTGCCTACCTCCTTGATGCGTTGTATTTCGGCTCTGAAGCTCTTCTTCCGGCTGGCTCGAACCCACAGTTGTTCTGCTTTGAATATATGTGAAGTGGGCAGTTCGAGGTAGCGACGAGCGTTATGAGGCATATCTTTCTTGGTTTGCGTGGCTGCTGTTTTCTTCTTAGTCCACCAGGGTGGCTTATGCGGCTTCGCTGGATTGGTAACTGGAAAATGTGGCAGGTACTATGTTCTTCCCTTTGACTCTAGTATGGCAGCTGTTTCTGCGTACCCCCACTGGAACAGGTTCTCCATTCTTCCTTCATAATTTGATTTGAAGTCTTCGTTTCTGTCCAGTCTGTTTTCTAGGGAACGCAGGCGTCGTTCGGCTTCTTTGTAGTTGTTCGGAATCTGATAGTTCTCCTTCCATGGAAGACTGGTTATCAATATTCCTTCTGGCAGACGCTTGCTTTTATCTTCTAGGATTTCAAAGGCTCGTTGCTTGGGATCGTCTCTTGGTCTTCGCGGCTCGATGCATAATGACTCAAGTTTGCAATTATTCTTGACCAGCTCTTCAATAGAATGTTCTTCATCTTTGCACTGGAGTTTCCCGCAGAAGTTTATCTTGGCTGTGAGCGAACTATGACAGCCATGAAGAACCCAGCCGAGTTGAGTGTAGGAAGCGACTGGTTGGTTGCGACGACCGGTGCGGAGCTTCCTTGACACGATGAGATGCCAGTTGTCTTGTCCGATTAACAACTTCGGTGAAGCATGCTGATATGTAATCTGATCCTTGATGTTGATCAGATGTTCGCAATCTTCTAAGTGCCGATCGTATATTGATTCAGGTGTGAAGCTCATACGATTGAAAGTCCGCGCGGCTTCTATGTTGTATTCTTCCTCCGCGTATTTTCCCTTTATACTGAGGTTGACGAGCTTGCTGTTTTCATACTTCATCTCGTTGCTGATTCCTTGAATCCACATTGTGTTTTCAGGGCCGTCTGCTCCGATTACGTCAGCTATTGAAGCATCCAGCAAGGTGACTGTACTTCCTTCATCTAGTAGTGCATATGTTTCAATGCTGGTGAGTGGCCCCCTTAATATGACGGGCGCTATCTTCAGGTACGCACGTCGACGGTCGCCTGGTTTCGTTGCTGATATGACTTCTATTGCAGGTGTTGACATCTCTTTCTTTTCTGAGTCATCCATGCTGATCTGTTCCTTGTCGTGATGCAGCAGCTTATGATGTCTCATGGTACACCCATGTCGTCCACACGGTGGTGCCTTGCATTGAAGTCGTCGGTGTTTGCTTCGAAGACAGCGATAGCAGATGTTATTCTTCTTAGCAACATCCCATCTTGCATTAGTGTCGAGAGCGGAGAATTGCTTGCAGTCTGTTAGCTTATGGTCTTGCTTGCACTGAGGACATTTATCTTCTGACATTGTTCTCTTCCCAGTGGTGAATGTGCGTTCCACTTTCCAGTGTCTTCTTTCTTTTCCCCAATTTTCGTCGCTAGCCAGTTCAGGTAAGGCATAGGCGCCACACTTGTCAGCTTCCTCATTCAGGAATGTAGATATCTTCTTTAATTCTGGGACGTCTTCTTTCTTAATGGCTGCGTAGTCGTACCACTTGTTCTTCAAAATAGGAGTGAGCTTCTCAGTGATTATTCTTGCCATCTCAGGATTGTGTAAATATTGTGTTCTCTTTAATGCTTCAACTGTGCCCACTATGTTTGCTATTCGCCCAGCGAAGATGCACAAGTCACGTGGATTGTCAGTGACTCGACACAATGACTTCAGCTTCTCCATTTCGACGTGAATTAGTGCTTCAGGTCTTCCAAATCTTCTTGCTAGTGCTTTTATGACGACTCCAGGATCTGGTTAGCTTAATAGTAGGCAACCGACGGCTTCCTTTGCAGTACCACGCAGGCTTCGACGTATACGTGCTGTGTTTTCATTTGACGTGAAGTACTTGTATGTTTCTTCATATGTTGCCTTGAAACTGAGCCAGTCTGCGCTGCTTCCATTGAATAATGGCAGCTCTTGAATATACCTCGGTGGTTCCCTCGTGCTCCTCACCGCTTGGGATAACGCGGCGGCCAAGGTTGAAACATCTATCAATGACTGGTTCAATTTCGATGGATCTTCTTGCATCTTCTTAATTTCAACGGGTACTTCTTTATTTTTGGTGGCCTCTACCTGATGTGTTTCTATGTTTGCTGGCTGTGGGCAGTCCGTCTCGGTGTCTTTCAACCAAGTGCTGATGCGAACTGAAGCCAGGTCATCATCTAATTCTTCTTCTTCATCATCTGAGGCGTCGGCTTCTGCTTGAAGTCGTTGAAGCCGTATTTCCTGTAGCTCTATTTGAGCTTGCATCTGTGCTTGCTTGAGTTTGAGCTCGGCTAGTCGCTCTTTCGCCTCTAACTCCGCGAGGAGTCTCTTGCGGGAGGCTACGGAGCGACGTGACCTCGCGTCTGCAGGTTTCAAAGTGCGCTGCGAGGTCTGATCCTTCTGGGACGCAGCATTGGTATCTTCAGTTTCAGGTGAAGTGTTTGCCTTGGTGGTCGTTGAATCACTAGTTCCGCTGCTAGTACCCGACGTCTCGGTAGCGGTGTTCGACGTGCCACTTTTAGGCGATTTTGAAGTCGCGGCCTCTTCAGCGGCCCTATGTGCATTAATCTCTTCCTGTCGACGTTTCGCTTGTTCTCCGTCTTTACTTCGCGTTAGTACCATTTTCTAGTTACTTTTTCATCCGGCTCGAAGGACCAATAATGTTAAGGATCGCCTTAACTCCGTCAATAAAACGCGAAGAAAATTGTTATGGCAAGGTTAAGGCAAACGGCGGCGAGGAAATCACTCGGGAGCTGGCTTTCTTTATGTACATAGACTTCTTTACTTGTTTGATACTGTAAACTGACTGACACATGGTGCAAACAGTGCCACCTCTTTTATACTAAATCGAAAATGCTGGCCAGTGGACCATTTCCTCACCCCCGATTATGTTTATTTACTATCAAATCTTTTACAAATGCCTTGAGCTGGCGAGTCTTTAATAATACTAAAGTTTATTAAATTATATTTACAATAACATATCAATCGTCCCTCTACGACGTTTCATCACGGAATGGCGCGCGGTCAAAGGTGACGGGCATATTTATATGACACCGCCCCCCGCCTCATTACTATAAAAACAAATGGTACCATCGGAAAACCTTATTCTTATTTTATGCGTCGTAGAGGTAAGATCTCACAATAACAATATTATAATATGAAAATATAGACTCGAATACATTATAATACAGTGAAGGAATGGTTATAAGTATGTAAACAAAGGTAATAAATAAAAGAAGTTCATCTCCATACATTTACTTAAAAATCCTACTTGATTGTGATTGGCTCGGTGTCAGTTCGCCTAACCCACTACTTGCACCCAGTGTTTTAAAGGTGTCGTGCACAATGACCAGTGTATATTGCCAGTAATTACCTATGGGACCGAGACGTGGTCGCTCACAATGGGCCTTATCAGAAAGCTTAAAGTACGCAAAGGGCAATGGAGAGGGCTATGCTTGGTGTTTCCTTGCGTAATCGCATCAGGAATGAGGATATCCGCAGGAGAACCAAAGTATTTAGTAGTAGTAAACCGACATAGTCCCAAGAATTGCGAAACTTATGTGGCAGTGGGCAGGGCACATTGCTCACAGAACGGACGGCCGTTGGTGCCGAAAAGTTCTGGAATGGTAACCGCGAACCGGAAGACGATGCATTGGAAGGTCTCCCACTAGGTGGACCGGGAATGTGCTGCATGTGAGACGCTCGGGATCGGTCTATGTGGCAACGCCTGGGGGAGGCCTGTGCCCCAGCAGTGGACGTCTTTTGGCTGAAATGTTGATGGTGATGATGATTGTCCTCATAAAATAAAACAAAGAATATGGCATAATTGGTTAAATTTTCATATGCACGGATCGTAGCTGGTAGCATTCTGTAGTTTCTGCCTACCCCAAGAGAAAAAGTGGGAGTTCATGTATGTATGTTTCATTAAATAAAATTCAAAATCGATCTCATAAATAAAACTCCATTTACGCCGAAAGAAACACATTCAATAAAAACTTCACACGCACGCTTTTATTCAATACATCGTATTAAAGGAGCGACAAAAAGAAAAATATGACTTCCCTTTTCGTTTTAGAAAACATCACCTGCGTTCGCTTACTTCTTTTTTTTATTAACCCTGCATATGATGTACCTTTTTCCAACACCCTCTGTTACGCAACAGACTGTTAACCCTTCACTGTTTGTCAGCAAACGTGTATGTAGCGTCGGTGCTTAAAATTAGGGACGTTCAAGGGTTTTATTGTAAACATGAGCTAAACATGTTTTCATTGAAGAGCTTCGCTGAGTTCCTATAAGTATAAAACGCAGATAGGGTACTTGTTTTTTTATTGATTTCGCATGGAGAAATATTTATGGTAATGAGCCCCATTCCATTTGGGAATGCTTGCGTGAATATTTTGGGTTCCAAATATACACCACAATTGATTTTCGTTTAGTTTAAATCTGATTCTGTAGTCCAAATAGAATAGAATAGAATCAGCATTGCCATCCAACGTGGCAATGCTGCCAGAGTTCTGGGCACTTTTCACATTGACAGCAATGTGGACGATTTTTTTGACGCCCTATGACCCCTGCCCTTTTTATACGCGTCCGTAGTTTTATTTTAATTTTATTTAAATGTATATATAGATAGTTATTGTTAATTAAGTATTTTATACTATGTAAATTTTATTTGCTATAATAAATCATATCTGGCGGAAAAAAAAAGTCCATATTATATTTTAGTTATTTAAGTATAAAGTATATTCTACCTATCTATAAAATGTATCTATTAGGTTTGCTGCAATAACGTAACAACGGTACGTTGTTTAAAGAATGTTTATTCAGATAGTAGAATCTCTATAAAGATGTATTGTCGCACTATCACATCGTACCTGTCTTATTCTGATTCTTTAAACATTAGTTACTAGGCACAACGCTTTCTAATTCATAATCTTTAAGCAAATTAATCCCCGTCAAGTAAGGCAGCGTCTACCTAAATGTTCAATGCCCCGAGGCCATTATTCAGGTACAATTAATTTGCATGATTTACGATCTACGTGGCCGAATATGCTTCATTTGTGTTCTGTTACGAAAACCTATTCCAACTTTTGCTTAAGAATTAGTACATAAGAGCTTTTTAGATGCTGCAAGTGTAGCTGTCGTCTTTGAACAAATTAAAAACAAAAAGCAAACAAACAATATGACAAACAGTAAGTCAACATAACAATCAGTGCTAAGTATATTGTGCCAAGTTTGTAGAGCCGTAGATTATGGCGCGAAAACAACGAGTCTGCCAACAAAGAAGCGGGGTGTTTGAGCACACTCTCGCAAACGCTACGTCATCGCCAACAGTCACATCTGCGGTGCTTACGTACTCTTTGACAACGTTTTTTGATGAATGTGGCTTGCTGTGTCATATTCACAGATTCCATTCACCGAAATTCTCATTTCAAAAAGTTTCCGAACGGTAAGTAGCTTGAACTTTTGAATTGTTTGAATCTCGAATCGAGTGTTCCGAATTTAAATGTTTAGGCGAACAATACGAGATGTTTGAAGTTTGGTTTGAAGTTATTCCTTTCAAATCACTTGAGTACCTACCCATTTAGACGTTTAGCTTCGTTAATAAATTCTTAAACCAAACGTTTTTTTGTTTGTAATGGGTGCTGGAAGTGATTTTCTTTTTCGTTTCGACGGTGCTTTTAAATTCTGTTGACCCAATATGCATCGCCATTTCTGCAACATCATCAGTGGTAGTGCATTAGTTGCTGAAACTATTAAAAATGGTAGAATAAGGACTTTATAATACTTTAAGCATTCATCATCATCACCATCATTTCAGCCAAAGGACGTCCACTGTTGGACATAGGCCACACCGATCGGTCTAGTGCGTCTCGCTTCCACTTATACATGTTGCAGTAACAGAACTTAATCTTGATAGTAACCGAAACAGTAGTTTACTTTAAGAAGAAGAACGTCTTATATTTTCACGGCTTTTGTAATACAATACGTAATCGAACTACAAAAAGATGGACTAATTATTATGTTATTATGACAAAAATACTGAATCTATTTAATATGTTTTGTTACACAACGCAAAACACCTATGATCAAAATATCAATCCCACCATTGGACCATGAAATCACGATAAAATTACCTAACTAAACTAAAAGAACCGTCAAACACTTCAGTTAACACATTCATCCAATTCATTGAACCAACACCAATCAAACTATCGCTAACAACAAAACAGCATTATCCCATAATAACAGTTCCTAAATACTTATCAACAATAAATAACAGTTCAGTCAAAATAACAGTTCCCCAAAATAACAGCTCCGGTTTACGTGATCTAACCTTGTTTACCTGAATGAAGTTTCCTTGTTCCAGCCGTTCCTTGTGAACTCCTGACTGAGTTACTTATTAGCCTAGTTACTAATTGAGTCTGTCTAGACGCTTCTCAACAGATAATCGCATTACATCTGCCTGTCAGGGCTAGTGTTGTACAGATTAGTGCAATTATTTATGTGAGTTTGCATTGTTGATCTTGGATTGAGGACTTTAAAGTGCACGTAAAAAGGTTTGGAAAGTTGTGTATTTTCTTATCATGCCTTAGACTAAGCAGTATAAACGTTTACAAAATCGATTTAGATTGAGAGAGAGAGAGATTAGCCTGCAGACGTCGCATAACAACCACATCTAACTACGAAATTAGATTATATGTCACTACTCTTAGTAGAGGCGCAATTATAAAAGGATGAAAAAGTATTTATTTGTCACAAAACGACATACAAAACTTATATGTTCTTTTGTAGCTAATAAATACTTGTGGCATATAAATTTATGAACATTAAATGATCATAAAGTTTGCTTCGTCTAAACCCTTAACGATAGTTATAAAGAGTTATTTTCTTGAATCTCTACTTTAATAACTAACTTTGTTTTATCATATCTATGTCTAGTTCTGTCAATCTTGACGACAGATCATCAGTGACGACACGATTGCCGCAGTGATTGAGCGATCAGCTGCTGCGCTGCGTGTCGCGAGTCGTTGCCCGCACGGAACTAATATTTGTATCGCCTACAGATAGTTGTTCCGGATCTGAGTGTCTTGTGTATGTGAGTTAAATTTTTTGTAAACACACCTACGATACTGGAAGAAATTCCCAGTGTGGGGCAACGTTTTTAAAATAAAGATAAAGAAAGCAAAAATCTATCTGCAGGCTCAATCAAAATACAGTATCCCGCTTCCTCATACTGTAGCTCGTCGACAAAACTAACTTAAAGAGATTTGAGATTTATAGGTTTACACTAGGTACCTATCTAGAACCTAAATACAAACGCGTGGATAAATAGTTTATTTTCCTTAAAAGCGTTTGTCACATTGATTTTCAGATGCAATTGTCTCATTAAATACCAGTTTAACAAAATATGATCGACATGTGTTTGTACAAACCAACTTACAAAAATAAAATCATTTATCATTTAACTGCATTATTTCACCAGTGTTGTTGAAATCGATCATCATCATCACATCAGCCGAAAGACGTTCACGGCTGGACATAGGCCAGCCCTAAGCGCCACATTGACCGGTCCCGTGCATCCCGCATCAAGCGGATCCACGCAACCTTCACCAGGTCATCGGTCCACATGGTGGGAGGCCTTCCAACGCAACGTCTTTCGGTTTACGATCGCCATTCCAGAACTTTTCTGCCCCATCGGCCATCTGTTCTGCGAGCAATGTGCCCTGCCCATGCCCACTGCAACTTAAGTTTGGCAATTTTTCAGGCTATGTCGTTAAACCTGGTTCTCTACATTACGGATTCTATCACGCAAGGAAACTCCGAGCATAGCCAGTGGAGTCAGTGGAGAGCCATTGCCCGCATGTTAAGCGGTTTTGTTTTGATTCATCAATTCATTGAAATCAATACCCTCATCTAAATATATCTCGCGTAGTCATCAAGTGTATTATAGTATCCACTTACATGCAGGGTCAACGGCGGTGGCACAACAATGTCCATTACGAACCCGAGCCTCCCTAATACCGGTTCGAGAGGGCTGTTGCAATGTACACCACACTTACCTACGTAAAGGATTAATTATGATCATGTTCGGTTATAGAAAACGGAAGTCCGAGTTGGAATCAATGAAATATTCAGAGGTTTCTCTGTAACTTAATCGGGTTGTAGATTGTATAGTTTAAGGTCGTAAACATTAAATACTAATCGTAAATTCTAACTAGTTCAGTATTTAATTGCAATGTTAAGTTAACCGACGTCGAAAAGGAACAGGTTCTTTTGTTTTAGATTAGCAGACTGATTTCCGTTGTTTCCTCTACTTTCTTTCTACCGGGGTGCAAGGAAAGGGTGTTTTTCGCGCGTATCTTGTATGTTTGTATGTATGTATGTAATATTCTTTATTACCTCGTATCTTTCAAACCACTTGACAGATTATTATAATTAAGACATCGTTAGATAGGTCTTGACTAGTCTCTTAGATAAGTACCGTTAAAAAAAAGAAACATGGCGGATTTTGGGCGCCATATAGTAAAGGGATACAATTTTTTTTCTTCGACACCCATCGAGTGGGGTATCAAAATGAAGGGAGGCGATTACAAAAATATATACCACTTATATGTATAGTCATTCGAAAAAAAAAAGTATAACTAAAAAGTAGTAAGTAAAAAAAGTTTATAAAATCAAAAATCAATCTTTTCGGCCGATGGGGCCGAAAAGTTCTGGAATGGCGACCGCAGTTCGCTTCTTAAGCAGACGGATTTTTTGATATTTTTAATTATTTTCATTTTGTAAGAAAAGTTTTGAGAGAAATCTCTTTCAAAATAAATGAATAGTTTAGAATATAGTTTATTGTACACCAAAAAATGAAGTTACACATCTCAAGAAAAAAATATGCACACACTAAATACAAAGATTTATCTGAGCAGATATGAAATTGGTTCGGATGACTAAGTCTGGATGAAATAACCATAAAACTGGCTGTTATATTTATGAGCAGTTAAAATATATCTTCCAGTCATCACTCATGATTTCGGAATCTGCAAGCGATTGACGTGATGTGACGCACGAAAAATAGTCGCGAACGATTTTACTATTTCCATAATTATATAAAGGTGACGAAGAACTGTCAATATGGCGGTTACGGACGGTATGCGAAATATTAATGTCAAACGTTTTACTATCATATATTTTTTTTAATATAGCTATCATAATAGTAAACGTTAATAACGACCGACAGACCAAAGATAGGCCACAGATCTATCTGTACCACAGATCGATGTTTGAGTGTGCATATAAATTAAAACTTTATACACCATGGTGAACTTAGGCATTTTCTACCTTTCAACCTACATAGCCTCAGCATTTGAGAGGGAAACCAATTATCTTTTATGAAATGTGCTATCAGGGACCCCCCTAGGGACCATAAGCTCTTAGAGTAAGGTTTATTTTGAGTGTGTGTAAGGGACAGATGTATATGATTTGTATAACCCTACCCCCTACCCTTGAGGAGATCGTGGCTAAATAATAACAGCCGCACGAGTCGATCATCAAGGTTAAGCAACGCTTGACGAGGTCGGCCGTGGATGGGTGACCATTTCAACATACCGAGTTTCCTCCGTGCCTCGGCAAGCACGTTAAGCCGTTGGTCCCGGCTGTCATTTGAAGATCTTTGACAGTCGTTACGGGTACTCAGAAGCTTGAGATCTGACACCAGTCGTGCCAAGGGGTACCGTGTTACCCAGTTACTGGGTTGTGGAGGTCAGATAGGCAGTCGCTCCATGTAAAACACTGGTACTTAGCTGAATCCGGTAAGACTGGCAGCCGACCCCAATATAGTTGGGAAAAAGGCTAGGCAGATGATGAACCCTACCCCCCTAGCCAAGTTACAAACGGTTAGTATCGAATCTCTTTCTAAAATCGTTAACACCTTCTATTTGTAGTCTGACCACGTGACTAATGTTCGGATGTGTCATTCCCATACAATGATTCGTTTTTAGGGTCCCGTACCCAAAGGATAAAACGGGCCCCTTCAAGACTTCGCGGTCCGTCCGTCTGTCTGTCTGTCACCAGGCTGTATCTCATGAACCGTGATAGCTAGACAGTTATATGTTCACTGATGATGCATTTCTGTTGCCGCTATAAGAACAAATACTAAAAACAGAATATGACCATACAACAAACGTGATTTTTTTGCCACTGTACGCGATAATGGTACGGAACCCTGCGTGCGCGAGTCCGACTCGCACTTGGCCGGTTTTTCTATTAGCGTTATCGATTTTAGGCTGTAAACTTGGCTACAGGTGTGATCTCTAAACCCTAGAAAGTGGTATTTCCCAATACATATGATAAATGATTTTATTTCTGTAAGTTGGTTTGTACAAACACTTTTACATGTCGATCATATTTTTAAAACTAGATGAGGTCGGCGTTTCCTATCTGACTACTCTGAGAAGAAAGGCCGAAACAAACTCAGAAGTCACAGTCTCTTTTAAAGTCCAGACAAAACAAAAATCTTGGTTAGAACATGTGAAGACCGTGTATAAAGTATTATCTAACTAGTTTTTTTACAACATTAAAATATTGATCATGTCTGAAATCACCGACACCATGTAAAATATTTGCTTAATAATTTACATAGGTATTAAGAAAGTTACTTAAACTCCTATTAAAGCCCGCGAGAGTACAGTTAACTCATCTCCAAATTATTCGAATGGATGATTTTATTAGTGCCAATAAAACAGGCGGACTCAAGTACTGTTGGGATTTCAAGTATGGGGAGGATGCCACAAGCGTATACAGATTTATATTTTTCCCCGTTTAACCTGTAATTTAGAATGGTACTCAGAAATGCATCTAGACTTGAAACTAATTTTGTAAAAGGTCTGTCGTTTTTAGATAGAGATTCGAAGGTAAGCATTTCTTCAGTCTTTAGTTCTTCAGGTCTACAAACAAGGTGTAGGTGGAACAACGATAATCATGAGATTGGTGTTTCCTACCATTGATCTCATGTTTCTACAGGTATGAAACAGCCAAATTGAAACTGTCTGGGATAATATTATTAGTACTAAGAAACAGAGGAGTCTTAAAAAGGCAGATATGAGCAAATTCTCTTGCTCATATTGTGCAGAAAACATCAAAACATTGAAGGAAAATAATATTGGATGCATTTCTTATTAGCAGTTGATTGAACAGAACAGTATGCAAAATAAGAACGTATTATTTGCTAACAACGAATATTTGTTTCATGATGTCAATAAAAATAATTGATACCAAATATTTATCAAATGGAAACCTAAATAAGCAATGCTATTTGTAAAACAGTTTCATAAAAATCCAACCACTTATGTCGATACATATTTGAAAGCAGAACTAGCGTATAATAAATTATTTAATTCCCAGTAACTAATTGGATTGGGCTTCCAACTAAAATGCTCTCGGCGAGACCAGTAAATAAATACGATTGAGCACCAAACGGCAAAATAACCAATCGAATTCAATTACTACACACCTCGCACTATGTATTTAGATCTGCCGATTGAACGGGCAGAGTCGGATTAGGTGGGAAAAATTCCATTTTCAATTAACGCTTGCTTGTTACCAGGGGCCAACATAGAAGGGAATTGGTGAAATTGCCCAGCGCGGCTGCGACACGACTGCTAAATTGCTCGAAACTGTTTGCTCGAAAATATATTTTATTTTCGTGTTGTAATCCAGCCCCGTCGTGTTAACTAGTGCAGACAGTGCATTTTTGCAACACGGCGTCGGGTTGCCTTAATTCCAGGCTTTTTGCCCAGCAATTGATTGTTTGGTTTTTGAGGGGCAAAGGAAAAAAGAAAAACAGGAAGATTTTTGGGCATGTGAAAGGGTGATGTACCTTCAGTGTTTGTAAAGTTTCCGCTGTTTAGGTTCCCACTTCACTTGTTACAAAACTTGAGATAATGTAAGACATAACACAACACATATCTTTCAAGTATAACACAAAACAATGTTGTAGATTCCAAAGTTCTACTTAAGTACACGCAAGAAAACTTCCAAGTTTACAAACTCATAATTACTTTTAATTGCTGTTGTTAAAACTTTTTCCACCACATAACAGCGAAGGAGAAATTAAAATGCCTCTTTGTAACTGCCTCGACTGTAAAAAACTAAACAAATAAAAATGAAATAAAAAAGTTAATTTAAAAATTAAAAACCAGCCTGCTTAAAAAGCAAAGAACATGGCGGATATTGAGGGGGATGCAATTTTTTTTTTCTTCCATACTTATCGAGCGGGGTATCAAAATGAAGGGTTTTGAGAGGACATCACAAAACTATAAACTACTTATATGTTTAAAAGTAATTCGAAAAAAATTTCATCCCCCTCAATATCCGCCATGTTCTTTTTTTTTAACGGCACTTAGCTAAGAACACTTGGGCGGTCAAGACCTATCTAACGATGTCTAATTGTAAGAATCCGCCAAGTAGTTTGAAAGATATGAGGTAATAAAGAATATTACATACATACAAACATACAAGATACGCGCGAAAAACATAACCCTTTCCTTGCAGCCGGGTAAAAAGCCACATCGATCCCAAAAATAATCACTCAACTTCACACTGTTAAAAAGGACATAGAAAGAGCATTATCTCCATAGTAGAGTAGCTAAGTAAAAAGCTCGTATCGAAATCGTCCGGGAATCGTCACGTGGAGAATTGGCACTATGAGTATGTTTCCCTCGCTCCGCTGTTAGGGTTGTGAAAAAAAAAGTTTTGAAATGTCAGTGTCATTCAACACCAGATGTTTTTTGTTTGGCAAGCGTCGCTTTACAATGGAGGAAACTCAATGTTTTCCGATTTAGTCCGCTAAAAACCCATGTCATTTTATAACCTCATATTTATTGATGTAATTGGCAGTTAGAAATTAATACATAATAGGTATTTATCTATAATAGGTACGATTCGCTGGATGCGAGACGCACATAATCGCTCGATGGGGCGACACTTGGAGAAGGCCTATGCCCAGCAGTGGACGTCTTTCAGCTGAAATGATGATGATAATGATGTCACAATAGGTACGAGAATGACGTATGAGACGTATGTGCCTATGTCAAATGATGGGAAGTTTACGTTTGCCCAAACCACATGACACAAAACGACCAATTTGGTCATTTAAATGACATCATATTTTAGTTATTTAGTGTCGGTCATAAAATTCTAAGAACTTGCATGGTGCTTACTAAATGCCTGACTAAATTATGCCGGATATATGCTAAGCAAGTTCTAGGAACTAATAGCAGCGTATTATTAAAGCTTTACGTCTTATTTTATACGTCATCAGACTGCTAGTTAAGTATTTAAGCGGAAGTATTTTAGTCACGGAAATTGAGCATGCTTGATACTTAATTAGAGGAATAGGTATATTTTAGTTGCACGCTCTATTTTTACAAAACACAAGCTTTTCCCAATGACTTTGCCCCCGTGAGTGCCGGGGCTGTTACCATATGAAGCGTGCATTTTGCCGGGATAAAAAGCACGCATTGGCATTTAGCGACAGTCTTTCTTTCTATATTTTTATGGACTCGTAGGTACTTTCAGGAACGTCCTTTTTTTTTGTTGCCGGGTCAAACCTTCATAAGGCGTGTGGGATATTTACCTCGCTAAAACTACCCCGGTGGTCACCATCAGCACTTGGAAAGGGGACCCATTACCTCTTAAAAGACAGAAGACCCCCTTCCTGTGCAACGCCTGTTAGGGCACATCCCTGGGGTGACTGAGAAGCGTCTCCCCTGAGCTTCGCTGTGCGCGGCAGCACGTGATCACTGTGCCACCGTCTTTCCTGGATTCACTTGGTGTGCGGACAGAATCCCCAAACTAACCACCCGTGACCCTGAAGTCCCGCCTGCCAATGATGCAGGCGGGGTTTTGGCGTTTTAGGCGGCGTCGAGGCGGTTGCCTCCACGACGCCTTCTTCTCCGGGCGGGATCGGCTCTCTCACTCCTCCTGTTTGGCAGCCTTCTTCTGAACCATCACAGTCTCACAGAAGGAGGCCATTACTCTCCAGTTTTCTGTCTCTGCCAGAATGGCCCTCACAACCGCTGACAGAGACAGGTCTCGCCCGATCCTGGCAACCAAGATCTACCACTCAGAGGCCAACGCTGGGCACTCTTCGATCGTGTGCTGTACAGAGTCAAGGTAAGTGATGGCAGTGATGGCAATTTGCCGTGGTCTCCCGCCCAATTCAGTTCAGGTACTACAAACAAACTATTTTACCTCTTTACAAAATTAGTTCAGATAAAGATTTACGCCGTACCTTAATCTAGCGTCGCTTGATACGAAATGTTCCTTATTAACACGCTTTTATTAGCTTGGTATGTATCTATGTATCAATGTAACGGAATCTTTGAACGTGATTTTCACCCACTTCAAAACGTCGGATTGATTTGAAACTTTGCACACCTATCAAGGACCGATGACAATGCAATAATTTAGTCAAAGTCAAAGTACTTTTGAAAGTCAAACAAAAATTTAATTTACAAGTAATAAAAGTTGATTCTACCGTGCGCGTTTAAATTGTTTGTCCCATTAGCCTTACCAAGATCTTCAGGATTAGCGACTTTTTAGTTCAATTTACCATTAAAGCGTGTTTTTTAGTTTTTAGAACTACAATTTATTTTTAGGGTTCCGTTCCTCAAAAAGAAAAAAGGAGCACTTACATTTTTACCGGAAAACGAAATCTAAAAGCTGAACATCGCACAACCCTAAAGGAAGCGTACCAGTATAATCGGTTTCCTGCATACCTCTTTTGTACACGGTGCTCTTAAATATGGCTGCACCAGAAGCAAAAAGTTTCAATTGCTTTAACGGCCACTTGCATATAATTGTCCCTGGAACGACACTATACAATGGTGAAGCACGAATCTATTGTGAAAATATGGGGCTTTTATTTTGTCTAATAAGCGAATGCATTTAATGAGCATTCAAATTATTCTTCTTTACAGAATTTTAAGAGTAATTACAGAGGTAAATTATTGCGAAATTATTAACTAATCTGACATTAATCTTATAATAATAATAGTACCCTTTTAAAAAATCATTAGTCATAACGTTTAGGCAGTCTTGCAGATAGTTTCAAACACGATCTGTTTCATTAAGTAGTAACTTATCTGACAGATAGCTTCTTTTCAGGCAGTTGTTAACTCGCCTTTATACTCATAATTTTGAATTATAACATTCACAGATTTATTACCTATACACAAGATGAACCAAATCTAAATTATAAATTCTCTACGCAACCCTAAAAGTTAATGATAATTTAGATGCGCCGGAGCGTTGATAGTAGCAAAATTAAAAGTGAATGGTATTTTCTTACGGGTACTGATGACACAAATTAGAGACTATAAAATGCAGTTCTGAAATGTAATGTCGACTTTTAAAGGGTTAATTTTGCGAGATAAACATTTTTATTTGTTTTATGTAAACTTTACGGTGTGACGCTGTTCATGGCAATTATTTAAGCTGTAGGAAATAGTTTCACTGTATTTATGTCATCATAAAATAGTCGAGTAAGTCATTATGGGTATTTATGTATTTATTGGTTTACCCTTGAGAGCAGTGGTGGCCCAGTGGTATCGGCTGCGACTTACAAGTTGTAGGTCGTGGGTTCGAGCTCTTAGAGCGGTATCAATTTGAGATCGAATAAGGGACAGATGTATCTGACGTGTATACATCTGACACTTACTCGATCTCAAATTGATACCGCTCTAAGAGCTTATGGTCACCCCCCAGGTAGGCACTTTACTTTGTGTAAATTATTTCGTCATCACTGCTCTCAAAACGGTGAAGGCAAACATCGTGAGGAAACTGGCATGTCCTAGAACCAAAAATTCGAAGACATGAGACATCCACCAACCCGCACTGGGCCAACGTGGTGGATTACAGCCCATTCCCTCTCACAGAGAGGAGGCCTGTGTCCCAGCAGTGGGAACATTTACAGGCTGATGTATGATGTGATGTGGTTTACCTTTGCACTGGAACGCCTTACAGTAATTACACCAATGGAGCACACAGTTACAAATACTAATTATTAAGTCCAGATTTCGTCACGATGACCGATGATCTAATCAAAAGACCGAAAGTCTAGCAACCTGTCTTAGCAAGGGCACATAATATAATACAATAATATAATCAAACATAAGAAACTTTTTCAGCAGGCGACGAACTACTATGCCCCGCGATCTATGTATACTAATAAGTTATTTCAACCGAGGACGAATCTCACATTAACGAGTAACAACAGCTACATTATGTGCATAAAATTGTATAACAAAATACCAAATTTCATAAAAATGCTACCGTTTTCTAGATTTAAAAATAATTTGACGAGGTTTCTAATTGAAAAATGTTTTTATAGTGTACATGAGTTTTTGGAGTATAAATTGTAAGTTTTTTGTAAATTCCACGGTAATTTTAAATTATGATTGTTATTGTTTTGTCATTGGTTTTTATTATTGTGTGGCAAATTTCGCCCATTATTGACATGAATATTATTGACATTTATGATTATTATCTTTATTATTTTTTAAATTATTATTGTTATTTTTTTGTCATTGGTTTTTGTTATTGTCTGGCGTGTTTCGCCAATTATTGACATGATTGTTATTGACAATTTTGATTATTATCTTTATTATTATTAATTTTTATTTTTAATTATGATTGTTATTATTTTGTATTTGGTTATTACTATTGTGTGGTGAATCTCGCCCATTATTGACATTTGTGAATATTATCTTTATTAATTTTTCATAGTATATTGACATTTATTTAATTCACTAATACAATTTTAATGGGCTTATCTGTTTGGTGACTGCATGATTATGATCATTTAACTCTATTTTATGTTTGCACGCCGAAATTAAAGGCAGAGTAAGAGAACAATTTTGTACATTTTACCAACCTTCTGTACCTTATTTACGCAAATAAATGAATTTTTGTTTGTTTGTTTTTGTTACTAGCATGGCAAGGGGTATCGAGTTACCCAGTAACTGGATTGTGGAGATGTAAAAATACTGGTTTGCAACTGCATCTGGATACTAACATTAAGGCGCTTCCCCGAGCAAAACGCCGCGCAAGTTGTTTTTGTGCAGTTTTTAAGAGCTATCTACTCTTTATTTAAAAAGAAATATCAATTAATAAAAATACATTAAATTTCTCCATAATGTTGATTCTATAATGGTAGTACACTTTTTTTTTAAAGAGGTATATGTATCACTAATCTCCATCCAACAAAACCATAAAAATGAGAAATAATTATTGATAGCATGCGTCTCCTTGTAAAGTGTTCATTAATTATTTTTTGTACTAACACTAATGGATAGACAATTTGATAACGAACATTTTGTAAGTTTATTTTTTTAAAAGACCAATCGATTTTATAAAGATTTTATTCTATAATCTGGGCGTATTCACTACTGTAATTCATGCGCCACCAGTGCCGCTAGGCCAATAGTAATGCTCATATCTCATGCTGATTTTTTGGTCAGGATACGGCCTTAACATTAGAAGCATTTACCATGTTTACTGTTTGTTGCGAGTTTCCGATATTTCGGTGCTATTGCAAGCACCATGATCACGGATAAACTGAAGTAATTGCGGGTGGGTTTTTATGAGGAGACAAATCGGTCTACCCTCTTTCTAATTAGTTTTTTTTCACTCGGTACCGCTACCACTGTCACTCACAACTCGATTCTAACTTCAGTTTATCCGTGATCATGGTGCTTGCAACAGCACCGAAATATCGGAAACTCGCAACAAACAGTAAACATGGTAAATATCCCGCTTCTAATGTTAGTGTTAGTGACCATCACAGTTTCAAAACTTGCATCTGGATAGTTTAGCAGTCGACCCAAAAACAGTCGGCAAAAGGCAAGGCAGATGATGAAAATAGTCATGGAAGTCAATTTTCTCACCCCATCCCTAGAATCATCCAGAATCGTTAGGTTTTACGATAAGAATAATTTATTAATAAAAAACAATCAATTGTAAAGTGAATATTGTATCTTCCTGTCTGTCTGATGCATGTATGTATTTGATGAATGTAGGTACGGTTTAGCAATTTAATGCAAATAAGCACGTGATACCTAAATAACTTAGGTCATTCAATCATTGACAGTTTATGCAGACAGGAAGCACGTGCATTCATATTTAAATCAAGGAATTGATTTGTGTGCTACATTCGAATTGAAGTCATTTCTATGTGGCTGCATAAAAAAAGTAGTTTTTTAAATCGGACGAACTGACCGACAGTTTAATTTTCTATGTAATCAGTAGGTACCAAACTACGGTACTAGATTTCATTAGTCAATTATCTACTTAGACTTAAAAGTAGATGATAACGATGATACTACACTAACTTCTTTATCGATTTACTTGTTTCGCGATTAACCAATCAACTTGCTTAATCATTTTAATCTCGTTCTAGTTAAATTTGAAAAATTAGCAGATTCCTGGGTATTTTTGCAGTATTTGATGCTAGGCTCTATCATGACCAAATCATTTAAATAAAGAGAATTCTGCAAAAAAAAAGTTAATGGAAAAAAAACAAAAACCCGACTGCTTCAAAAACCGAACTAAAAAGATGTAAACAAGAAGAAAATCATGCTGTGCAGTCGGAGGATATGTGTTCGCGAGCTGGCTGATCAAAACCAGATGTATCCTCCGACTGCACAACATGATTTTCTTCTTGTTTACATCTTTTTAGTTCGTTTTTTGAAGCAGTCGGGTTTTTGATTTTTTTCATTTACTTTTTTTTTGTAACTTTTTAGTTACTTTTTTTTTAATTAGGTACATTTAAACATTTAAATGTTTTATATTTTTGAAATCACCTCTTAAAACCCTTTATTTTGATATCCCACACGATGGGGTTGGATAAAAAAAATATTGTGCCACCACAATATGGCGCCCAAAAGTCGCCATTTTTCTATTTTCCAATTTTAATGTAGCCAGTGACACACGCAGGGTTAACACGAATCAATTGACGTAAGAACCATCAAAATCGGCTAACGTGTTTGGTCTCTAGAACGCCACATAAGACCAAACATACATAAATACACACATACATACATAGACTGATAAACACATTACCCTCCTTCGGCAGTCGGGTAAAAAAGACAAAACCTTTTCTCCGTTACATAACCTTTAATAGGCAGGCACTAAACCATCCACTTAATACGTCCCAATAATAATAATCGTTCCATTAGTCTTCGTTAAAATGCGGCCTCACGAATTCGTAGCAAACGCTTATACTTGTTGACAAAACAAACATGAAAAAAATCCACCAAGGATTTTCATCCGATCTCGGTCCGTCCCCAATCAAGGACAACTTGTTTGTCTAACAAACAAAATATCCTTTTGGAAGGAAAATAGTACCTTCGTTGCTATGGTAGGTGTTTACAGGATGTCTTGTATATGTATTTCCATTAAAGGTCGAGGTCAACACGTAAGGCTGGATTCACACGGCATTGTATTCCACGTTTTTTTGCAGTATACGTAATGCAAAAGAACACGTCACAGATTATTACACCACACGTTATGCGCAGTGTCTCAAGACAAAAGTCTATTACTAGTGTGTGTTGCCAGTGATCACCTATGGCACCGAGACGTGGTCGCTTACAATGGGCCTTATCAAAATGCTTGATGTCACCAAAATGGAGAGGGCTATGCTCGGAGTTTCCTTGCGTGATCACGTCAGAAATGAGGATATCCGCATGAGAACCAAAGTTACCAACATAGCCCGAAGAATTGCCAAACTTAAGTGGCAGTGGGCAGGGCACATTGCTCGCAGAACGGATGGCCGATGGGGCCGAAAAGTTCTGGAAAGGCGACCGCGAACCGGAAGACGTTAAGTTGGAAGGCCTCCCATTAGGTGGACCGATGACCTGGTTAAGGTTGCGGTAAGGCGCTGGATGTGAGACGCACGGGATCGGTCAATGTGACGACACTAGGGGAGGTCTATGTCCAGCAATTAATGCTGGGATCAAACGGCAACATCCCGCTGGTGCAAACGTGTGGTGTAATACCGTGTGACGTGTGATCCTAGCATTATACTGCATGTTTACCGTTAGATAAAACGTGCACTACAATGCTGTAAGAATTACGGCTAAGGTGACACGTGAAACTTTGGCCTGGCAGTGTACGTTTTAACTATATACTACATACCTATTGAATACAGCCATCAGAATCTAAATTAGCCATTTAAACCGAAGAGGCTTAAATTGTCACACTTCTAATATTTTTATAATAAAATATGGCAAATGGAAGGAGAGGCCTATACAGTATAGCAGTGTGTGATTCCTGAGCTACTATCGCAACCCATGCTGGGTTACTTTCTGTCAATATATACACATATCAATATGTCCACGGTTAAAAGATTCACACGAATTGTGTAACAACCTTTATGAACTAGTGGTATGACGTCACATGAGTATGAGTCGTAAAATTCGGCACTATATTGTATACTGCCGTGCCTATACCTACCTGTTTTACGCTTTTGTTTACCTTGGATAATGTAAAGAACTCGAAATTATAATTTATTTATTATGTAAATAAGATGTAAAAGAGAAGATACTTTGTGTTTACACCTGAAAACTTGAGAAAATATTTTTGATAAAATGCTTATATAAAATACTAGCTGTTCCCCGCGGCTTCGCTCCCGTGAACCACCCCACAGGACCCGTTTTCGGGATTAAAAATAGCCTATGTTACTCAGGAATAATGTAGCTTTCTATTGGTGAAAGAATTTTTAAAATCGGTCCTGTAGTTTCGGAGCCTATTCGGTACAAACAAACAAACAAAAAAATCTTTCCTCTTTATAATATTATAAGTATAGGAGTATAGATAAAAATTTGTTTGTAACTTATGTTAACATCACACCTGTATTGCCCGAAGTGTTTTACAGAGGTGTACCCACACTTCAGCAGTTATTAAACAGTCCCATAGGGGCTGAGCTTATTGCCATCCACTGGCCCAAAGCTAGTTTTTTTGTGGTAGTCTCGCGTTTGACCACTATCTCGCCTGATGTTAAGCTATGATGTGGTCAACGGTGAAGCACGCTTGCCTAGAAGTAACGTATTCACTCTTGACTTAAAGACCCCTAGGTTGTAGTTTACAGGAAACAAGAACTTCGGCAGGGAATTCCACTCCTTAGCTGACGCAAAACGCTTTGTGCGTATGGGTGGGATGCCCACCATGTATCAATGGCACATTGCCGTACGTCTTGTAGTCCGATGATGGCAAGGGCTAGGCGGAATCAATTTATGCAGTTTCATCGCACACTTGGAGTTTCTTGTGCGTTCTTTTCCATAACAAGCTACTTTTCCGAATGCACGGTAGAATATTTTTTATTACTTGTAAATTTTAATTGTTAACATAAGTGCCGCTTAGCTAGTTGAAATAAATACATTAGACTTTGACTTTGACAGTCCCCGAAATACTAAAAAGAATCCTTATATCATAATCATTTATGCACCATCTTTTCTTTGCCGAAATTATTACTTAAATAAACAAAAGACCGCTTTCTCTGCTAATACAAAATGAAACGCCTATGTTTACAAGACGCTTGCCAAAACTGTTTACTTAGCAAATTGGTTTATGTACTACACCGAATCCAATCAATGTGAACAAAGTCATAACCGAATATTATACTCACGTATCTACGAATCTACGTTACTATAGTAATATGAATGTAATAAAATATGTAATTTGTGGTTATCTTAGAAGTAAAGAAAACACGGAGAACAAACAAAGCCACACGTACAAACAATTTATTGAAGTGACTCATTTGACGTTGTTTATTTAAAGTAGGTAAAATACATCATATAAGGGTTTTATCTCAAAGTTTAATCTTACTTTTATGTCATGTTTGTACCTCGCAAGCAAACGTATTTTCAAATAAGCTTCTATTCAAAATACCTTATTCAGAACGTTGATTTGTCTGCGAAACGTTAATAAAAACGTCCGTAAAAACATAAACCTCAGACGCAAATAAAAACATTTTTCACTTTACCGTGGATGTCGTATTTTTTTAATTTACCATCTCAAAGTGTACTGGAAGGAATAAAACAGTTTTATTCTAAAAAAAAATAAAGGCTCACATCCACGGTTAAGTGTTTTTCACCATCCAGAGGCACTCGGTAGAAAATTGATATAAACTTGTTGTGGGGCCCCGCTACGTTTGCTCAGGTGACGACGGTGACTTATTTGTTTTATCGTGAACAAACGACTATCACTCCAAAAGGTTTAAGTACAAAGTCTATATTCCATTGTGTTCGTGAATAATAGAAGCCAGAAAAATGCACCCTGCACACGGTTGGCATAAGTCTTGAGTATAAATGTTGTTCGCGAGAAAACAAGTAGTGTGAAATAGCTCGCTCGCGATGGAGACGGCGTATATGCTTTAAATATTTGAGTACGATATGCTTTAGGAATATTTATTCAGTATGACGCCACTATAACAGCACCCACTTGGTGTATAAAAGGGATTTTTATGAGAGTTGAACTGACCAATATAGATTTAGCAGAATTGCAAATGGGAAAATAGAACCTGACGAAATAAAATGCTTGTTTTTATGCGACGATGCTTGAATCAATATTTATCTTTAACAAAATTGCTTCGAGCACTTCGATCACTAATATAATATTTTTTATTAAGTTCGAGCAATATAGTTGTCATGTGACGTGTATGTAGTTTATTGCTTTAGATGCAACAAGTGCTAAAAGTGACAATTTCCTCACCCATTTTCACGGCGCGACTGCAAATACCAAATTTCCGTCCGTCGATTCTTACAACAAGCGAGAGAACTAGTGACTGTGATTCACTCGATATTTCCTCTCGACCTTTCGAGGTTATAAAAGGCCTAATGACAAAAGCCTACGACAAATGGTTCCCATTCAATTACCTAATAAAACCGCAGCGTGTCCGATAAATTGAATACGGAGATCAAAATTCTGTACGCGCCAAGAGATATGTCAGCATAACGAAGACAAATCAAAGTTTCGCTGACCTGGCATAGTGGACGGACACCCTTCTAAGACATAAGACAGAAAACCATTAAGTCGAGATAGTGGTATTTATCTTTGCTGTCCCCCGTCTACCTTTAGAGTGACGTAGACACTTCGATTAAAGGCAAGGCAAAGTACACTAAATAAATTTTGTCGCGAAAATTTAAAGGGAAAATACGGAATAGAGCGGTTTACAATGAGTGAAATTGAAAATAGTTGGCAGTATAAAAAAAGAAAGGTGATGTTGCATTGTCGAGGCGCGGACGTCAAAAAGGATTGTGTGTTTACAACAGTTGAGTAAATACAGTCTGCGTTGATTTTTGCTTCGTTCTTCGTACATATTTGCTTCTTTTTCAATACCAGTTTTAAATGAATGAATGGGTTTCTAAAATTTTATGAAAACTCACTGTTCTGTATGGAGGAATTCACGTATGCTCAAAAAATCATGTTGAATGTTTGAAAGTCCAATATATTGACATATGTGGTGTGGAAGGCCGGGAAAACGTGTAGGAATGCGATAACAGCCGAAATGGTCGATTTATTTTGATTTAGCATCCAGCATGCTTCACACAAGCTTGGTTTTTCTGCTGATTTACTTAGAACACAAATCTTAAGCATATATTCTCAGAAACCGTACACAATAGACAGATTTAGACGACAGTCTAGAGACGTTTCATCATCATCATCATTTCAGCCGAAAGACGTCCACTGCTGGACATAGACTTAGACTTTTGAATTTAGGCAAAAGCCTCCAAATTTTCCTTGCAGTATTTTGCGCAGCAATGGCACATTAAAAACACAGATAACAGTTTAAATATTTAAAAATTTAAACAACCATGCGTTACTCGAGCTTGCAAAACGCGACTTGCAAAATTCATTTATTTTAAATCATGGCAAATTTTGTACTATACGTTTTGTCCACATAGCTGTAGGTAATTCATTAACATGCAAATTGTGCCAAGCTTGGGCACGCAATATATTATAGACCTTTTCTGTTTTAAAGGTAGAAAAACAGTACCTACGCATAGATATTTTTATTGTCAGGAAGTGACCAGTAGAAAATAAAAAAATAAGGAAAATAATCCTTTATTTAGTTCATAATTAACTTTTATTATAGGTCTAATTTCTTTATTTCAATTAGGCCAATAAGCGCACTTTTGAACGTCAAAAAATTAAATATAAATTAATAATAATTGATTCTACCGTCCATATAATTATTGAAAACCTTAAAAATAATTATATAGCTTTACGTCGATTAGTCAGAGATTTTCATGAAATAAATGTTTTTCTCTATACTTCAATAAAGAAAAAGCTTGGCAGAAACCTACTTTGCCAGCTAGATATTGAAATATGTGATCTTGTTCTAAAAATACTTAATTTTTCTAATAACATAACACATTTAAGACACTTTCTCTCTCTTAGTCGGTCCCTCATGTCTGAGGATCGTGTTCAGCATCAGGGTTACATCTGGAGCAGATGATCTGCCTCCACTGGTTTCTGTCCAGCGCTTCCCTTACGACCGTGTAGAATTTGGAGGACGACGAGTCTTTCACTTGATCGGTCCATCTCGTTGGTGAACGACCACGCGACCTTTTGCTTTCAGTGTTCCCAATCACAATAAGTCTTTCCAGATTCTCGTCGCCTCTGCGCATTGTGTGGCCGAAATACGAAAGAATACGCTGTTGGCATATGGTGGACAAGGGTCCGGACCGATGCATTGGTGTGTTTCGCAGTCCAAGGTACTCTCAGCATTCGCCTCCAATACCACATCTCGAATGCATTGATCCTTTGTCTCTCTCGGGCCAGGATTGTCCAAGTTTCAACTCCATACAGGAAAATAGGGAATACCAGGGCTCGTATCAATCTGATCTTGGTTCTGATACCAATTCCTCTCTTCTTCCAGATGTTGCTTAAACGGGTCATGGCATCCTTCACCATCCCAATTCGCCTTACCTACTGAGACACTTTACTTATCACTATTTGAAGTTTAAATGAGAAATCAAGAGAACAAATAATCGTTACACTCAAGAATACTTCAGGGTATATTGCTAAACATCATTTATTTCAGGCGTGCGTGCTTCAGTTGCGTGCCTGAAGTAGCGAGCCTTCTAATACATGTAAATTGCCTAGGCTATTTATTGAAGTATATATACGCCAGTTTTATATATTTATACAAATTGCGAAATTGCAGTAGGTAATGTTAATTTTGTGAATAAGTAATTTCCAGTTCGCTGCTTAATTATTGTTGTTAAATTAATTTTGCATGTCTAGATTTGATCTTGGTTGCCTTTAGTCATTTCCCGTACGAACTCAATTAGGTATTCAACGTAAAAGGGTAAGACGATTACGAAAAACAGTGTTGGATATTCGTTTTCCTGCAATTCAAGATTTTTTCCCATAGTATGATAGGCAGAAATGCTTACATGTTTTTGCTTCATTTACGTTTATTCATCTGGTCAAACGCGCCGATTGGGAATACTACGAAACTTACCATTCTGAATATCATCACTACTAAGCTCTAGGAAATAAATAAAAAATCTTACAAGTATCAGAAACTAAAGCTCAATAAAAATCCATTTCAAAACATCGTAAAACATAGGAAGATACGAAAGTCTTTTAAGCTCTCACAAAAGTAGTTTGTATATACTAAATAACCCGAATATTTTGCGCCATTTTTATTTAAACCATAGGCCGTATAAATCAAGTGAAGAGCTATAAAATCCAGCCATATAATTTTTATATCCGCGATGCGGAAGCGTTTTATACATACGTATACAGTACATGATATGCCTACATACACGTGTGTATTTATTTGGCATCCTATCGATCGATTACCTGTTCGGGTCCGAATATGACCTATATTTCACTGGTTTTAAATATTAATTTTAGATGGAATCTTTTCTGGTTTGGTTTTTTATAGATCTTTTTGGTTTTTCATTTTATTACGCCTTGTAGCGTTAAAAATGTATAATAATAATACACTGAAAATATATAAAAGAATGCAAAAATGTAAAACACATTATTTAAAACATGCAGAAAAACCAGAATAAGAAAAACTTAGGAGTGAAATTTTAGCCAGGTTTGAAAGTAATACACTGAACACATGTGCCATCCTCAATGGAATTGCAATCGGTTAAATTCTGGCTTAAGCATTCAGTTGGAAATCTTTAACAAAATGTAGCTAATTTAGTTTTTGTCCGTGCAAATTCTAACACAAAAATTAATGTGAATAAAAATATGATGCTTCAGATACTCGTCGAAGATCAGCGCTGGACAAACAACACGGCCTGCAGTAGTACCGCTCCAAAACTGAATTACTGGCTGTGATCGAGCCGCAGTTCTCGTACCAAAACTCAGCCCGTTGAAATAAATGTCCTCTATCAACTGACATCTACAGACAATGAAACAGACAATCAAAATTATGAAACAAAAGGGTCTGAAATATCAGAAGAAGCGACATTCCGAGGAGTAATTGATAGGAAACGACGTTATATACCAGTTTTCATAATATAACCAGTAGAGAAACTAGTGTCATGTCTCGAACCAGTCCGACAATTCCGCTCGCAATTTCCAATAATATTCGACGCTTTTAACAGCCGCTATATTCGCGGGAGGACACGATCGAACACCTGATGAAGCTACTTGTAGACATTTAAAAATTTAAAAACACCAAAGAAAAATTACTTTTTAATTCCATCACGAATTTCATTGTAGTGGCTTGTCATCAAAAAAATTCACAGTTATCTTGTCAGTTCAAATATGTAATCTTTGAAAAATATGGCCAATCAGTGAAAAATCAAATAAGAAAAGGCTAAATCGGTAAGGTTTGTGGCACAATGCACCTTACTTCTTAATAATATTATAAATTTGAAAGTTTGGATAGATATGTGTGCCTTGTGGATGTATGTTTGTTACTCGATCACGCCAGAACGACTGAACGGATCTGGATTTAATTAGGCTGTGCCTAATTAAATCCACATAGATTATAGTCTGGAATAGCACATAGGCTACTTTTCATCCCGGTATAATGTTCCCTTGGCATACGAAAACAGTTTTCATGCGGGCAAAGCCGCTGGGAGAAGCTAGTATTAATATATAATCCATATTATTTTTCACAATGCCTGTATTCTCCAAAAGGCTATGCAGAGGTCTGGTGTACCTTTTAGTAGCTTCTTGGTTATCGACAGTTATTTTGCAGCACAAATCTAGACTCCCACATCACATCACATCATCAGCCTATAAATGTTCCCACTGCTGGGACACAGGCCTCCTCTCTGTGAGAGGGAAGGGGCCATAATCCACCACGCGGGCCCAGTGCGGGTTGGTGGATGTCACATGTCTTCGAATTTTTGGTTCTAGGACATGCCGGTTTCCTCACGATGTTTTCCTTCACCGTTTTGAGAGCAGTGGTGATGAAATAATTTACACAAAATAAAGCGCCTATCTGGGCTCGAACCCACGACCTACAACTTGTAAGTCGCGGCCGATACCACTGGGCCACCACTGCTCACTGCTAGACTCCCAGTTATTAATAAATTCCAGATGAACAATCTCTATAATACTTTGCTTGACCCGAATATCGAGCCCAGAAACTCAACCACAGCAATAGCGCATGTGAGTTCTAGACCAAAACCGTTTCCTATTTACAGTAAGTCCGTAATAAAAACTGAAACTGCCTCAACCACGTCATCTTGTTGTCATAAATATGATTCGATGAATCTGCACCGATGAATCAATCAATACTATAAAACTCCAGATACAGATGACAGTAATCATCTTTAGTCACAATGCAGTGACTACAAACGAAACTATTTCCTGACGTGACTAATGTTCAAGTCCTACCCCAAGCAAAATCACGCAATTTAAAAACACTTCTGTACGTACAAAAAGTAACTGTAACAACCTTAAACCTGTCTTTCTCTCTAGGTTTTCATAACAAAACATGCTTAGTTAACACTTTTTCTACCATTCATCGTTATGATATCAGCCTGGAAATTGCATTGGCTTCTGATATTATACCTTTCACGTTTGGCAATCGTGGTATGAAAGATAATTTAAAAATTGGTTGAATGATCAATACATGACATATCAACAGGGTTTCAACAGTCTGGACTTAAGATTATACCTACAAGAATTATCTTTCAATGTCTGTGGGAATACCAAACCATTTCCTGACTATGTGTCACGTTAATTAACCGATAAATCTTTAATACTAGCCTACCTTCCATTAATCTTTTAACCTACCCCAACTGACTCACTCTGATAAAAATAATTTTAACATAATAACAGTAGTAATCTAAATTGTATCTATGATTCATGTAAAAGTTCAAGGTTCACGCAAAAACTACTACAATAGCTGTGAAATTAGTACATTTTCTAATATTAGTCACGAGCCATTACCCCGCCTAGGTGGGTAGGTATATCACTACATCAACCATAGAACGAAATGCCCCAATTCCAGTATGAGTCACCCACGAACGGCCTTCGCTGGTTATAAACGATGCCTTGTACGTATTTTGCATAATATCGATCGTTCAAGGAAAACGTTATTAATAAGTGTTATTTTTGTACTGATGTTTGATTACTTTTTTTCCTTATCACTGTGACGAAATATCTAAGTATTTTACATAATAATGTGAGGTGAATAGAAAGGGAAAACGTTGAAGTTAGTGCCAGTACTGTTACTCATTGTCGCATTGTATTTGCTAGTGTCATAGTATTCTAAATAGGCTCTACACATGTGTAATACCAGTACCTAACTGCTTTCAGTGTGTTATCCTATGCGGTGTAACATTGTGGTTTTCCTAAATGTACGTACGCACGTGGTTGCCTCTCCTTGCCATGTTTCGCAGTACAGCCGAATGGGATACCTAATTGCTGAACCTTCAACTTATACATACCCACCTAGATATTTTTTTTGATTTCGTTTTGCTTAAGTCATTTATTTACCTACAAACCAAAAGAAAACTCATACAATTTATTTTAATTTTAGCTAAGATTATTAGATAAAACCAAAAAAAAATGGCTATGAATTCTGCCAATCGCTTTCTGTGGCTACTTTTCACATAAGTTTTCAAGAAGAAGTTTCAACCAACTTAGTCAATCTAGTTAATAAAGCATGATATCCTTCCACCTGACTGTCTTGAACCTTCCAACCAAAGTTTTAATATAGAAACAAAAATAGACAACGATTCATATTTCTTTTGGAAACCACAAGTGCTTCTCGCCTTACCGGGAAACTTATAAATAGTCAAAGTCAGCGGTTCTTATAACTAATTTTACTCATGAAGTTTTCTTAGCAAAAGTTTTCGTAGAAGCCCTTTGATTTCGGGCGACTACAAAGTGTATGGTTAGCAACAACAAATTAACTACTTTGCTTGCGTACGTTTAAAATACTTTCCATATATTTACATTATTAATTCATCGACATAGGTACATTTATACAGCACGTGATATTTGAATTTAAAACTACATAGTTTTTTGCAAGTTAAAGGTCATTTTCGTTGACTTTTGTTGTCATTTGCTTAAATGGTTTGATCATTATAAAATTGATAGGATTTCGCATATCAATGCTAAAATCGTATTTAACACTTTCGTGTTGACAATATCATGGATAACATGATATCAAAATATTATGTTAAAAATATTAACCGCAAGATCACGTACAAAATCAATGCTGAATTCTGTCCGCGTGAATATATAACTACTACCCTACATTTACAACACTTACTAGGGCCAACTGAACAAAATAAGAGCTCACGTCTCAAGTGAGTTGTTATTTGCCGAGACGTATTTCATGCGCCAACCCTTCATCTAGTTGGTATTGTTGATCGAAGTGAGAGCTAGAGAAAGTTTAAAGATGGTATATCTTTGCTATAAAAATGTTAGCTATGGTCCTTAGTATAAGTAGTCTCTTCTTCTTTTCGTGTGAGGATGTGACGACTTCTGATGTCAGAGTTAATTAAGCCACCTCTGGGAACCCCACAGACCTCTGACTTGGCTATTTTAGAATAATATTAACTATATAAGTCCAGGTTTCCTCACAATGTTTTCCTGTACCGTTGCCTGTGATGTCCAAGATAAACATAGAAAGTACAAATTTAAAAAAGTCACATTGGTTCACAAGCATGAGAGGCGAGCTCTTCGCCGCTTGACCTCCACGATATGTAAGTGGTTTAAAACAGGTAGTTAATCTGAATAACAACTTGCATAGCTTTCCAAGTTCCAAATATTTATTTTATTTATATATTTATACTTATATATACTTTATTGTACACCAATATAAAAAATTACATACGGAAACCATAAAATAACAACAAACATACAACAGGCGACCTTATCGCATTCTGCGATCTCTTCCAGGCAACCCAGAATGGAGAGAGATAGCCTGGACACAACATGGGGTTGCACTTGGTGCAATTTTAAAATTAAATAATACGTAACAAACATAGGAAGAACCAAATATAAAATACTAAAATAGATACATAAATACATACATACATTTATAAATATACAGTCAAGAAAACAATACAGCTCCAACAAGAATAAGATCACAGTGACAGGTAGTGCTCCTTTACCAGTCTTAAAGATCGGTAGTTATTGCGCGCGTTTTATTGTCACAGGCAATGCATTCCATAGACGAGCGGCCTGGACATTTAAAGATTTGTCCAGGAAGATAGTGGAATGCATTGGCATTTTAAGTTTCATGTTATCCGATGACCTAAATACCTTCGTGTGCGAGTCACATAAAAACTGAAATCGGTTTTTGCGGTAAAGAGGGGTAGTCGGAAAAATAGTATATTATACAGGAAAGGAAAAGGAAAGAATATGAGCATTCCGGTGAAGGCGTATTGGCAACTACTTGAGTTTTTCGCGAAATTCAGAAACATGGTCATATTTGCGCAAACCGAATATGAACCTTATACAAACATTTTGAAGTCGCTCAAGTTTATCAAGTTGTACTTCAGTGAATATAAATAATTAGCTGTTATCAACAATTTAAGGTTTAAAACTGAACGAAATCTTCACCGATTTTTTTTTCTAACCATACCTACACCATACGGCCCCATACATAATTCCCACGTTAATGGGTTATGATTCAAAAATTTACATCTAAAGAGAATCATTGTAGAAAAATCTGCGTTCGTCCGCTTTCTGTGCGTCATTACGATTCCTGGTACAAATGCTACTTTGAAATGGTCTTAGAACACGTGATTATATGTTAAATTAATATTATAAATATGAAAGAAATCTGTCAGTCTTTCTCTTTATTTGTCACGACTAAGCGGTTGCTTAACTAATTTTGTTGCATTTTGAAATCGATTTGACCTAGGAGATGGACATAAGATACTTTTATCCCGAGAATACGTTACGATAAATTCTGAATGTTATGCCGGCGAAGCCGCTGACAAAAGTTAGTATAAAGTGTGTAAGTAGTAGTAGTGTGTAAGTGTAGTGTGTGCTTTAAGATGATTAATGTTAAACGATTTTTTGTTAAGTTTGCAATGTCATGTCCGTCGTCGGTCCCTTGCTTTACTTTAGAGGATTGGCAATGTCAAAAGGATGAAGTGCAAAAAACGTTAGTCACTGAATGTCATCTTGTATGGACTTGCATCATATTTTTTGTGACGAAACTTCGGACTTGTCTATCGTTTGACATCGATAGTTAAGCTAATCTAATCATGGTTATTGGCTCTGATGGAAGTATCATCGAATATAACGTCATACTATTTCAGTATTTGGGCAGTATTACGACATAATTATGAAATTCATATGTCAAAATCGATACTCTCTAACACAGAGTGGATGAAAATCCCTTATTACTATTATTTTACTTATTACTAATCAATCACGCCTCAATGGCTGAACAGATTTGGATGAAATTTTAAGTACAGGTCTGAATTAGGATACTTCTTTATCCCTTTAACTAATACGTTCCAACGGAATAATTTCCGACTTCCACACGAGTGAGGCCGCTTGGAAAGGTTAGTGGTTCATAATTTTGATAAACGCTTATAAGTACCATTACATTTTTTATGCAATTTTGTATGCTTTTCCCTGTAGATCTTATCTTATTTCGTCCATTCTTAAAAGAAAACAATTCGTAAAGATTACCACGAAACGAAAAATACCGGAAACACTCTCCATTGCGATACGCATATTCTCTACGCTGCGTATTCTCTAGAGCAGAAATAAATTTGGTAAAAAATACACATTCATCATCCGTGTTGTACCGGCTTGATCTCTTGCAGGGATCAGCGAGATTTATGACGTGAAATGACGTTTCTGATCGGTGTAGGAACGCATATTTACGGCCGTTTTTGTCTAGGTTATTTTTTGTGTCTATTAGAGAGGTTCTGTGTCTTTATTGTAGCGCAGATGAGGAGATTGGTCTCTTCGTCAAACATGGCAATGTTTTTGTGTGTTTTAGAGAGAGATTGTGTTTTTATTACCTCTCAGAGCTGAAAATTGTCTCATCTCTATCAGTCTTTTTTTTAATTATTGCAGAGTTATATACCTATCATAAGTAGAGGATATTGTATAAGAGTCATTGTTGCAACTTATAAATTATTAGACCGTCGACGGCCAGGATTGCAGTAATTCTAAGAAGTTTCGAAGAACGCTCTGTATCATAAACACACCTGAATAGGAATAGATTCTAATTAAATTAGTATAACTTGTTCTTGTGGTTTCTTGCACGGATTTTCTACGAGATTTATAGTAGGTAATGATGCAATTTTTTGTGTCATTTTTTTATTTTGTAATTGCACATACGTATTTAACTATTTTATTCTTCAAAATAGTGGCCAAACGTTTTCGAAAGATACTAAAGAGTACGCAACGTTTACCTTAAGTGCTCATCGTTTTACAACTATAATCTGATCCATCAACAACATTTACAAGATCACAGTTTATAAATACCCGGAGTTTGCCACGAGTCAACTCTGACCCTAGTTCACAATCTTGTTCGACGCCGGTAAGGCTTCGTATGTATGTTTCTGCATTGTTTTACCACGTGATGGTAAGAGCATTGTATGCAGAGATTATCTGTTGTCATGACGCATGCATGTTCAAAATCGATTTATTATATTTTTGAATTTTAAAATGATTCTACGATTACCTCATCCATGCCGTATGCTTTCTGAAACTAATAAAATTGTTACTCGACTGCCGAAGGAGGGTAATGTGTTTATCAGTCCAAAGAAGAAAGAAAGAAAACAAGTTTGTGTGTTTGTATATGTTTGATCCTATGTGGCGCTCTAGAGACCAAACACTTTGGCCGATTTTGATGATTCTTACGGCAATCGATTTGTCTTAACCTTGCGAGTGTCACTGGCTACCTACATTAAAATGGCAAAATATAGAAAATGGCGGATTTTCATCGCCGTATCGCGGGGGCCCAATTTTTTTTTCTTACCAAACCCATCGTGTGGAGTAGGGTTTTAAGAGGTGATTTCAAAAATATATAACACTTATATGTTTAAATGTACCGATTCGAAATGCGAATGTAATGTAAACTAAATAGGTATGCATAAAAAAAGTTAATTCAAAAAATCAAAAATCCCGACTGTTTAATAATTGATTTTTTAAATTAACTTTATTTTATTTTAAGTTATCTGTGGTATTCATCCGATTATGAAAATGCTTTCATTACTCAGCACTCAGCTTAACTATTGCTGAGTGTGATCGTTATAAGTTACCGGGTTTTTATCCCGAGAAAATGCGCGATTAGGTAGGGAAGCATACGGAACCGGGAAAAAGCTAGTCGTATATATTCAGGTCGATTGCTTTTAGAACCAAATACTAGATGCAGTTTCGAAAGAGTTTCTACGTTTTAGGCATTTCAAAGGAAATCAATCAGCGCTTGGTTTCAAATACTGGATTGGCCTTTTAACATTTAAGTCTTAAATGTAGTCTGAAAATAGAATTCGCCTTTTTTGAGCTTTGTCCGTATATTTTAGTTCTGTTTATGAAGTATCGAGTCCAACAAATCCTTAGATTTCATTAAATGTAAAATTATTCTTATTCATATTTCCCTAGAGTTCTGTTTGTCTTAACATGGCTCCTGACTTGCCTTTAATTTTTATTATTTCTAACAAACATTAAAACAACTTTACGACTGGTCTGGCGTCCAAAAAACTTCAAGAAAGTACTGGCTGGGCACTCAGATTGCTAAAAATATGCAAATCACGGACGTAAACTTAGTCAAGTATGCCGTGTTCCTTCTAGGTCACAGAACCCAGGAGGATAGGAAACTTTATCTTCTGAGATACTCAGATAAGAGTCAAGGTTCACTGGACATCTAGGTAGGTAATTTCTTTAGTCTGGACAGCCTTTTGCATAATGCGCACTGAACCTGTAAAAAACATCTGCGAAGATTTCGAGCATAATGTTCGGCATAAGCACTTTTGCGTACGTACTTGGTAGGTCTATATTTTTCAAGAGTTTACCCAAAAATTTTGGAAAATCGATTGGTTTTTAAGAGAATAAATTTATCTGTAGGTATAGGTAGGTCATTGTGGCTAACAAATAAAGTTCTGATTCTGATTCTGATTCTGATTGTAATATCAGATTGGTACAGCGACTTATGACTAAACGGGTAAACCTTACCTGAATCACTTTTGAGATTAGATTATGAACATACCTAACGTTTTCAGGGTATATTTATAGGTGCCTACACAAGTACAGAATTATTAGCTAATTTCTTCTATACTAATATTATAAAGTGGAAAGATTTTTTTGTTTCTTTGTTTGTACCGAATAGGCTTCGAAACTACTGGACCGATTTTAAAAATTCTATCACCAATAGAATGTTACATTATGCTTGAGTGACATACGCTATTTTTAATCCCGAAATTGGGTCCTGTGGTGTGGTTCACGGGAGCGAAGCCGCGGGCAACAGCTAGTATGATATAATTTCAAACAATGTAAACAATTGACTGCCAGTACCCACGTCCTAATTTCCAATGAAAAAAATTGTACATTGATTTGTGTTAGGTACTTGTAGGTTTTTAGAAAAATATCTATTAAGTATTCTTTTAAACCTCTCTTGATTTTGTATTTAAAGTAGTGACGTATTTTACTGTAAACCTACACTGCATCCACCCCCAAGATACCCAATACCACCCACACCCACTTTAAAAAAATACAACCCATTACACAGACCTAACTACTTATTTTTCACGGTGCTACCCCGAGTACCCCATGCTACTCCCCGAGGGAGCCTTTCACCTTAATGACCGGGCCGGATCAATCTGCTCCCATCTGTAGCCGACTGTAGCACGAGAGCTTGCGTGTCTCGGCACACAACTCATCCAAGAAGCCAGGCCATCTGAATAATGGACTCGGAGACACGCGACGTTGAGTGGATGTGGTTAAGTGAAACTGATTTGGATTGAGGCTAAGAACTTGCGATGGAAAAAAAATATCGCGGCATTGAAGGAGTAGCTACGGTGGAGTTGGGTTGTTAAAAAAGAATGTATTCCTTCAGTTGTTTTTCTATGTGGTTTTCTTATTCTATAGACTGGACATTTTCTAGGCACCTGATGGTAAGTAGTTATCGCCATTTACAATCATTCAAAACATTTGCAATGAGTATTTGTTTGAAATTGGCTTCTGCTAGCAACTTTGCACGCGTGAGGGTCGAAAAATTTCCTAATGGAACGAACTATATAGCGGAATAAGAAGTCATCCTTTCTCCTAATCCAGAACATGTTTCGTCCAAATCAGTTCGACCTTCAAATCCGTCAAATCTTTCACCTTCATGAATTTTAAAAAATATATTTTGAAAATAGAACTGAATGGAACCTATTCAGTTCTATTTTGAGCTAATTATTCATTGTATTGTTCACCGTTATGAAATAATGTGGGACTTTTATAATTGTGTCATTCATGAGGAATTTATCCTCAATGAATTCCCATAACATGTGGATGATAAAATAACAAATAATGGTCTCGGTATGTTTTCCTGTAATTTCAGAAATAAGCTGTGATACAACAATAACACTCTAAGTAAATTTAACAATACGGTAATGTTTACCGACCCACTTTAAAGTTGTTTGTTTTTAGGGTTCCGTAGCCAAAGGGTAAAAACGGGACCCTGTTACTAAGACTCCGCGGTCCGTCTGTCTGTCTGTCGGTCAACAGGTTGTATCTCACGAACCGTGATAGCTAGACAGTAGGAATTTTCACAAATGATGTATTTCTGTTGCCACTATAACAACAAATACTAAAAACAGAATAAAATAAACATTTAAGTAAACATACAATAAACGTCATTTTTTTGCCGTTTTGCGATAATGGTACGGAACCCTTCGTGCTCGAGTCCGACTCGCACTTGGCCGGTTTTTATTTATAAATTGCCAAAAATTAAGCATTTAAGTAAATACTGAAACAGGGCTCTGATATATTATATTCAAGGTACATAGTAGGCAAGTAATAGGTAATCCTTTATTTCTATTAATTGCGTTTGGTAAGACTGAAGTCAACCACAAGATTGTTTGGGCAAAGGTTAGCCAGTTGATTTTTTGATCCTTTAAGGGGCCTTCGTGCGCGAGTCCGACTCGCACTTGGCCGGTTTTTTATTATTACAGGTAAGTACTTAAAATTATGCACTATGGGAGCATCTATAACCGAACTAAGACGAGTCCTGTATCTCGGCATACAGCGCCTGACCCTCGAAATACTACGTCTTGATTTGTTCTAAAACCAAACAATACTAAAAATGTGTATGTGTACCTGCGTGTGGTTTTGTGTAAATGTAGAATAGTGAGAGGTCTAGGGGTGTTGGGTAGTGTAGTTTTCATACATACATAATACCAGAAACTAAAGATGAATAAAATGAACAATATATTAACTATCATATTAATATGACTCATACATCTATGATATATAATATCTGATAGTGTAATATGTACCATTATCGCAAAAACGGCAAAAAAATCACGTTTGTTGTATAGGAGCCCCACTTAAATATTTATTTTATTCTGTTTTTAGTATTTGTTGTTATAGCGGAAACAGAAATACGTGATGTATTTCTGCGAAAATTTCAACTCTCTAGCTATCACGGTTCATGAGATACAGCCTGGTGACAGACGGACAGACAGACAGACAGACAGACGGATCACGGAGTCTTAGTAATAGGGTCCCGTTTTTACCCTTTGGGTACGGAACCCTAAAATAACATGAAACATATCGTCTTTGAAAAAGATTTTGATATTTTTTGGTTAAATAGGATTATAATAAAAACAGGAGCAGGACGGAGCTATACAAGACAAATAGCTCTGTCCGTTTATCTCTGACGCACTTTGATAATTTTAACACGTCATGGTAATAAGGCGTCTTGGTGTACAATAATGTATATATAAATAAATAAATAAGGCCCCTGGTCTTGCTATATTGAATTGTCAAATTTATTTTCATAATTTCCTGATACAAAATCCGTCCGCTTTTTCGGTTTTTCTACTGCCATATTCTAAATTTTGAGGCAATTAATTATTGTGGCGGTTTTGTTGACGCCATAAAGTAAGTACAACGAAATTTTGGCGTAGGTTCACAATATGCTAAGTGCATGTAGAATTCTAAAATTATTGTAGGGAACACTGCTGTACACACTGCCGAAGCAATACACACAACCGACTTGTAACCTCCATTGCAACCAAATATGACAAAAAAGTCAATTTAAAAATCAAAAACCCGCCTGCATTAGAAGCGAACTAAAAGCTGTATGTGTAGTGTATTACATTATCTTATTTCTTTGATACTATTTTGTACCATCATGTATATATATATGATCATACATAGGATCCTATCTCTTATCGTAAATATATGACCTCTTGAATCATATCTGTGTATTACATTATCTTATTTCTTTGATACTATTTTGTACCCGGCTGCAAGAAAAGTTGTAAACAAGAAAAAATCATGTTGTGCAGTCGGAGGATCAGGGGTCAGCTAGTTTGCGAATATGTATCCTCCGACTGCACAGCATGGTTTTGTGTAATACCCTCCGTATTGGATAAATCGGTTAACATTTTGTTTCTATACAAATCAAAATCTATCTATTAATAACTTTTAACTAGTGTGACACTCTATTCACCAAAACAACCGCAGAGCCATTTATTTAAAAGTCGAATATTCCAGTTTCGAATTTGTATGTTGCCAGCCAGTCATTTGTTACCCTTTGTGCAGAACTTTTCCATTTCATTTTTTAAAATGCGTTGCAGGTTCGAATATTGCATACAAATAGCGCATCGGCCCAGTAATCACAATTAAAATGGCGACCAAGATGAGAATGCTACGTGGAACATTACCATCAGGCTGGCAGAATTGAAACCGTTTATGGGTGGAAAAATTAAAACGAGATTTGAATTTCGTATTCCGTGTTCGTTTGTCTGGGTCATAAATGGTAATGCTTTTAGCTGGACTGTGGGATTGTTCATAAATGAAGACAGACTATGTGAAAATAAACTATAAATTCACCACGTGAAGTCATGTTGGGAAATATAAACTGAACATTATTCAGGGTCGTTTCTAAATAAAAGTCGCGTGTATTATGATTGTAAAGCTCATAAAAATACACTTCCATTTTTTCGTTGTTTTTATTTTGCCAGTTCCAAAAATAAAACTACACAATAAAGGCCAATTGAAAACCGAAAACCGTTCGCAAGGCATCCAGTCATAACGGACGGTTTCAATTAAATCCTGACCCCCTGTACTCTACAGCATATACAAAAAAAAAAGTAATTTCAATACACACAGCCTAGAAAAAACGTCAAGAGGCTTTTTGCGCTCCATTACAGCCGGTTCGGATTACGACTGGTGACGTGGAAAATCTCTATATCGTTAATTGAAAACGAACCGTTCCGCGGACAACAGACGGAAGAAAAATGTTTAAGCCTTATTATAAGTCTGCTGTAAAAGGGTATTATTTAGTCTCGTCCACGTATTGGTGTACTGGAATGCAATTAAAGTTGTTTACACTGTGGTATGCTAAGACTTATTGAAAGGTCTATTTAACGACTTTGACAGACAATTTGTAAACGAATTGACTAAAGAATTTGTATGTAGAAATTACTCATGATCTATATATAAGTGCCAAAAAACGTGGAAATTCACAACATGTAAAATGGAATCATAGACTCAATAAATTAGCAGAAAATGCTCTCTAAAACCGCAGACAAAGAATGTGTAAACATTTTTTTTAGCATCTAATTGAGTCATCGCAAATATTTGGATTGTCTGAATTCCAATATTTATTTTGAACAGAGCACCCGAATTAGCGCAGAAATACTCACGTCCCACTCATTTTGCGAAGCGTGTGCTACTACTATTTTAAAAAGAAATATCAACACTTTTCACAAAATAACATTATAGTAGGTATTAAGCACCTAACTCATTAAATTAGGTATTAATTATTTCAATGACGTCAATGTCATATAAGACGCACAGTTGCTTTGTATTGTATATGCATCTAGTTGAGTTTATTGTACTTAGCCATGGAAATTATTTTCAAATAGGTACATATACTTACTGAAATTGCGTGTTCAACTTTTCTTTTCAGACAATAAAGCTGGTGTTTTTTTTGTGATCATTTCATCTAAAAGACTGGTCGCAGACCTCCCCCAAGTATCACCTTATCGACCTTGCTTGTTTTACGCGTCCAGCAGATTCTTGTGGCCTACGACTGTTTGTGACGTAAGGTAAATCTCCTTATGAAAGCTACTGTCTATCTCAATTGTCAACACGGTTTTTTTTTCAATATTTATGACTCATAAAATTACAGCCTAAACCACGAAAACTACAAGAAATCTATCACCAAACCACTAACCACTTAATTCCTCTTCTAAAATACGATCGCGTGTGAAACCGACATTCGTTCCGAACAATATCCTTGCACTTGCACCGCAAGGGGCCGGCCAGAAACTGCAAGTTAATCGCCATATATTACAACGATACATCATTAGGACGACCCTTAAGTAAGTTGTAAGAGGAAATAAATAAAGTAGCCTGTCGGTAAATTAGACGCCATATTGCCGGGAATCTGTCGGCGTTAATCATTTTTGGCAGAAACAATGTATGAGTTGGTTTATTTTTGGGTACCAACGAACAAATATAATGTAATTTTGTACCTACTTTTAGCTAGCATAGGTTAATATGGAAATATACACCAAAAATAGCAATAATGTAACCCAATGACGTACAACCCACGCAAGTACTTTTCCCAAGAAAAAAAAAACAATTGAACACCACAACAGCATGTCATCGCTATTTTCTTCGAAAGACCGTAAATTACATTTACGGTTTCGTCATTTAATTCCATCTACATACAATGATGTCCAGTGAAGGCATTTACATAATGAATACTGCGCATAATCACATTCTATGCCAATAGTGTTCGCATGCTGCGAGCATGCTGACGTCATGGTCTGTCACGTGACCGCCTGAAGAGTTTTCCAGGCGGCTGGTGAGTCATACTAGCCATGGCGTATGGTACAAGTGATGAGAAGTCGTCTTGCTTAATGTTTGCACCCGGAGCTAACAAATGTAGAACAAAATATTCAACAAAATGTTATAAAGTTCTATAAAGTTTTATCAAATAGAATGCTGGTGAACTGACACTAGACTGTGTTAAGTCGTGTTTTAAAGGCTTTATTACAAAACTCTTTTGAATGTGACTTTGATACTGTGTCTACACATAAGATTGGCTGTTGATATGCTGATCAGCGAACCGCTGAGTAGCTGCCATGACCTCAATTTCTTTTCAATTCCAGTTAAGGGTCCAACAACCCTAAATGAAGATGTCGCAATCTCAAATCCTCTCTCCTCTCTCTACCTAGTCTCAAAACCGCTGACGCTTATCAATTGCGTCTCATTTCAGCCTTGAACTCTGTGTATGGAAATTTTATACGTCGCCGCCGTATGTACTTAGTCGCTCCCAGAGGCATTGTAGTCTAAAATAGACACGACACAACACTAGTAATTTGGCAAATATATGAGCTAGAATGTTATTATTCTTGTTATGTTCTATTTTGGACCAGGTTTAGGGCTTATGTGCTATGTTGTTTGTAGGTAATGTGTCTTACTCCTTTAGGGCTTGAAGGTTGAAATCATTTAGCAACTTATTAGAGATATCACTTTAGTACAGAAAGGAAAATATATTTGTCAGAGAACCTTCAGAAATCTGCCACCAATTATAGTAGAAACAAACTGTCTCTTTAGATTTTTTTTTGGAGATTGAAATTACCCGTCGTTCGTCTATCCTTCTTGTCGAACTAAGGACACCTAATTTCTAACTTCATCTTCGAGATTTCTCGAGAATTCTACGTGAAATTTATTTACTAAGCTTCAGGCCAAAGAAATTTAACCCCGATTCTCGTCAATAAATGACTCATTTACGAGCTGACAACAGTGGATATAGTTACTTTTATATCTTAATTAGCAGTATATATATGAGTGACATAAAAAGCAATAAAGATACCAAATATATAGCGCATGTTACCTATAAAACGTAATAACACAGACAAGTCACACAAATGTAATAACGATAATATAATTAACAGCAATGTCATTAATATTCAAATGACGTAATTTTCACACCGCATTGTTCTACTGAGGTAAAGGACATAATTCATTGCCGCGACAAGGACACGACACCACAAAAGGATCCACGATCCGACGAACATTTTAATCTATCCGTGGCTCGTAATGTCTATATGTACTTAACTAAATTACTTGCATAAATCATATTTAAACGTGACGAACGCCGGCGCCTACAAACCCCGCAAAACATAACACACGCAATAACTTACTCTAACACCGAGAGATTAGTTCCAAAATCGGATGGGACGACGAAAATCTGCCGGAAAATTCGCAGCGATATTAAAAATGTAATTTATGACTTGCGATATAGAGATCAATTTCGTATTTTCGGTTTAGGTGCTGTAGGAAAACGTTATCTAACCGAGGATTTTTTGTGAGAATTATTTCGTTCTCGTGACCGCATCGGGTCTGCTTAGAGTGGTAGCAATTTTTTGCAGCTGTTTTCAACTGCAGGATTAAATCGATAAGTAGTATGTTATATTTACATACGTATAGTAATTAACATGTAACATTTGAAAGCCATTTAAAATGTTTGCTCTGTGTACTGCGATTTACTCGACAAATGTTTACATTTTCGCGGACTTTGGTCTAGAGTGGGATGAGAAATTTAAATTGTTTTGTATTAGGTATTTGAAACATTTAGATACAGTATATTCTTCATTGATAATTGCCAGTTTGTTTTTTCTTCTTTACTAACTGCTATAATACCTTGTAGTTCAATAGACGCATAAAACGTAAAATATATCTTTCAATGTAAATATCCCCTACTCCTCCTTCATTTTGGCATTCTTTTAATCCTACACAAGATCAACTTTTTCGTACATTACTCAAATTTTGGTTATATGTGGTTTAATAGGAACCTTATCTACCTTATCTAACCAACCTTATCTATGAAAATTATGTAGATAGAGAGTAATTGATTTTTCTAAGTAGAAAACAAATAATCATTGACATTTTCTTCCTACACATTCATATCAAACGAAACACTTCATAAGTCTTGTCGCAATATGCAAAATATTTAACACGATTTTCTCACTTCTCAAAAATGTACCATTAATTCTAATGCCCCATTTCACACTCAAACATTTATGACAATTCAAACATTTAAAGTCCCCATGAAATCGCGATAAAACAGTTTTATTCTTACGAGACTCTTTGGTACAATCTGTTTCTTCCCACAGGGAACTTGGTACATTGGGTCGATGATTTATTCCGTCCCTTATCTGTGGTACATGTATATACTCCATTAAGATTAGGTATTCATGTTGCACACCTGATACTTTGAAAGCGTTTGACAATGTGTTAATGTGGGCTCTTTGTGTGCGTGTGTTGGTAGATAGAAGATGGAATTTCATCGTTTGGTTGTTTGTGCCTAGATGATAGTAGGTCTGGTAATGGAGGGCAGGAATTTAGACATTTTTTTGACTTAATAAGTGATAGGCATTGGGTTACTAAGGGCCAGTCTGAATTCGTATTCGTATTTGGAGTTAAGAATGTGGTAGAAGAAAGTTTGCCAGAACAAGAGTTTATTAATTCAGAAATCAGAGGTTAGTGTGGGTTAGTGTTTTTCAACATACTTGCTCATAAAGTGGCTCTAATTTCACCGCAATTAGGCACATAATGATACCTGTAATCAAACTGTGACTTTTTCATTGCTATTATTCACAAGTGAGTGATAGAGTTTATTATTTTATTTTATTGGTTGAGTTGCTTTGTTCTTAAAAAAGTTTCGATACAAAGGAGATCGTGCTCAATAGTACAAATAAATTAATGTACCTATTGCTTGCACATTAAATGCAACTTCGTATTTAAATAGATAATTTCAACTTGTACGTGTTTAATAAATAAAACTTTCACTCAAATATAACTTTTGTTGTCTCTTTAATAAAGAAAACTTGAAATTCCCCATTTTGTACGTTAAACGCTATCCGCGAAAACTCAAAAAAAAGAAACCTTATTCTTTTAGTCTATGGCCGATCGCCATTGTTAGATGCGCGTGCATAGGAAAACTGATTAATTTTACCCGCCATTGCGAAATAATTTTCACAACTCGTTTCCACTGTTGAAAATGGTTTTTTTAAATATTATTTTCTCACAAGTGTGTTGAAAAACGTCGTATGATACACGTGTGTATTGATGATTACCGTCCTCGGCTCTCTTAAGACTCTCACCTAACGGCTCGGGTCTCAATGGCGCCACAGCGGTTACCACCAACATTACACACTTGTACCATAATATACTATTATAAAGTGAAACTCAAAAAAAGTTTTAACAACATAATGAAAGACTACGATTTAAAAAAAAAGTACTTGGAACTGGCAAGAAAGACAAATCAAATGAGAAAAGAAGTTCTAAATCTCTTCATACTGAAATGGGAAAATCAATACAAAGTGTTGGAAATATACGTGTATAAAATTGCAATTAGCCTGCCGTATCTAAATCAAATTCCATGAGACACAAAACTTGTATGCGACACACGTCTCACTCGTTCTCGATACTGCAGAATAATTAACAGAGATTTGTACTAAAGTTTGCTACTTTATGTTAAGGGGAATGCAGGAGGACATATCGACGGGTACTTGCTAAGTGATTACTGTTTGCATTTTGCAGTCCAGACCGATTAACAAAGTTGTTTTCGTACCCGACTTTTTATGTGATTGTTATACTATCTACCTACTTACTTTGTTGCCGTGGGTTTTGTGATCGGTTTCTGTAGGATACAACAGGCATAATGCCTGTTGCCGAGATAAAAAGGGCTAGTATTTAAACGAGCGAAAAACAAATCATATTAAAGGTGTAAAAAATACTGAATATGGCTTACTGAAATACTAAGTGGGCGACAAACAGTGGGCGAATACAAATGTTTAAAACAGCGACTTGAAAATATAAGTTTGTCGACAGGGCTCCTTTTTCTGTCTGCAAGGTCTAAAGTAACCTAACATGAAGGAGATGACGGGAGCTAAGTTCGCTCGCTTTGCTCGCTCTTGGACACGAATAAACCCGAACTCCCGCACTGCACAGTGATGTCGCCTCGATAGATGTTCAGCTATTTTCAAAAGAATAATATGCTAAAATAGAAAAAATAGAACCCCAAATACAATTAAAGTATGTAACAATATTATTACCGCAGCTCACAAAAATCTCCTAAGAGGTATTACTCAAACCGAATAAATAGTCGCTTACTAAGTATAATAGTCGCCCATTCAGTATATTTTTCGCTCGGTTAATTATTTCCCGATAAAAAGTAGCTCATAACACTTAACGATTACTTACTACCACTAAAATATAACTCACATTTTTCTGATTTTGACATTTTCGCGCTATCGCTATCTAAATTTAAAAGATTGGTTTCTCAATTTCTTGCAAGTCGCCCATAAGATGTAGGGTCTTGTCATCCGCTTCCTTCGATTCGTGTATGCAGTGTCTTTCTGCTATATATATTATTATTATATTTTTTACTCATTTAACATGCGTTCGTTGTCATACTCCGATGTCACTTCGTGGACAATAGTGTGAGTTATACGTTTTCTCGATTGTATTGTAACTACTTTTTCTATTGCTGTACTGTATAACTGTTTTTTGTCCCAAATAAATAAAATAAAAGAATTTTCGGAATCAGTTCAATACTTTACGAACATATAAATAAACAAACAATTTTACCGTTTTATACTAGGTATAACCTTAGATGTAAATGATGTATTTCATGTTACAAGTAAAAATTTCCAAAACCCCCGGCAATTTGTTTTTTTTTCATACTTTTTAAACTACATAATTTATCTAGTAGTAGACACGCTTCGATCAACAATCTATCGAACATGTAATGATGGCACGATATCTTGCGAAAATACTCCGTTTCAAACAGAAAACAGCCCATAACTTTTTAACGACTAAACCGATTTTCACCAAACATAGCTAAGAACACTGTCGACAAAGTTACCTTTAAAAAAAATAAAAAAAATCGCCGACACACAAATACACAAACACACAGGTACACACTTCAAACTTATAACAACCCTATTTTTCCGTCGAGGGTTAATAAATAAAAATGAATTAATTTTACTTTGAATTAATTAACTGTCACATGAGAGTAGGTTTTTCTTTTGTTTATAGAATTTTTTGCAGCTGTTATTTAATGATAAAAAATACTTTGAAATGAATTGTATATGGATTACAGTACGATATTACAGTGCTAAATATAATTTCATGTAATCTATCTAAATTATTCGCAGCTGCATGATTTTAGTATCGGCTTTCACCCTAGATCCTTGGACAGTGTCCAAGAGCTTATTATTTTGTCTGCAGCCTCACATTGTTAATTAATAATATAAACAACCAATTTGCTATAAAATACGTTAGTCTTTTGTATTAACTTAGATTAATGTAAAATAGTTCTAAACAATTGTTGGAAGGTCAATTCTTGTACTTTAGATATGTTGAAGACTCATCATTCTCCTGCCTTTGTCCCATGTTACTTTTGGTCGGTGGAACCCGTCATGCCCTCACTGACTCCCTTTTCTTCCATATCACTCCTCACACAATCCATCCATCTGTTTCTATTTTATTCTCCATCCATCCACATGTATATTCTCTTTTAGAAACATCTGTTTCTTCTCTCCTCATCACATGACCTATACCAGGATTTCTTTTCAACTTTTCTGGGTATAGGTTCTAATTTCTCACTTTATCCATTCTCGTTACACCGCACATCCATCTCAAGATTCTCATCTCTGCTACATGAAATGCAAAAATATGTTGAAGACTAGTTCTCATACTAAAACGGTTACCGTAGTATGACATTTAAGACTTTGAAGTTTCATCCAAACTAGATTTGAACACACATGTTCTAAAGCAACAGGTACTTACTAAAGACACCGACTTTGATTCGATTTGCGTTGTAGTGTTTTGCTTTAGAAGTCAGTTTATTTATTTTTTGTTAAAAAGTTTTAAATAAGAATCATTTATTTAAATTTGCTTCATCACAATCATTTATCTATTCGAGATATTATGTTATACCCAAAACATACTTAACATTGAGAAGTTCCAGTGTCCATCTGTGGTCTTCTTCATCAGTTCCACTTCATCAAATGATAATTTCTGAATGCAAATGCTTGCCATGTTAATGAATATACCAAAATAGCGATATGTTTGCCTATAAAATTTTAGGAGTTCCTTCGATTTAAACTGGGCATCCTAAATAGGGTGTAGCAATACTTTACGCCTGGACAGCTTTTAACCCTATACAAAGCGCAAGTCCGATCCTGCATGGAGTATTGCAGCCACCTTTGGGATGGCTCAGCTAAGTATCAGCTTGCCGCGCTTGACTCGGTGGAATGCAGAGCCAAGAGGCTCATTGGCGACGTTGAGCTGGCGGATGCCAAGCTACGCAGCTTGGCTCATCGCCGCAAAGTTGCCTGCTTGTCGGTCTTCTACAGACTGTACTTCGGTAAGTGTGCTCATCCCACCAGCCCCCTTCTACCATCGTACATCTAGACGCACTGCAAGTTATCATCCTTACCTTGTTGCCATTCCACCAATTCGCACCAAGCGCTTCCAAACATCCTTCATAATGCGCACAGCGAATGAATGGAACTCACTACCTGCGTCTGTGTTTCCGAACGCATTCAACCCGAATCTCTTCAAAGTTAGAGTGAACAGGCTTCTTCTGGGTAAGCTCACTCCATCGTCGACTCTGTCTCTGTCACCTATGACCTAGACTAGAGTCAAGAGCAAACCCATCACAAATAAATAATAAAAACAGAAGATTTCCATTGGATACCCTCATCAGATCCTGATTTGATGACAATGGGACCACCTCAAGAGTTTACGCTTTCAAACAAGAATTTCAAAATTGGTTTATAATTGACAGAGTAAACGGTGAAAAAAAATGAAAAAACAAACGTATAGTCGAACATAAAACCGCCTCCTATTTTGGAAAGTCGGTTTATAAATACGGAAGCATGTCAATCGTAAGTACTTAGTTTCTTTCTCTCAATCCAGTAGTAAACTTGGCAAACTTTCGTCGGAACCTATCCGTTTCTAAGTTACTCCCTAAATAAGGGTCTATGCGGATCCCCTGCCCCGTCTGACATCTGTAAAGGGTTTTCAATGTCGACAAAGTTGAACAGCCCTTAGAATAAATAACTAGCAATAGGTAGTTACCAGGGAGGTAGTAATAGAGAGATGTTATCTGTGTTTTTGTAATTTGTTTTATGTTGTGACAATTTAATCATACGAGTAGCGATAGTGACATGGGGGTCAAAACACTTTTGATAATTATCTTTTTCACGCTATGCTTTTCCTTATTTGTATATTTACGGAAACCACAAGTAACTTTGGTGTGGATTAAGATTTTTAATAAACAAAATAATTGAGGAATTTTTATTTACGAAGTATTTAAAACGATACAGTGAATATTGTTATACATATTTATATACTTAAGTATCTCATGAGTGACGAAATAAAAATTGTTTGAGCTTCTAGATATCTACCCAAATAAACCACATTCAATTTAGAATCACTTAACATTCAATAACAAAATAATCTCGCTGAAACATCGTAATACTAGCTACAGATTTATGAAGTACCTACGGCGTAGCGCTACGATGCTACGAGCTACGTGCTACGACCGCTACGCGGGTCGACGTGCTCTGCGGTGTGACGTCACGCGCTGATTTACAGCCTACGATGCTACGATAGTTTATCGACCTCGTGCTTTTTATATGTAATATTTCGAGGCAACAAAATAAAATCAGTGTTTTTAAATCGTTTAGGCCTTGTTGTACAGGTAAATTTCAATTCAATTTAGCTTTCAAGCTGGCATCAATTTACTACGATAGGGTCAAATTAACATACACATTACACACGTTACCTATAGGGCGACCTTGAAAGTCATCAGTACACCAAATTCTATGCCACTTACTCCACTCGACTCATCCCTCTTTCAAATTCACAGTTTTACCTTGTTATTTATTGACATCTACATCCTCGACTCGTCAGATTTTTCCTTTGTTAAGACGAGAGTCGAGGAGAGGTCTTTCAAACTGACTTGTGATTTGGAGGCTTTTTTTTTTTTTTTTTAAACGTTGCCCCACACTAGGATTTTCTTCCTGTATCGTGGGTGCGTTTACAAACATATAAATTCACAAACACAAACACAAAGAGCCGGAACAACTATCTGTAGGTCATACAAATATTTGTTCCGTGCGGGAATCGAACCCGCGACACGCAGCGCAGCAGTCAATCGCTCAACCACTCCGCCAACCTAATAATGCTTTAGAATACACACGTGTGTAATCTCCAATATTTTTCTCATAAACAACATTTTAATTACACTCAAACCACCAACTGCACCTGTCACCCACTCACCCCCAATTGTTTACGCACGTCGGCACATCACATACCTACAGTACTGCCTGAACTACATACTGTATCAACATAGCGTGAAGCCTGTCATTAACACGCCTTGACATATGCAAACACACGTGAACAGCTTACTGATAGATTAATTGTTTAATTTGTGGAAATCTAGGATCGATTGAATTGTTTTTATGCCTGTTCGATGAAATGTGTATACTTAGTCTTGCCATAAATATAGTAACAAAGAAAAATTTTTTTTTTCTTTTGCGAATAACATTTATTACTATTACAATGTATTCGTTTAATACATAAATATAAAACAATTTAAAATATAAAAAGCGAAGTGGTTTCCATTGGCTGCAATACAGTCCTTTAAACGTTGAGGCCAGTTGTCAATAGAAGCACGCACTCTTTCCATGGATAAATTCTTGACTGCCAATCGTATGGATTTTTTTAGTGACTCCAAATCATCATGGCGTTTAGAGCAAGCCGTACTCTCTAAAACTGGCCATAAATCATAATCCAGCGGATTAAGATCGGGACTAGACGACGGCCAGTCTTCAGCTCTGATGAAGTCGGACACGTTCGATTCCAACCATGACTGCGTGGACCGAGCTTTGTGACCCGGCGCCGAGTCTTGCTGGAAGGACCATTCTTGGTTATTGAACATGGTGTTAAGGGGCTTAACTACCGTCTCAGGAATGGTATCTTGATACATTTGTGCCGATGTTTTGATACCTTTTTCACAAAAGTATGGCTCAGACACTCCTTCATAGCTGACACCCCACCAAACCATCACTGAAGTCGGATAATACCCACGTTGCACTCTGTCGACTAATTGGGAAGCTTACTTAGAGCTTTGAGCACAAATACGGTCATTTTGTTTGTTAAAATGTTGCTCAATTGTAAAAAAAATCTCATCCGTAAACAAAATTTTTCTGTGACCTCCCTTTGCGTACTGCTTCAGTAATTGATTCGATTTTACCAGCCTATTCTTTTTTGAATTATCAGTAAAAAAATGACCAGTACGTCTCTTATAGGCTGCAAGTCCTAAGTCATCTTGTAAAATCATATAAAAATGACAGATTCCAAATTCAAATGTAATATTTTGTTTATTTTTTATTCTAACAGTATTTATGGCCAGACTAAGTATAGGAAAAAAACCCTTTTCTTCGAAATTTCATAATTGCACTGTTTTTTTTTAATCGCACCAAAAGTTGCCAATCTCAATGGACTAGCTCTATTCAGCCAGCCGATATCAATACTTTGTTTTTACGTACGTATTATTCATTTCTATCCTATTTGTTCCAAATTTAAAAAATGATTGCTGCTAACTCTGATTTCAAAATGAAAGAAATTTAAAAAAGTGATTTATCTACTATTCCTATAGGTAATAGTTGAAAGAAAAGCAGATTATGCACCTCACCTTAAGTAATTTATATTGCCCTCGTGCCTGTTAGATTAGAGCCCTCGCTAGCGCTCGGGCTCTAAATCAGGCACTCGGTGCAATAATAAATTACTTTGTGCTCGATGCAATAATCTACTATTGCATCGAGAACTTTCGTAGGATTAAACGGTCGATGTCTACCCCTATTACGAGTATGTCATGTGACAAAACACTACAAAGTAAAAACTAACTTTATTTTCCGAAGTCGATGTCTAAAGGTAAAAACCTACTGTTTTTGATTTTTCGAAACCGACTTCGGAAAAGAAGAATTTTAGAAATCGGTCCAGGCGTCTTTGAGTCAGGTAACATACATACAAAAAAAAAAGTTTCAGACGAATTGAGAACCTCCTCCTTTTTTGAAGTCAGTTAAAAGGTTTCAAAACAAAAGTCAACAGAGAAATAAAACAAATTAAAAAAAGATATTTCGGCGTATTAAAATAATATACCGCGTGTTTATACAAAAAATAATTATTCTAATATCCAAAATAATGTTTTTGCTCATACACAGGATTCAGGAATCACAAACCATTCCATAACGTTTTATTTATGGCTATGAGTAAGCCTGTTATAAACAAACGAGCATGCACTTTTTGTGTCCAAAACATTTTAATATCATTGATATACGGGACGCGACAGAATTTTTATGTGTGTACAAATTGGCCACTAAAAATAACCCAAAACGATAAAGCCTGCGCAATTTAAAACGCTTACGAACATCGTTTAAAACTTTTCATTATTATAAACGACTAGCTGTTCACCGCGGCTTCGCTCCCGTGGCCACCCCGTAGGACCCGTTCCCGAAATAAAAAAATAGCCTATGTCACTCAGGAATAATGTAGCTTTCTATTGGTGAAAGATTTTTTTAAATCGCTCCAGTAGTTTCGGAGCCTATTCGGTACAAACAAACAAACAAAAAAATGTTTCCTCTTTATAATATTAATATTAAGTAAGTTTAAGTATAATATGTATCACATCATCAGCCTATTAATGTTCCCACTGCTGGGACACACGCCTCCTCTCTGTGAGAGGGAATGGGCCATTATCCACCACGCGGGCCCAGTGCGGGTTGGTGTATGTCACATGTCTTCGAATTTTTGGTTCTAGGACATGCCGGTTTCCTCACGATGTTTTCCTTCACCGTTTTGAGAGCAGTGGTGATGAAATAATTTACACAAAGTAAAGCGCCTGCCTGGGCTCGAACCCACAACCTACAACTTGTAAGTCGCGGCCGATACCACTGAGCCACCACTGCTCTCTAATAATATGTATAGATATAAATAATTTCATACATTCACCGACATGAGATCACCTCAACGTTATTAATCTAATAAATTTTATTTATAGCCAAACCAAAGAATATTAGACCACGTACTCACTACGCACATTCTGGCCACATTATGTCTGCGCAGTCTGACCTCATATGTCCCAACCAATAAATATATCGTTATAGCGTTTGAACTCAGCCTAACAAAAAAATTGCCCGACATTTTTTGCGTTGAACGGACCGTAAAAGTTTCGTAATCAAGGGTGGAAAAACAAGCGTTGTCGATGGATATTTTCGGGTCTTGAAAGTTAAGGATGGTTAACTAGAATACGTTTTATTTTTAGACTTCGGTATACGTTATGGGCGTTTTTACGTAAAATAACACAGCTAGAGTTATAATTAATAATTTAATTAAGAGTTTGCTAAAGTGTTTGGAGAAAAGTTATACAAGCGCCTAAAGTGTTTGGAGAAAAGTTATACCCAGCCATCTATTCTGTAAATATCTCAACGTGAAAACTTAGGTGGGGTGAACTTGAAGTGAGCTGTGATGCCACCATCATCATCATCATTTCAGCCGAAAGACGTCTACTGCTGGACATAGGCCTCCTCCAAGCGTCGCCACACCCTGATCGGTCCTGTGCGTTTCGCATCAGGACCGGACTCCCACAGCCTTGACCATGTCGTCGTTCTACCTAGACGGAAGCCTTCCAACGCTGCGTCTTCTGGGCAACCATGATTGGACGGATTAATAGCTCACTTAACTTCACCAAAGTTGAACCTACCTACCACCTAATTGGTATATCAAAAAAGAGCTTTAGCAGATATTCAATGTGGTTAACATAATAGGGTAGTTGACAAAAAATATATATTTATCTATTTAGCCCGTCAGTTAGATAACCTGAAAATATTGGAAACGTATTTTCTTTTGCCACGTAAACCCGAAATTACGACGCAGTGCTTTGTAATATCGTGTGACGTCACGGTGTGCTACACTTTATACTGACAAAGTGACGTCACAAGCCCCCACTCTTGAACTTTGATGCGCTTTATCTTTGCAATTTTTATTTATTTGTTTAACCAAAAAATACGGGTCCAATATTATTTTATAATCTCACTGATGGATTTAGAATTATCATTTTTCTACCGAAGAAACATCCATATTATAAAGCTGACAGAACGATTTTTAAAGTTTCATAATATAGGAACTACTCTCCAAGAAAATTAAATACAAGAAATTATTCCTTAAATTATATTACAAGTACTCATATACCTACACTGAATTAAACATACTTGTCAAAACCATGAGCGGCCTTTTTTGCCTGATTTAGCTCAGTTTCTTTCCCTTTAAAAGCGAAACCCCATCACCCGAAAAACAGACTTAAAAAAATACAGGTAGCATCCAAAGAAAAATCACAGCCTCATTGACAAAGGCCGTCCATCTTAAGGCAACATTAAACAAAGAGTAGGGGGACCATAATGTGATTTAGGCCCGAGGACAGACTCGCCACGTTAATCTTTACGTCCTCTCCCCAGGGTGTCATTCCTGCAGCCTCGGACAGGACGTGACTTCTTCACGTCTTAAAATATTGGCGAATTGATTTCTTGATAGTTCTTGTGGACATTACATTGGGTTTATTGTGTTTGACGGACTTAATGTTTGTGTTTGAGTATGGCCTTTCCTCCTGCACCAAATGTGTAAATAAACCATAGTGTCTAGCCTGCTTTAAGAACTTATACAAGTAAACCTTAGTGTCTTCTCGTAGATGTGTTGTTCACTGCCGGAGTCTTTGTTTTCTGACGTTTATGATCGTTCCGTTGTTGTTGAATTAGGTATTTTACCTATGTTTGCAATATTTGTAAGTATGTGAGAACCATGTTCCTATTTATGAAATGAGTGAATTTATCTGTTAATGCGAAGTATAGTATGTAGTGCTATTCTGGGTGCATCGACCTCAAATATATGAATTTATTAATGTACTTATGTAAATATTGTAAACCACTTTTTTTTAAGAATTTGTACGATATTTTCTGTCCGTTCTTCTCCATAACAAGCAATTTTTCCGAATGGAAGGTAGAATCAATTATTATTACTTGTAAATTTTAATTATTGACGGTTAAAAGTGCCGCTTAAAGGCCTAGTTGAAATAAATATTTTTGACGTTGAGTTAAAACTAGGGGTCTTTAAGTCAAAAGTAGAATCGAATAGAATCCACCGTCACCATATCATCTCTTAACATCAGGCGAGATAGTGGTCAAACGCGTGCCCACTGCCCACCACAAATAAAAAAGAAAACTCCTTAGTGATGTAAGTCAATACTCAGGTCACTTGGGGTTTTTTATGCTTGCAAACGTGCAATAAGCTTTCAGCTTTCTGACTGACTGAAGGAGTCGGTCGGTCAGTAAGAAATCTATGAGCTATGACAGACAGTTCAAAAGTGCATGTCAATGGTTTATTTGTAATAAATGTCTTATGTATGAGTATGGAACCTGAGTTTTTGTAGGCCGCTTTAACAGTAAAATCTTTAAAGATTTTAAAGTCATCTCTCTTACGAAAATGTGCGAAAGTTTTTCGTTCTATCTTACTTTTGTAAATGTCGTCTTAATAGCCAGTCAATCTTAGAAGATAGTTAGTACTAAAGAAAAGGCCTTTTCTTACCAGAATTCGAGCACTAAAATTTCCACATTAAAGGGGCCTAAAACCTTTTTCCCCGATCCATTTCCATAAAACCTTATGACCTCGCACTCATTATTTAAGAACCTTGAAAGAGAACCTGTGCCTAACGACAAAGGCCCAAATCTCTAATGTCTCATTTATAATTTAAACCCGTCCCTTTCTAAATTAATTACTGCCACAAGAGTTATTGATATCTATCCTTCTCTGTCACTCTCATCTTACAGATTAAAATGTATATTTAATAAAATATTCCCCGTAATAAGGTCACAGGTTAATAGGGTAAAGGCCTCGGAACGAAACTGACGTATCATATAAGCAACACTGTATTGGACTGTGTCTATAAATTGGCTAAAGCGTTCGTAGAATGATGAAGCAATTTCGTCACAGTGCCTCAGCTGGAAAACGTCTACAGTGTAGTAAATAATTTATGACCTCTTCTAAACTTTCGCTCGCTTTGTTCAGTATGTGAGGTTGATGATTAAGCTGTGGACATAGTAATGTTGTTAGTGAATATCTGTCATTTGTTTACCACTGACGAGTGATGGGCAGTATCCACCGTGGCTATTTGATACCTCAATTAATTGGATCTGACTGTCCCTTTTGTGTTCCAAAATAACTTGCCACAGTCCAATCTGTAAACCAGACTAACTTTAAAATTCTACATGTTGCCTAGTTCTTGATTGGATTATTAAAGTCAAATACCAGTCACTCCATTTCAAATAGGGACATTAGGTCAATACGGATCAGACTTAGATTAACCCCCGGTTTCTGAACACGTCAATTATCGGGCTATTAACGTATAACGCGTGCTTGAAAATTTGTCACATTAATTTTGCGATAATCTAGCGTTGAGAAAGCAGGCCTAAGCTTACTGCAATTTACTTGTAAATAACTATCACAACGAATAAATTACAAGTCATTCACGTAATTTTTTGTTTCAGTTTTGTAAAACTGTCATACTCTGTAACTATCTATACCCAGACAATTTTAATTCTTCACACGTATCACTATAAAAAAAATTGTCTGCAACACGAATAAAAATTCAATTAACAATTGCAGTCATTTTCAATGAAAACTAAACGAGCAGCAAGTTCGCGAGTCCTGCGGTAACTAAGTTTTACCTGGGTGACGCCGCCGATGAAAAAACGAATAATTACTCACCCACCGCAGAGAGCCAATTGAATACACCCACCTGAAACAAACAGACATCTTCATGAATATTCTGAAAAGCTCTTAGTAGAAGTTTATTGAAAAGAATCGGGGGAGACGTTAAAATATTTTTAAGGTCGGGCTACATTTTCGGCGTCTTAGGAAGTTTTGTTGTCAGGTGAATAGTGAAATATTTTCTTCAAGGTACATAATGCATTACGTAAATTGTGATAGTTACAGGGATTGAAGTCTTATAGTAGAATTATCGTCAGAATTCATAAGAAAAAACTTAAATGGTGAACAGTTGTATTTTCTCTTATACAGGATGTCACGGAAACATTTGTATTTTTCTCTTATACAGGATGTCACGGAAACAGTTGTATTTTTCTCTTATACAGGATGTCACGGAAACAGTTGTATTTTTCTCTTATACAGAATGTCACGGAAATGGGTATTCGTAGTTTTAACCCCCGACGGAAAAGAGGGATGTGTTATAAGTTTGAGGTCTGTACCTGTGTTTGTATATTTGTGTCCTAAAAGGATAACCTGATTTTATATATACTCACAATCTTTCTCTACTCTTTTCTGTTCTTCACAATCTAACCTCTCCTTCGTATCTAAAAGAACGCTTTGAGTAGCTTGTTCCGAAAGGAAAGCCGTGCCGCTCCTCATCATCTCTTCTCCTTCGTTTTACTCCCCAGTCATCAAGTCGTTATGGTGGATCATTTACTGTTCGTGCTGTCCGCCTTTGGAATCTTCCTCATTCCATACGGGATAGCCCTTCACTAGGTATATTCAGGAGAAGAATTAAGAAACATTTCCTGTCAACATGACGCATAAATTTGTATTTTAGGTTATGTATGTATTATGTTTATGCATTATGTGCTGTACACGTATTTGTGTAGTGTATTTAGTTAATAATAATTCAAATGTTTTTATGCGCTTATGTTAACTTTCCTTATGTTGTAAATCTCTCTTTAGCACTGAGGTTTGCTGTTAGAGAACCCAATTATGGGTTAAGCTCGCCTTTGTACATAAATTTTCCTGTACTATTTGAAATGTTTATTTTGTGTACAATAAAGAATATGAATATATTTCGTTTTTTTCGTCTTAGCTATGTTTGATGAAAATCGGTTTAGCTGTTCAAAAGTTATGGACGTTTTACTGTTTGAATCGGGCTGTTTTCGAAAGATATTGTGTCATAATTGCGAGTTCAATAGATTGCCGATCGAAGCGTGTCTATTACTAGATGAATTATGTGTAGCATGAAATCAAATGTACCGCGGGATTTATAATATTTTAAATTTATTTTTGAAAACTACTATGGCATGTGAATGAACCACTTTCTTCAAGGAAGCCATAATGAATATTCAAACAAAAAATGTGTCCAATATTAATTTTGATCAGCTGATAATAACGTTTTTATGGCAATTCTAGTACTGAGTATTATAGCAAAAATATAAAATCAAGATATCTTTACATAATTTAAAAAAAAAATACGACAATACACACAATTCGGATTTCAAAACTGTTCACCGCAAAGATAATAGAAGTTTTTGATACCACACTGTAACCAACCCTTAACTTAAATAAAAGCTTACGCCATCGAAACTGTCTGCTGGGAAGAAAGAAGGCTCCTATTAAATAAATATCGAGTTAAGTACATGCAAATGACGAGGAAGTAATTTGAAAGTATTTTAGATGAGTACCTGTATTATTTCTGTAGGAAAGTACAGCTAATAGATTCAACTAAGGCGTTTACCACAGCGGCACCGCGCATCGCTGCGGTAGGCGGTCAAGCGGATCTCATGTCGCATTGACCTCTGATAAATCCGTTGATGCATAAGGCGATTTACACACGGCACCGCGTACCGCCCGCCGCGGTAGGCGGTGAAGCAGATCTCATGTCGCATTGGCCTCTAATACGGCGTTGATGCCTAACACACGTACACCGCTCGACCGCTCGACCGCGCGGGTCGAGCGGTGCTCTCCACTTCGCGTCCGCGGCGGTGCGCGGTGCCGTGTGTTAATCGCCTAAATGTTAATACTAACATTTTTAAAGTGTTGTTTTTTTCTTTGGAAAGAAAAGGACAGAAAAAAAATAGAATGCTTTAAGAGGGGTTCTAACCAAGAAATACAGAAAACACTTGTGGTTTATATAAAATATTATTAACTAGCTTCTGCCAGCGGCTTCGCCCGCGTGAATGTCGAACATTTTCCCAAGGGCACAAATTTCCGTGATAAAAAGTATCGTATGTGCTATTCCAGACTATAATCTATCTCTTTGCCATTTCATCCAGATCTGTCCAGCCGTTTCAGCGTAAAGAAGTAACAAACATACAAACACACACACTCACAAACTTTCGCATTCATAATATTAGTGTGATTTAATCCATAGATGCTTTCTTTAAGTAATGAAAGATTATTAGTTGGGTATTAAAAGGGTTTTAGGCACCTGTCAAAGCTAATAAACCGCATTAAATATCCACTAGGGAGGTCTAAGAATAACACTAAAATTCACTTGAATTTAATAAATTAACTTTTGAGTTGGCAAATATTAATCTAATCTCTGATCTTTAATTTAGTAGACTAAAATGACATTTGGGGGGTTGCCACTTTATCGTTACACAAAAATTGTTGATCGGAAATCGAATTAGATCGAAAAAGGAACTATTTCACGGCAAAAAAAAATAATTTGTTAAGAAACTAGCGGTATGTACTTATTTAATTTCTACTCATTTATCAATCGCATTTATTTTAATGTTAAATCCTTATTTATTACAATAAAAGCTTATGTACTATGTGTATTACTCATCACACATCATCACATCATCAGCCTATTAATGTTCCCACTGCTGGGACACAGGCCTCTTCTCTGTGAGAGGGAATGGGCCGTAATCCACCACGCGGGCCCAGTGCGGGTTGGTGGATGTCACATGTCTTCGAATTTTTGGTTCTAGGACATGCCGGTTTCCTCACGATGTTTTCCTTCACCGTTTTGAGAGCAGTGGTGATGAAATAATTTACACAAAGTAAAGCGCCTGCCTGGGCTCGAAACCACGACCTACAACTTGTAAGTCACGGCCGATACCACTGGGCCACCACTGCTCTATTGTATTGTATTGTATTGTATGTGTATTAATACTGTTATATTTAAATATATTACTTTTATATTCATAAAACATTTATTTACACCAATAAGAATAATTAAATTGAGGAGTCATGTCACAACGATTCGATGGATCACTTATGATAGAGCCTTACCTACAACAGTATGCTCCGCACATGCAACATTTAAAAAAATAAGGTCATTGGCAGCTGTCAGTTTAGTCTACTTCATTAAAAATCAAACTATATTTAAATAGGGTCACAAGAGGAGCAGGAGCTTTCAAATAAAAAAAGAATCATCAAAATCGGTTCACCTAGTAAAAAGTTTTGAGGTGACACACATAAAAATACAGTCGAATTTATAACCACCTCTTTTTTGGGAAGTCGGATTAAAAAACCGGCCAAGTGCGAGTCGGACTAGCGCACGAAGGGTTCCGTAAAATTATCGCAAAAAACATACAAAAATCACGTTTGTTGTATGGGAGCCCACTTAAATATTTATTTTATTCTGTTTTTAGTATTTGCTGTTATAGCGGCAACAGAAATACATCATCTGTGAAAATTTCAACTGTCTAGCTATCACGGTTCATGAGATACAGCCTGGTGACAGACGGACAGACAGACAGACGGATCGTGGAATCTTAGTAATAGGGTCCCGTTTTTACCCCTTGGGTACGGAACCCTAAAAAAGATAGGCTTCGGGATTGAAACCGTAGAAAACGCTAGTCGCAAATACATAAACATCAATCTCATCGAACACACATTTATTAATTAACGCTTAGAGATTATCGTGTCTATTACAACATAGATACAATAACAAAATGAACCGGATTACGTGGCTATACCTACAAAAGCATTATCTTTCCGCTTCGTCGCCTATTTGTACTGCCTAGCCAATATTTGGGGATCTAAATGACGTCATAATAGAATTGAGCGATTAATTATTTTTGTTATCACCGAAGATAGAATGACTTGCAAGAAGTGACAATTTTAGCTCGCTAGATTGAGGTTGACATTTCTTGGCAACTGTGAAGGTTGAGAATCTTTCATAGTTAGGTGAAGCTGAATAGTTTGTTGAAAAGGGTTCAAAGTAAGAATTTCATAAGTTTTCGGAACATGTTACTAGGTTTGTTTATGGTACTTTGTTATGTTATACGACAGATAATTTAATGTTTCAATTTCAGTCATCGAACAAAATTCGGGCAATTGAAATTTAAGGCCCAGTTTCTTAAATTTAAAGTGACGTCAAACGCGTTTTAGTTTTTGTTCAATTTTTTATTCATATAAATTCATACAGCCATGATTTAATTTTCAACAGGTAATCGCAATACTGGACTTTGGTTTTGAAACTCAACAATTTCTTTAACATTTTGGTAAAACAGCAATTTCCCAATGCTGACAAAGATTGAAAACGATTATTTCGATACGTGTCTAACGTGCAGATAAATTCATAGTCAATATTTTTGGCCTACTGAACATAACTTTATTTACCCTTTTTACCCAGAAAAGAGAAAATACCCTTTCAACAGCAAAAATCTTTGACCCAATGCGAACTTTATCACGGACATACAATTCACATACACAAAATATATCTGAAAGGAAAAAGTTTGGTATAAGGGATGAATCACATCTGTTGCTAAGGGCTGTTCATACAAATGGCTGTTGAATCCCAAAGCATTTTTTGATGTACAGTCACGGGCACAAATACGTAAAAATAAATTTAATTTCAATTTTAATTAGGCAAAATTCAAGCGACTTTGTCGCTGAAGTGTTATAGTTTTTTGGTGCTACAAATATAGTTTTTCAAAAGCTAACTATTCGCGATTCAATTTATTTCATACCGATAAGCAATGTTTACTAAAGTCGTCACAATATAAGACGTCCGATTTGACAGCTATAAAATTACGTTATATAAGTTTAACTTGATGCCTACGAATGATACTCGTTGTTATAGTGTATAGGTAACATAGTAATTAATTAGGATTATGAATTTGATTATTCGTAAAGTCTCATACAAAGTTATCGCGGCATGTTAAATGAGAAACGTCATCGGATTTCTTATATTGTGACAAATTTAAGTGAAATTGCAAGTACGTTCACACGGACGCAATACGATAGATTTGCCATTGAAATTTTCTTAAAAATACGTACGCTATATCGCCTAGCGACGCAGTTAAAATTGCGTCGCGCCATCAGGAAGGTCACTTACACAAAATATGTTTTCTCAAAGTTAAAATACTTCTTTTAAAGCTGCTGGTGACTGTACCTATATAGTTATTGATACGTGTAAACATTAAAATTTCTGACAGTCATGCTTACTTGTGGGTAGTTTTGAAGTAAATAAATAAATAAATAAATAAATTCATTTATTTGCAAACAAGTGTCACAGTTACATAAAAGCTCTGCCTCCTGAACTAGGTAGTTAACCTGTATCTCAGGAGACAGAAGTAGGTGAGTAGTTTGTATTGTGAGATTGATTGCGTGTTCGATTAAGTGTGGTGGTGTTATTTGCTGTCTCGTGGTTGGAAGTGGAATATTAGGTGGGACAGCCCTACTCTAGACTGAATTTATTTATCATTTATTAATGTTTTTGAGTTTCATACAAAGCTCACACTGAGTAAAAGTAAAATATAAAAGAAAAGAAAGGGTTCAAAAGCGAATCAAGTCCTCAATAACTGAAAAGTTTACTACAATTAACAAAGACATATAAAACGTTGAAGGTTTAAACATCTACTATCAGCTCATAGTTTATGTTACAAATAAAATTCAAGAGAAAGCCTACACCGCTGTTCAGTTAATAAAACCTTTTCATTATCATTATTTGACTCTAGTCATTACAAAGGTCGCCAAATTAAAAAATAAAAATACGAGTATCCATGCAATAAAAAATGCACCATGAAATGTCCAATAGTTCCCTGCATGAATGACTAATATCATCCCGCCCTAACGAGCAGCGCCATCTGCTGGTAATTACGGCTATACGTGCTTTGAGAAAAAAAACATGGCGTCTAATTGTTTTTATAGCAATACGCGTATGGGGTTCCCGCCATCAAAACAGAGGTTATGGTGTAATGACAATTTAATAGGCGGTTTCACACCACATGATATGTTTGGAAAAACCAAAACATGAACCTTTTTTGGTTGTAGGTACCTATGCAAATTAGGTGTGAAGTTTTGTGAAAAAAATACAGTGGGATAAGGGTTAAATTAGGATTGGATTAAATTATAAATAGCAAAGCTCCTACCTGTTTTAGTAATATTTTATTTTATTTTTAGACCTTCCTTAAACTAAAAAATACCAACATCAAAATCTTTTTAAATTTATTTGATTTTATGTAGACAAATATCAAACTTCAAATATTTGTATTTGGTATTATACAATTCACAAGAAAAGGAACTAAACTTTTTCAAACATCTCATTGTATGTGTTCAACTTTAAGGTTACACTAGTCGATTTTTTTCCATACAAACGTAGTCTAGGGAGTATTGCACTGTTTGACGATGTACGTTCAAAATAAAAAGTGATATCAATTTGTCTCATCATTATCAAAAAAGAAAATATTTGAGAGTTATGAGCGTCGAAAGTTCCACATTTCGACACTAATTTTAACGCATTTTTGGGCGCAAATAAATACCATAAGAAGACAGAAAATTGCAAAACGACCTCCATATAGGGATAGATTAGTAGTTCAACAATGCATATAATTTTATTTTGAACAGATAGATTTAGTAGTTTTTTCATGATATCTAGACTGCCAAAGGTCTGTTTATAAAATTTCACGCGCTCGGTTTCGTCCTAAATCATTAAATCATTATCCATTTCGCTACAAATTTCCAAAAGTGTGTATTCGTACGCGAACTAGCTTCCTACTGCTCAACACAGCATCTATCTCTTCCGCACGTGTTGTCGGTTGATATAAAATGCATTTTAACCCCGCCCACAAAATAGTTCGTGCCGTCGACTAGTGTACCCTTAATTCAACAAAACCACAAGTTATTTCGAAATTAAACGCCACAAAGTGAAAAGAAGACAAGTCCCACACTACATTAACATCATAAAGAGCATAATCCAGCTGTATCCAGGCTACAATATGAAATCCTTATGACGCCACACACAAAGAATGACGTCATTGGCGACAAAGAGCGAGATTTACCCAAAACTGTCCTTTTTCTCGGTCGTATAATATGCGCATTTTTATAAGCATAGCTAGTGTTGTGTGGTCACACTAGTGGCTGTAAAATTTTGCGTCGTTGCTGAGTAAAAGCATACAGGTATCTTTTAGAGGAGGTAAAAGTAATGATACAATGGCGTAGTATAACAATTATGGCGTTTAAATTTTCTACAGAACAAGTTTTAAAAACAATTCTCATTGCTAACTTTCAATTATTAAAGTCCAAATTCACTTATCATAAAATAACTCGACACTTACTAAAAATTTAAAACATCCAAAGTAGCTACATATTCTTTCAGAACTGACATAACTTTGATAAAGAATTTTTCAATCCCAATAATTCAAAAGTATCTCGGTTAATCACCAATATCCAGGCACTTTTAATATTGCCAGCATAGGCACCTACTCATTCACTTTTTCTAAACTATACGAGAAAATAATATCCGAATTTCGCGCCGACAAAAAGCAAAATCTTCATCTTTCATTCACTACCCTACTTTATCCATCCGCGGATGAAAACGGTTTTTTCTAAATCCGGATTATATTCTCATCTCGAGCGAAATGTATTCTATATTTATCGTTGCTGACCGGACGTTTTTAACAATGACCACTGCATACTTTATTCAAGAAGGGAGATTGTCCGGAATGCCTGAATATAATGAGCTTATTTCTGGTTTTCTGAAATGTAATTTTTCAGGTGGATGACCGAGATAAGGTGAATTAAAATCTACGTTTTGCGGCTCAAAGGAAGGTTTGCTATGTAATTTATTTGTTTGAATATAAGGGTCACCATTGCTCCTGTCATGTTAGGACCTTGTCTGGAATGGAGGGTATCTTATCCTTTAGACGTTGCCCGAGAGAGATTGAGTTTTACTTATTTTATTTCTGTCAAGAAGTTGCTGCGATTAAGTATGTTTTTTTATAGAATACTAGCTTCTGCCAGCTTCTCTTCTGACTTTAACGCAGGTGAAGAAGCCCGCGTTATAGTCGGAATTTATTCCACGAGAATATGTAACCGGGATAAAAAGTAGCATTTATGCTATGTGCCAGAGTATAATCTATCTCTATGTCAAATTTTATCGAGATCTGTTCGGCCGTTCTGGCGTGTTTGAGTAACAAACACACATCAGAAGTTTCGCATTCATAATATTAGTGTGATAAGTAAGATGAAGCATTGTGTAGTTAAAGGGATGGCTAGAAAGGAAGTGATAATTGAAATGACGTGAAGAACAAAATCAGAAGAAGATATGCAGTGCCGATCTCAAATAAATTGTGGTAAGGCCAGAAGGATGATGATGCCTACGTACAATTTCATAAACGTTATATTTTATGTATTTTACTCGACTGCCGAAGTAGAATGCCGACTGATAAACACATTTGTTTATCAGTCTTTGTATGTATGTACGTTTGTTCCTATGGGGCGTTCTAGAGACCAAACGCGTTGACCGATTTTGATGATTGTTTTATTCCATTGTGAGGGGTATTAAAATAAAGGGTATAGAGGTGATTAAAAAAATATAAAACACTTGTATGTTTAAATGTACCTAATTCGAAAATTAAATGCTAACAAAAAGTTATAAATAAAAACGTCAATAAAAAAATACGACTGCTTATGAAGCGAACTAAAAAGACGTAAACAAAAAGAAAATCATGCTTTGCAGTCGGAGGATACATAGTCATGTTTTGGTCAGCCAACTCGCAGTATCGTCTTTTTAGTTCGCTACTCAAGCAGTGTCGGATTTTTTTATTGACTTTTTTATTTATAACTTTTTAGTTAGCATTTAATTTTCGAATTAAGTCAACGGTGAAGCACGCTTGCCTAGAAGTAACCTATTCACTTCTTGATTGAAAGGCCCCTAGGTTGTAGCTATCAGGTAACACAGTTGCCCAGTTTCTCAAAAACCGATTGCTTGTTTTCAATCCCAGAACAATCAATTACTACCTACACGTACTTTTCCACAAACACAAGCTACATACACTCGCTCAAACGTAAACAATCAAACAGAGTGGTCAATACTACCCACAGCTACTCCATTCTTTACAAAAACATCAAACAAAACCCTTACAGGTAAGCAAAGGCGAATCTAATATGGCCAAACAAAATAACGTTTGATTACAAATTAAATAAACAATGGCAGCAAACGAATCGTCCGCCGGAAACGCACAGCGCCACCGGAATGGCGGCCGTCGCGCTATCAGGTGTCGTTCACGCGGCTTTATATTTCCGGTTGGACCTCGTGCGACCTTCAGGAAAGGAGAAATCGATATATTTCTACCAGATTATAGAGAACTGATGGTATTCTTAATTTAAACTAAGACGTTGTTATTATTGTATTATTGTATATTTGTCTGTAACCGTCCTTCTGCCAGGGAAAGATCTTATTATGAAATGAAACAATAGAAATTTGGAAAAACCGGCCAAGTGTGAGTCGGACTCGCGCACGAAGGGATCCGTACCATTATCGTACAAAAATACGTTTGTTGTATGGGACCACCAACATTTTTTTTTTTTTGTATTTGTTGTTATAGCGGCAACAGAAATTCATCATCTGCGAAAATTTCAACTGTCTAGCTATCACGGTTCATGTGATACAGCCTGGTGACAGACAGATAGACAGACGGACCCACTGTCCGTCTTAGTAATAGGGTCCCGTTTTTACCCTTGGGTACGGCACCCTAAAAATATGTACGGACAACATCCGCCATCGGCGAGGAAATTATCGTTGTATGTCCAGATCCAAGACTTATTCTATTCGTGTGCTAAGTTTCATTCAAATATGTACAGTCAATAAGACGTAAAAATGTAACAAAACACCTTGTAAGCTTTTTACTGTCGAATGTAGTGTGAAACCACTAAATTGGAATACCTAAGCGTAAAAGAAATATGTATCTTAAAACATCTTACGTTACAGTATAGCAAAACTATTGCCAACATTGTTTTCAAGATCAGCAACTAAATTATGTCTATGTATGACAGCAAAGACTATTCAGAAACATAGCAAGACACAAGACTACCACCAAACAGCGGGGAATATAATAAATAAAAAATAATAAGAAAACTTTCCCCATCATGGCGCAAAGGACTCATGTTGAGAGAAGGCAATTCACCAATTTCATGCAATCTTCAATCACGTAGTAAAATCAACCTTGACTGTTGTGAGATAGAGTGCTTTTTCTAGTGCATGATAGAGGTAATTTTGTCGCCCCCATAGGTAAATCATTGAATGCATTAGTGATGTAGGTACACATGGCCCACCGGCCGAGGTGCTTTAGTTTAGTGCAGTATTATTATCATCCATACATGTTATCCTAAAGTGTCTTCAAGTGAGCCTAATAAGACAAGAATCTCTAAATGCATTCAAATAACATTTACTCGAGTTCAAACATCGATGTTTTTGTCATTAGTTTTAATAAAGAGTTCCATAGAAACTTTTTAAGAAAAAAATTAAACCGACTCTCCGAATCTTTTCAAAGTTAGAGTGAACAGGCTTCTTCTGGGTAAGCTCACTCCATCGTAGACTCTGTCTCTGTCACCTATGACCTAGACTAGAGTCAAGAGCAAACCCATTATAAATAAAAAACAATACAAAGGGAAAATTACCTTATTTTACGGAAGTCGGTGTCTTTGATAACTATCCATTTTTTTCGACACCGATAGCCGAAAAGAATTGGTGTCATCGGTTTGATATTTTGTTAAAAAGTTATTTAGTTTTCATTTTTTAGTTTTGGTACCTTATAATTATTACTATGAAACTTAAAGACTACTCATCAGATATTGATCAAATTTAAATGGGACTACATAAGAAGTACCAGAAAAGTCAAAAAAGAATCAACAAAATCGGTTCATAATTGGCAGATTAATCGCCATAAAAACATACAGTCAAATTGAAAACCTCCACCTTTTTGAAGTCTGTTGAAATTAATATCCAAATATCGCCTGCTTTAAATAGAATTTTAAATAATAGAATACCGACTATGATCAACATAACATCTATTAAGAAAAGAGCCATCTGTTAAAGATAAAGTAACTCCTCCATAAAACACGCAGACACCAGCATAATTCGCCTATCATCACAAACCCTCATTCAAAACCGCGGGTGTCACCTTACTAAGGCACCTTTAACATTCACTTCCACCGAACATTGCCGCAAGAGTTTAGGCACAGCAATCACTCAATGCGTAATCTCTCAGGCTTTCCTCCACACCCTTGCAATAGTGTGTCTGTGCCCTTTTTTGTTTCTTAAAAAGTCTGCATCTTAGAGATAAGGGCGCTCCCCTCGATGACGTCATTCGCATTAAAATCTATCAATGGTGACGCGATATCTAAAACAAACAGTGGATTGCTTGCATTTGAATAAAGTTGATGGATTTGTTTTGACATGAACCTCACCAAATTTTTAAAGAAACCTGGAGAGTTTTTGTCACTTTACCTTTGAGGAAGACCAAAAAACCGGCCAAGTGCGAGTCGGACTCGCGGACGAAGGGTTCCATACCATTATCGCAAAAAACTGTAAAAAAATCACGTTTGTTGTATGGGAGCCCCACTTAAATATTAATTTTATTCTGTTTTTAGGATTTGTTGTTATAGCGGCAATAGAAATAAATCATCTGCGAAAATTTCAACTGTCTAGCTATCACGGTTCATGTGATACAGCCTGGTGACAGACAGATAGACAGACGGACCCACTTTCCGTCTTAGTAATAGGGTCCCGTTTTTACCCTTGTGTACGGCACAATAAAAACGGTGGGTCAATTGTGAGAAAGTTAATAATTAAATAAATTGAAATAGATGAGATGACCTTTACGAATACGTATAGGTCTTCAGATACAAAAACTATTGTTATTACAACCGATTTTTTATATAAACTAAAAAAAAACAGATACCTATACCTTAGGTGGATTAGGAAGGTAAATACAAATACACTTACATGCAATAACAGGCATATTTGGTTTAATTGGAGAGATAGAACGAACGCTACTAATATGCTTCAAATTGGCTTCAGAATCAGGTGCCTGAACCGTTCACCATAACGATTGCTCAAGCCAATAAATATTCTATTAGTTTGCAAGGGGGGTAATTCACACGTACCTGATCGTGTATAAATTAAAGATAAACAATCTTTAGAAAATAGCAAACGAAAAAAAAAAGGAAATATAAATAACTATCCAAGTTTTTTCACAAAACAATTAGTGCGAACAATAAAACCCGCAGCCAGAAGAATAAAAAAAAACAAATGAGAGCAGCATAGAGGAACGTCAACAAACAAACATCCCGTGAAAATTAAGTCCGATTACTTCACAGAGAGGGAAACTAAAATGGTTGTAAAACAACCACAAAGAAACAAAGAAAATTATAGTCTTCAACATTTACTATCGACACCCCGTCAAAGCCATAATATTCCCCACTTTTGAGGAGTGAAAATGTTCTCTACAACTGCAACACCCCAGTCGCGTTGGCATTTTGTTTTTGAAACTTCACTTTAATCACTGTGTGAAAACATAAACAGTTGTTTTCATCTCAAAAAGAGCAGACTTCCCTACGCAACCGATGTGCGTACAGAATATGAGAATATGCAATCCTTTGTGTGTGTTTGAACAGGGAAAATTGCTTTTCTTCCTTTTGAACGTCTTATCGCATTGCAGAAAAACAATACGGTCTCCTATGTGAAAGATTACAATGTTGTGTGTAACTATTGTTATAAATAAACAGACTCGTGACAAAGTATTTTCGTCCCTAGAGACTAAAATATTCAGATGCACTTTTCGGCAATGCTCTTATGTTGGAAAACAAATAAAAGCCGCTCCGAAAGAACTATTAATGTTTCTACCAGACCTCTGAGTAAGCTTTCAATTTAAAGATTCATTAAGGAATGACCAAATTAAATTCAAGTGATAAAACTTCCAGTGGAATTATTAATTTAATGCTACCATTACTACCTACCATTTCTGTTCGCCAACCGAAAACATTTTCTTTCAAGTCGTTTTCACTTTTCAGTGATGTGATTTTGATACTCAACTCTACTGTCATTTACGCGCTGGTTGAATGCTCGCAACCATCGTAGATGAGTCGATAAATAAACAAACTTCAACTGACCGGACAGCATATTTTATACAGTTGACAGAAACAAATGGGTCAGTTACTCATCCAACCCATCCTGTTGATACGAGACACCTATTCGATTACGTTTCACAAAACAACTGAACCCATTCACATGCATAGCCGAGATAAATCATCAAAAACGACAACATTGCGTCGATTTATTAGCGATTTCCGAATATCAAGAGCGAACATTAAAGCGGATGCATTGGATTATCAGTTTTCGGATCGAATAATCGACATCGTGATTCAATAACGCAAATGAGCGAAATTAATACGTACGGTGAGCCTTTGTTGTGCCCACGTACACTGTGATTGTGTTGTTTTACGATTTCCGTGCGCGTCAAGGGCGCTGATTGGCGCTTTAACGAGGCGCATATATTTAACGCGTAACTGCGCTAAATTTGCAACATTTGTAATGGGGGAGTTATTTGACGAGGCCCCTGACAACACTAAACAAGAATCGCTTTATTAGTTCTACTGTTAATATTGTTTTAGTCCCTACAGTCTAAGAAAAATGAGATAAAAAGCTCTCTTCTCACGTAACGTCTCACATCAATCCATATTCTTACCAACCCTCGTCAGGTTAAAGGAAGCGCGAACAAGAAGTTGACGGTAACAAATAACTGTAAAAAGTGCAGAGTGGATGCGCAGTTATCGATAAAATCGACTTACAGGCAATCTAACTTGAGTTAAGTCCCGAAGAAAGTTCATTATTTTCCATTTGTGTAATACAATAGAGATAGATTTTCCTTGCAAGGAATATTTTGATAAACTCTCGTGGTAAGCTTCTTACCACAATTCTCTGTATTGATAAACAGGAAGTTTTAGCTGCAAGTTATTGTGTAGCAGCACAACAATAAATGTTATACATAGATTGGATTTAGATCCTCTGATGAGCACATCCCTTCGCTCGATATCAAAAATCTAGTATCGAAATTCTTAGCCCAATGTTGAAAAGTAATATCTTCTGATCTTGCATATGATGTCTCACTCTGCTCAATATTCAGCGAAGAGCCTTCAAGTAATACGTTACGTTCAATATTCATTTCATTCCTAGCATATAAACTACGATAGACGGATATCACAATACAACGTGGTAGAGTAACGTTACTGAATGATATTTCTTGTGAAATAGTCGCACGTTTTCTACGAAAAATACGACGAATATTTGGTAAGCCTGAGAAACAGTTAACGGGATTTCCGATCATTATTTAACAGGTTAGACGGGAAGTCAAACCCATCATATATACTTTGTGAAAAGGCTAGGCCTCAGCCTGCCCGTCTGTTTGTACGTCTATAGTTTTTTTTTATTTTTTTTATTTGTGATGGGTTTGCTCATGACTCTCTAGTCTAGATCAGAGGTGACAGAGACAGAGTCGACGATAGAGTGAGCTTACCCAGAAGAAGCAATAAAGAAGGTAAATTATGTTGGTGTTGGTTGGTGGGTTGCGGGTGGTCAGATTGGGGACTCTGTCCGCCCACCAAGTGACTCCAGAAAGACGGTGGCACTGTGATAACGTGCTGCCGTGCACAGCGAGGCTCAGGGAAGGCGCTTTTTCAGTCTCCCCAGGATGTGCCCTAACAGGGGATACACAGAAGGAGCTCCGGGGTGGTCTTTTGAGAGGTCACGGGGCCTCTTCTACGTGCTGATGGTGATCACCGGGGTGGTTTTAGTGAGGTAAAAATCCCACACTCCCTGGTTTTTCCCCAAAAGTCCAAGAGCCTTTTGAAGGCATCCCCAAGTAAAAAAAAAAGGTGGTAAGCGAAGCCTATTGACATTACTAGGTACACCAAACTGATTGACTGATATGTATGCTTGTAATTAAACCAGCACCATATCCTACAAATCGAAACGTAGCTACGCTTTTGGCGACAGGAATAAGTTTGGTAGTCGGTATCCCTGACGAGCTGATTCACATTTACAAATACTTCAGAAGGGCACAGGTTGCAATAATGTTCTCAGCTCACTAGCCCACACTTAAGGCCGCTCATAACCGACCGCACCCGCCTTACGTAAAGTGAAGTCATCTTAAAACGTTCAAATTAATAATTCCAACACATCCTTCAGTCCCTCTTACACGGGGGATCTTTACAAGATAAACAGCCATTAGTTAATCCGGGGGCGGTCCCGCAGTAACTCAGCCGGGCAATATTGCTTATAGACCAACCGCTTTAATGAAATAAAATTTGCATATTATCAAGATTTATGTTAGCCCTACCAGGAGGCCATCGGAAAACAATGATGCTTCGGATAATTTTGAATGAGACTTGTTTGTTATTCTGTTAAATTTATTAGCTGCCAGACTCGCTTCTTTTAATATTTGCTCTAAACTTTTTTCATTATGTTGAGTGGCGCTTCAAGAATAAGTGTTCGTGAATGCAGGCAGGTGCAAATGTAAGGGGGCTTCACAAAATGATATCATTAACGTTACTTATGATACTCGCTTTCATTCTCACTCCTCATTTAGACTCAGTGCAGTCTGAGATGCAAATCTTGTCCTGTCTGGGTCGTAATTGCATTTATTTTTAAAGCAGTTGCAGTTCCTGAGGTAATATCTACTCGACTATTCTTTAACAAAGCCGTTTTGGTGTATCATTTCACAATCCCGGTGAACACAAAACTGGATATAAAAAGTCCGGCAGTGCCTTCCTGTTTAAGTCAATTTCATCTCACAATAAAATGAACCAATTTCACTCGCAGAAAACGAAAAGGATTAAGAATTTAAATCTTGGCTGCAGACTTTCTAAACAATTGGACAAAACAAGGGAATGAAGTCCCGACGGTATTCATTGCACGCGGTCCTCATTAGTAATGGGTTCCACAAACTAATCTAGATATTAGTGGCATAATGATAATCTCTAAAGAGTATTTATGTCAGTGTTCTAGATCTGACTGCGTATATTTACAATCTGCACATAATATCTTATGGGAGTGTATTCTTTGGCAGAATTAACGCAATATTATGTTGAATAATGTACAGGCTGCATCAGGAGTTGTTTACTATACGGACCTTGTGGAAACTAGACGTTCAAGCGTTTTTGCCATACCTATTATTGGAAACAAATATAGCAGCTCACAATGTTAGGACCCGTTAATATTAATGCAATTGTTTATCCATGGTGCTAGGCAACTGGACTTATCCCAGTAGTAAACGACCCTTTGTGCCTATTGGCCTTGTTTGTTAAGTCTCTTGCTTGATATGGAGGGAAGTGGAAATTTGTATTTTTTTCCCTACTCCTCCGTTATACTTTTCTAATAAATTTCGTGGCAAGATCCAAGACAGTTAAATTCATTCTCCGGGACTTCGTCAAGCTTCAAAGCCTCGGCGTTTTTCTGGTGGTCGACACTGTTGATTCTGGCTTTCAGGAGTTGCAGCGGTGTGACTATCCCAAAAAAAAAACTCTAAAAAGGTTAGAAGCATAAAGTTCGCAAATAAGAAATTTGGAAGGAATTTGCATAAGAGCGTGACATGACACGTGACGTGAGCGTGTTTTCAATGGATGCAATTTTAAAATCGTTAAAGTCAAGAGAGAATGTAATAATAATTCTCAAACTATGTGACTTTTATTACAGTTTTCATCAGATTCTTCAAGTCAAGATAGCAAAAATGAATAAGTCAAAGTAGCACAGTCTAAAACCGCAAAGATGCATGAACAGAGTAAGAATTTAGCTCAGCGATAGTGATCTATATGAAGTGGCACAAACTTCCTTCATTTTTGTGATCTTCATTTTAGCTCACCGGATTTGGATTGCAAAAACTATTTGAATGAAACATTCTTACGAGATTTTATTCGAGATTGAAACTGAAATTGCTTTTGAAAGGATAGTTTTAGTATTCCAATAGCGTGGTCACCTACTGGACTAGATTGATTTTTAACATAGTTTCAAATCAATGAGAACAGTGGATCATAATAAACTATAGTGCGCGCGGAACTAGTTGGCCGCTCCTTAGGTGGCGACAGGGGTGAAGGGGCGGGTTAGGACAATGGAAAATGGACAATTACAATGTCAATGGGTCAATGGGTCATCACACCCATTGTCAATGGGTCATCCCGGGTTTTACTTGAGCCCCCACCTCTTCGTCCCACCGCTCACATACCTAAGGAGCGGCCGAACTACCGCGCGCACTATTTATAGTTCATAAACTGCTATTACTGATTTTAGATCTATCAATGAATGATGTACCAGAGAGAAAATACCCGTATTCTAAGGAACGTTCGCATTCTAATCTCCTTCTCAAACACGCCTCTAATTTTCTACATATTTATAACTTGCTTTCAAGTATGGTAGGTAACCATACCGATGAAAAGACAATAACTATTCAGTTTTCATGAAATTTTTAAACCGAGGTATATTAATTTGATGCTATTGTTTCGATATCTTTCTGAAGTCATAACTGATTACTGTATGAGTGTAAGCATAATAATAATAATTATTGTACAACCTATCTGCAATCTACATATCAAAATGTTCAAAGTTGAAGTCATCAACATCATTGTTTTCATAAAGCTACAGTCTGTCTCAAAGACTCAAGACAGTCAGAGTCAAGAGAATATGACTACCCACAGCCTAACAATCGTCCACAATCCTATGACGGAAAACAGACGAAGCTACATAGCCTGAATAATTGGCAGTTCGTCCAATTTCATGGACGGCGACTTCAAACAATATCTATGCTTGAAACTGGATCAATTTGCATTCTATGCAACTTGTAAGTCTATTACTGCTGATCTCATTTGCCCGGTCTAGTCTTCACGGAATGGGATTGAGCCAATCTTAATCTTAGGGTTAGCTTCGGAGCAGAGCGGGAAGTGAATTGGGCTTAAAATTTAAAGGGCGCTATTGTCGTATGTAAGAAAGCTTCGTTGGAAATGATTTGAGATTATTTTGTGTGTAGAATATTATAAATTAATTACTAAAACCCGTGGAGGAGCTCGTGGCTAAATAATAACAGCCGCACGGGTCGATCATCAAGGTTAAGCATCGCTTGACGAGGTCAGTCCGTGGATGGGTGACCATTTCAACATACCGTGTTTCCTCCGTGCCTCGGAAAGCACGTTAAGCCGTTGGTCCCGGCTGTCATTTGAAGATCTTTGACAGTCGTTACGGGTAGTCAGAAGCTTGAGATCTGACACCAGTCTTGCCAAGGGGTACCGTGTTACCCAGTTACTGGGTTGTGGAGGTCAGATAGGCAGTCGCTCCATGTAAAACACTGGTACTTAGCTGAATCCGGTAAGACTGGTAGCCGACCCCAATAAAGTTGGGAAAAAAGGCTAGGCAGATGATGAATTACTAAAACCCGTACTGAGATGCTCATAGTCAATTCAAACTCAACATTGGCCACAACTACCAATAAACTGCCAACCAATTACAACGAGTTCGTCATATGATTCTTCAGCTTGACATATGTGTACTTCATAGAGCAAGAGCCCAAACACCCCAGACGTTGCTGAATTATTTCTACACAAAATGTGTCGTAGTAGTTAGCAAGTACGAGTACGTTCCAAGTGCATGCACTTCTCAATTCCATTAATTTTGTGTTAAAAAAGTTCAGTAACGTTTGGGGCGTCTAGGATCTTGGACTTGAGCACGTTCATGTCAAAAAGTCCCTTCTTTTAAGAAATTGTATTTAGTATACCTCATCAATTTTAGGTACCTTTTAAAATGTTATTTGAATAAAATACCTCAAATCTTTTCAGGTTTTTATCTAAAGAATATCTCGTTAAAGGTCAAAGCCTGAATACCAAACTTTTTTAGGCCATTACCTTTTCTCAATACAATTTCCACAAAACGCTGACTTTAAAAGCTTTATTTTCTCTTACATTTTGTTCTGTAAAGCGGAATATTAATTTCTTCGAGGTTAAGGGCGTTCATAACTCATTAAGCTAAATGGTTCTAACCTGGGCAAGTGGGTTTTAGGCCTAATCGCATTAAAGTGCGTGGCGGGTCAAATTCAAATATATTGAGACAGGATAAGTTTGTACAATTTATTACTTTAAACTTGGGTTTTGGAATTTATTATTGTTTAGTCTACCTGTTGGATTTGGATTAACTGCTTTTGTTTACTGAATTATTTGGCAATGTTACCTACTTAGCTTTGTTTAAATGACTTAGATTTCTGTATAAAGTTATTACTTTATACAAGTTATGATATTTAATTTTACGTGAGGACTGAAATACACTATTGTACTTGATATATACAGTATGCCACCAAATAAACTAAATATGATGTTATGCAAACAAGCAAACGTTGGTTTTCGAAACGACCCTCAAAAGTTTTCATTTATGAGAGAAATATTAACTGAAGAACATTTCTTTTCCAACGTCCTGACCAAATATAGGTACTTATGACAGTAGCACCCATACGACAGCAACATTCAACACACCCAACAATTATAAATCCCTGAAGCAACGGTGCCAATGCCTCTAAAAGGGGCCGATCTAGTTCAATTGTGCGGAAAATCGAAAATTATGAGCGATTCGGAACAGGGAGCGTCCGAAACACAGCTCCAACGAATTTACTGCTGCAGGCTTCGAAATATGAATATGAATGACAGTTAGGCGTTTAATTCATTCAATGTTCGAAATTTGAAATAATTTGAACGTAACATTATGGTGCAAAAATTTGGTTTAGACGCTATTCATGTATATGGAGAATTAAATGTTATATAATGAGTGACGAAAGAAATGCTAATGAACCATGAAATTTTACCATGGTATTGACTTAGAGTTATTATACGACCTTGAATTAAATGGCCAGATGTCAAAAATATACATACAGTAGTTGCAAATAGTCTCTTACGTTTTGTTTTCAAGAAGACATGTTACGTGTGCATTACGCTGGTGAAATGTAGGTATTATTATTCGTTTAAACGTTTCATTCAATCAACTTAACACCTACTTCAACTACCTAATATTCATAATCATAACTGCAGCCTTAATTACACGCGTTACGGGAACCCTTACAAATACGAAAACGGAAAGACAACATATTTGGAACGCGCCGAAAATTTCTAAGCTCCACATTCTCAGCTTAGCTTTGAACTCATACAAACACTTAATTGGACGATTACACTATTGTTCTACCCCCTCATCTTGAAGGGGATATAACTCATAGAAGATCCCCCTTTATCTCACGGCAAGATCGGCTTTCATTGAGAATTTAATTTCATTTTCACCCTCTCCGTACCGGTCTTTAAGAAAAGAATGACCGACTGACGTAAGTCTTAAGGGGTGATGTGAAATTCAAGAGGGTAGGTAACGTCTTTTTTTGGATTTTTTTGTTGTCAGATTTCTTGCGGATCACGATAATTTAGGATAAAGGACCCGGCTTAATAGGCGCACCCTTTTTATGGCAGTTATGAATTTCGAAATGGAGTCGGTTTCGATAAAGGTAACTTAAATGATTATTCTGATTTAGAATTGGCATAGAATTACATGTGAAATTTGGTTATAATTTAGATGTTTGAATGTTGTTAATATAATTGTGTAATTTAGGTCAACAACACTCGGACTCGGACTTTAAAAAAAGAAAGAAATCTTTTTTTAATCAGTCCGAACTTTCCCACTCCTGTGTAAAGATATTTTCCCATCCCCAATAATTAAATTTGTGTTGTACTTTTTCACGCATTTTTTTTTGTTTTTTAGTTAAAAAAGAGTAAAAGAAGAATTGCCAAACTTAAGTGGCAGTGGGCAGGGCACATTGCTCGCAGAACGGATGGCCGATGGGGCAGAAAGGTTCTGGAGTGGCGACCGGTTGCGTTGGAAGGCCTCCCACCAGATGGACCGATGACCTGGTGAAGGTTGCGGGGTTCCGCTGGTTGCGTGACGCACGGGACCGGTCAATGTGGCGACGCTTGGAGGAGGCCTATGCCCAGCAGTGGACGTCTTTCGGCTGATATGATGATGATGATAACATTATTTATCGCAGTATTTTTCACTAGGTACGTATTATGTTTAATTACAATTTCTTCATTAATAAGATAAATTAAATAAAATTGTTTTTTCAGCTGGTTATTGTAGTTCCTATATTTAAACAACTGCATAAATAAAGAAAGCAAGTAATATTCCTCATTTATATTTTAAGATCGCAAAACTGAAGATATTGTTTCTACCTACGTGGTATAAAGTTAATAAAAACAATATATTACAGGCATTTTCTTACAAATAAAAATAAAATTTTATAATAACATTACAAAATTATACGCTGATTTTTCTATACTTATTACTTATTTACTTATTATTATATATAATATTATAAAGAGGAAAGATTTTTTTGTTTGTTTGCTAATTTGTTTGTTTGTTTGTACCGAATAGGCTCCGAAACTACTGTACCGATTTAATAAAATTCTTTCACCGATAGAAAGCTACATTATTCCTGAGTGATATAGGCTAATTTAACCCGAAAACGGGTCCTGTGGGGTGGCCCACGGGAGCGAAGCCGCGGGTAACAGCTAGTATTTAATAAAAGTCTGTAGGAAAATGCCTGTATTTTATTTGCCTCAACGAGCAACTCCTAGAGCACTTGAGCCACTATTTCTGATCATGTTTCTTCGCAAAATATCTCGAGTTTTAATGTGTGCTTGACAGTACATCGCTTAACGATTTTATACGTTTCCCAACTTCGTCTGCTTGAAATAGCTTAGAAAGCAACTTAAACGCGATAATGGTTGTTATTGTTTGGCTTAGTTATTTGATCATAGTAATAGATTTCAAAAACCGGCCAAGAGCGAGTCGGACTCGCGCACGAAGGGTAACCACCACCAGGGTAGTACCATTATCGCAAAAAATGGCATAAAAATCACGTTTGTTGTATGGGAGCCCCACTTTAATATTTATATTATTCTGTTTTTAGTATTTTTTGTTGTAGCGGCAACAGAATTACATCATCTGTGAAAATTTCAATTGTCTAGCTATCACGGTGCATGAGATACAGCCTGGTGACAAACGGACAGACAGACAGACAGACGGATCGCGGAGTCTTAGTAATAGGATCCCGTTTTCACCCTTTGGGTACGGAACCCTAAAAATGGAAGAAGGAAATATAGTTTAATTGCGCCAGACATGGATAAGTTTTGAGTCCCTACATCGGTATCATTACGGCACATCGAAGGCCCCATATAGGTACTCATCACTGCCGGGACACAGGCCTCCTCTTTTTGAGAGAGGGATGGCATGTAGGTACTACAATCTCCGTTTTTAATTAAAATAAATTATTTGATATTTGAATTTGAATGGAATTAAAAATATTTAACCTTATGCAAGGAGAGACTGTTTAAATATAGATGCATGCCCACTGCAAAAAAAAAACCTTTTCTCTCTCTCATTTCCTTATCAGACAAATTAAATGCTACCCAAATTTTCCTTACTCAACATCAACATGAAAAATAAAACTGAGATAAGGACCCAAAGAGTGAAAATTAAAATTAGCCACCAAAAGCTTACGTAAACCAACCTAATTATAAATTAGGTAAGTAATTAAAATTATTTCCTAAGCGCGTCTATCCAGTTTAAGTACTCCAGAATATTAAATTTAAAGAGGCAGAGTCAGACTTTCATGGTCTCATACTTTATGTATGAAAACGTCGGTGGGTTTAAATTGAACTCACTTCATGCTAAATTCATCTGGAATTCATACCTTTCGGGAGCATAATACCATTACCACGGAAGAACGTTTTATTCCGAATGACATTGCAGCATTGTTTTGGTTCTTAAGCTTTTTAGGTGGGCAGCGGGGTTTGCTGTTTGTCTTTATGGCTTTTTATGAGATGGTATACTTTTGTGTACCTAACCATATTCTAAAATAGCTGATATTAATTTGTGAACGGTTTTTAATCACTAGGCAAAAACTCTTTTTGTAAAAATTATATATTATTTTTAGAAAGAAAAAACAATATTTTAAAAACTATCTTTATACTACATGTCATACTTACCCTCGGGTTCTCAACACTCGAATATCGGGATGTTAACGTAATCGACGAATAATCGGTTAAATGCTGTGATTGGCTGTTGAAAATCCATTCAACCAATCAGAGCAGATAACGCGTGCTTGTGAATTTGTCACATAAATTTTGCGATAATTTAGCATAGAGAAACTCGGTCTTATTCATGTCAATAAATGTGTAAGATACAAATTTATATAAAACCGTACATGACTAAAAATAAATTAAAACAAGATACCAGAAATAACCGAGCCATCCAAGAATGAACTACTCTCACGCTCTTTAAAGAATAAAAAATAAAACACTTGTAGATACAAAAATAGAAACACAGAAGTTACTTCTTCTGAACGCCTCTGAACGAGACTTAACTTCATTCACAGAGTGCTAACTTCCATGAATTCCTTTTGAAAATCTACGGAACTTGTCAAAAATAAAAATGAATCAGTGTAAACCCATAACTTCTAGAAGACAGACTACATACACTCACCCTCAAGAAGACTTCATATTTAAAATATTCCGCAACTCCAGCTAGCACCACAGATTTCAACTTTAAAAGAAGTAAATGACCTTTATTTAAATTTTATCGTCGAATCTTCCATTTTTGCGGTTAAAATGAAAAGGGAAGGCAATAGTAATGGTCTTATTCAAAGAGTATGGTCCCTTTATTAAACATCTCGGGCTCATTCCAGGAAATATTCGAACGTAAAAATATAACGAGCCTATTTTATTTCTTTAATTTTCATAACAATTGGCATCCTTTATGAAGTGGTTAAAAGAAAAGAGTGTTTAGCTTCAGACCTTTTTCGAGATGAAATAAACTTTTTGGCGTTTTATTCATGACAAGGGTCAGCACTTCAACTGTTTCGTCTATTTTACGCTTATTGCTGTATTTGCATTTATGTTGGTTTGGCAAGCTTTACGGTAGCCGAAATCTAGAACTTTTTACCGATCGACCTTTTTCGACGAAACCTTTTCTGATCTAACTTGATCTGAACCCTATTTATGCAAAATGGTGATTGATATAAATGTGAAGAGAGCTATATTTTGAGTGTGGTACCTACCTACCCATTTCATCATCATTTCTGATGAAATCAATTTCATCAGAAGTGAAAAAGGTTTTTTCTGTTTTTTTAATTTATATTCACATAATGGTAAGTAACTTATAAACTAAGCCCCACAAAACGACTTACGATATGCGAGTATAAGACTGCCAAATGAAACTTGATTTGGTAAACAAAACATTTGATCGTTTCTTTCCATTTTTAAAGAACCCCTAAACTTTTCCCAAAGACTAAGCACCCCAACAATGCAAGGGTAAGTTGCTCGAACTATATCCGCGGAATCAACCCTGAAAGTCAATTACTTAGGCGCAGTCCTAGGCAAATTCAGTCAGTGCGTGACTTGCATCCCTGTGTTTATCCTTATTAGGTTTGGGATCACCCTTGCAAATGCCCACCGGGATACGAATACGTAGTTTAAAATTCGAATGCTGTAGTTTTTTTTTTTTAAATTGGATTTCTTTATGTCTAGGGTTTGGTATCAGACTTTTTGGTGTCTTCAATCTAATTCTATTTTTTTTTTCAAACTGTAGTAGTAACAGCTATTTTCAACAATAGAAAAAAGAATTCCATGCCTAAAATTATCATTCTTTTGGTTTCTATTAAATTTTTCAAATTAAATAAAGCTTTTACAGCACACAATATATCAAAAGGCGGCTCCTGTAGGTGACAAATAACGTTATGTAAAAAAGTAACAGCTGACTGGGCGCCATTTTTCATAGCCTAAAAGCCTACAAAGAGTGCACGGTGCTCTCGCAAATAAAAGAACGCCCCTTTAATCGTCAAACGGTATAAGTCGTAAAACCAAAGGATAATATTATGCTCTTTTTAAATGAATTCATCAGTTTTAGAACGCATGTAGATGCTAGGAGTACTAGGAGGCTATAAGTGTTAACAGTATATCACTTGAAAAGTAATAATGAAAAATTTCGAGCAATCAGTAGCAAACGTTGCCAAATCGCATTTTCGAGATTTCGAGAGAAATTGCTGCACTAAAGAAAACCTTCAATGTTCATTTAATATAAGGGTGATAAATTTGACTTTTTTTCGTCTTAATTATTCAATTATGACCATAATTTCGTCATTTTCTGTGTGCTGTTACAATCACAACGTTAGCAAGCACCCTGATTGATTCAAACACTTTATTGGAGGCAATATATCCTGAACATAGATCAACAAGGACACTCCCACTGTATCGTTGATTACATCGAGTCCCAATACCGACTGAGCTTCACCAATCTTCACAGTACTAATCCGATCGAACGAACAATGAGATCGTATTGCTCCAAGCGAACATCGCGCGTTATTGCCTCTAAATCTTTCAGTCACCGGGATACATAGGGCCCGAGGACCCGGTAGAGTTGGGATAAGTTGGTTTCGGACTTTCGGCCGATACTAAGGTCAAGGCCGAGAGTTGATGAAAGTTGGAAGAAAGCTGTGTTTCTATAAATAGTTTCTGTAAATGTCGAAATGGACAGTATGATTGATTTGTATATCGTCGTAACTTTTTGTGATTTTTAGCTTTAACTGACATTGCGAAATATATTTGCGGCAAAGTATGACACACTTATATCTTTAACAGAAACTTTAAGACTTTATTAACAGTGAATTAAATAATTTATAACATCAGTAATCATTTATATCATCATCACAAAATGCGTAATTTTTACTCCAATTTTCAAAAAGCAAATCAAAAACCCATTTCAATCTGTTTCGGCCTCCGTTTCGGCTGGTAAAACGTTGCCGAAACCAACCCTCTTTCTCGGTCTCTATCCAAGGTGTTTGCGAACCCCCCTATAGCCCGCGGCTATTGCACTAGGCCTTTAGTGTTACTTTAGCAATCGATGGGGGTTACCTTTTCTGGTTGTACGCTTCGCTTGGTTCTGTAAATATTGACCGGATCCGAGCTTTAGCGGATACTTTTATTGCGTGTTAACAAATAGAGGATTGTTTGTTTTATATCTACGTGCTTTAATGTATCGGATCGAGGCTTTCGGATAATGATTTTTTCGTTATGCAGGATACATATAAAATGTATTGTAGTGTTGTTGATTTAGTAACTCATGCATGGAAATTGTTTATCATATTCAGAATCTATTTAATGCCAGAAACCCTTTTGAACATAAAACGTTTTACTGAAATTAATTTGGCAGAGTACTTAAAATAATTAACTTTAAAATAATAACACTAGTTAACAAAGTCTGGCCACATCTATTTAACATTATAATTACTTTACCAATTTGAGAATATCACCACAAAATTTAAATAAAAAATAAAATTCATATCGTATTTTCTCTCCCATTCTTAATGGCCTGGGCCTACCAATATATAAAAATCTCTTTTCAATAAAGAAAGAGTACATTTTCTATAAAAAAGTAGAAAATGCAAGTCATTCCACACTTTCATAGGGGCTCGAAAAATTGCATTCATATTGATACACGCAGCTAAGGCTCATACATACACAGTTTATGTACTCGTATTTTTTGCATTCATATAATTGGCTACCCGTGTTCGGTATTTAAACTGGGGAATCGACTATACTTTTTTGTTTTAGGCTTTTTGTTGATGAAAATATGCGGCGTGCATGAGTTTTGTTTAGTTTCTTTTTGTTGTTTTCAGTCGTAGTTATGAATAGTTGAACTTTGTAACTTTGTAGATACAATACCTACTGTTACTGGAATAAAACGTTATACACCCCTTGAAGAATTTAGGATGTTCCAACTGAACAATGGTTTTTTTCCATCATACATTTGATCCTACAGCAAAAGTTTTCTTAATATATTCGTTGGCAGTTTCCCTTCTAAAAATGCCAGTGTATTTAACAAAAGATGCCGCTTTGTATAAATAGGGTTACACGTAGGTAGTCACGTAGATGTATAAGAAAACTATAGCTTGAAATATAGAAATTTCGCTAGTTAGTATTTCTTACACGTGCCTCTAATATTAAAGTACTCAGTACATTCTGGATAATTTATCGTCTATAAAACTGCAAAAAGGTAAAAGTTTTCAGATATTAACTAGGTCACTTGGAGGATGTGTTCATTGGCTGTTGTGTGTGTTTTTGGAGTGTTACTTTTATATATTTTTTTTTTAAATACCATTTATCGAGAATTAAGTTACCTAAATTCACATTATTAGGCCTCATGCCACGATATGGTTTATGCAAACATAATGTTCAAAACTGTCTTGTCTCTAGGCAGCGTGCTCCATAATCGTCAACATCATTGTTTACCTTCAGGTGTGATAGTGGTCTAACTAATGCTATCCTCTATCCTATCAATAATAATAGTACATTATGGTACAAGTGTGCAATGTTGGTGATTACCGCTGAGGCGCCATTGAGACCCGAGCCGTAGGTGAGGGCCTTAAGGCGCCTCCCCGAGCAAAACGCAGCGCTAGTCGTTTTTGTGCAGTTTTTAAGAGCTATCTACTCTTTATTTAAAAAGAAATATCAATTAATAAAAATACATTAAATTTCTACATAATGTTGATTCTTAAATTGTAGTACACTTTTTTTTAAAGAGGTGTATGTTTCACTTATCTCCTTCCAACAAAACCATAAAAATGAGAAACAATTATTGATAGCATGCATCTCCTCGTAGTGTTCATTAATTATTTTTTATACTAACACTAATGGATAGACAATTTGATAACGAACATTTTTCAGTTTTAATTTTTTCAAAAGACCAATATTCAATTTTATAAAGATTTTATTCTAAAATCTGGGCGTATTCACTACCGTAATTCATGCGCCAACGCCTTAATAGTGCCGAGGACGGTAATCATCAATACACACGTGTATCATACGACGTGTTTCAACACACTTGTGAGGAAAATAATACGAAAAATGATTTTCAACAGTAAAAACGAGTTGTGAAATTATTTTCGCAATGGCGGACAAAATGAATCAGTTTTCCTATGCGCGCGCCATAGACTAAAAGAATGAGGTTTCTTTTTTTTTTGGCTTTTCGTGGATAGTGTTTTAGCCACGTACAAAAATAGGGACTTTCAATTTTTCTTAATTACAGAGCAAATAAAATTTATACTTGAAAGTTGTATTTATTAAGCACGTACAAGTCGAAATTATCTATTTAAATAAGAAGTTTCATGAAATGAGCAAGCAATAGGTACATTAATTTATTTGTACTATTGAGCACGATCATTTTTGTATCGAAACTTTTTTAAGAACAAAGCAACTCAACCAATAAATCAAAACAAAAAACCTTATAACTCACTTGTGAATAATAGCAATGAAAAAGTCACAGTTTGATAACAGGTATCATTATGTGCCTAATTGCGGTGAAATTAGAGGCATTTTATGAGCAAGTGTGTTGAAAAAAATATTAACCAAATTGAACTATGACGGTACTAGACCATGAACGAGCTTAGATACGCATAAGTTAACCGTTCCGTTTTCGGCAACAATTTTGAACAAGGGTCCCGAAATCTCGATTCAGGAATGTCTTGAAACCAAAGCCGGACATCGAAGATTGAATTTAATTTATATCGAGGAGGACTGTCTCTCGTTTATTAATTAATTTTTACCATTCATACTAGGTAAAGGCTTGGATGCAGAATGAAGGATGGATGATGAATGAATGAATGCAAGTAAAAACTATGTTCGATACGCGCTTTGTCCCTTGCGTATTTGACCTTATGTAAGCAAAGTTACGCCTGATTCCACAACTTACATTGTCAGTGTAAACTTTCACAAGAAAGTACCGAGTACTTACTGGAGTTATTATGTTCTTAACCCACGAACTGCAACCAAAGTTATTTCATTTCCTGATTAACAGTAACTTACAGTTCATTTAGCAGCCTAAATCACACTAAGATTATAAAGGCGAAGGATTATGAATGTGTGTGTGTGTTTGTATGTTTGTTACTTCTTCACACTCAAACGGCTGGACGGATCTGGATGAAATTTGGCACAGAGATAGATTATATTCAGGATAGCACTTTTTATCCACGCTAATGTTTTTCAATTATTAATCTAATATTACTAATGTTTAAGTATGTCTATATATTTAGATTATTCTTTTGAGTATATATGTTATAATTATATAGTATTTATATTTTTCATTTTTCAATATTCCGAAAAAGTGTTAAAAGTGAATTGAAACTCTAGTGTTTGCAACCACCTTATTCCTGGCACCTGTTCCGTATTAATAGTGCAAATTGAAGTGAAGTTAGCGCTGAATTTTATCAAAACCAGACTAAATTAACTTTATAAGTGCCGGTGAGAGTGCAAAAACAGTGAGTAGAAAACAAAAAAATAAAAATCATAAGTGCGCAGTCGAAGACTTGTCAATATAAAAAATTGTTTCATACCCTCAACAATATCTGTTACCGGTAGTTTACTGGCTACCATCACATACACATTTTGGCGACCTCAACCTAAGCAAGTTTGTCCCAGTGGCACAACTAGCAGTTAGCAATATCAAGTCGCAAGTTCGAATCCAGGTATCTGATTCGACTTTTTGAATATCTATAATTTATTACTGCAAAATAATGCCCTTGAAACAGACTCCTCCGACAGAATCATCATCACCAGTTGCGACTCAAGTTCGCTCCTCGGAACTTAATAATTTAAGAAATACTAATGCGCCTTATGAAATTGGCTTAGCAACGCCCAGTGATGCGTACGGTGGCAAACGTAAACGTGGGGATTGCTATGAGGATTCACCAACATCATTTAAACGTGGTGACTGCAGCTGTGAGAATTCACTTACATCGTTCAAGTCAGAAATGAGAGAAATGTTGGAAAGTTTTAAGCAAGAGCAGAACGAAAAGTTCGAGAAAATTTTCACAGCGTTTGCCGAAGTACAGAACCAGAGCAGTGGTATTAAGGATTCTGTGGATTTCTTGGCTAAACAATACGAATCAATTACCAGCCAAATAAATGATCTTGAAGCCGAACGTAAAAAGAATCTTCAATACTTACAGTCGCTGGAAGATAAGCTAGACAACTGTGAAAGAATGTCGAGATCTACCTGCTTGGAATTAAAAAACATTCCAACTGTAAAAGGTGAATCCAAGGAGGCTCTTCTTCAAACCGTGATAACCGCAGGCAATATTTTAAAAGTGCCTATTCAACCACATGAGGTGAAAGACGTTTTTCGCGTCAATTCGAAGGATTCGACATGCAAAACTGTTGTTGTAGATCTGACAAGTGCTCTCTTGAAGGAACGGGTCATCCGCATGTACCGAAAATCAATCAGGGACAACAACAGACTTACTACAGAAAAGTTAAGGCTGAGTGGTCCAGCCAAGTTAATTTTCATATCCGAAAACCTCTCGCCGAAATTGAAAAGGCTTTTCTTCCTAACCCGAGATTTTGCTAAATCAAATGATTTTACTTTTTGCTGGACATCTAACGGAAAGATTTTTCTTCGGAAAAGGGAGGGAGATCCCCATATACTTGTTAAAAACGAGGTAGATTTGACCAAGATAAAAACCCATGTAAAAACTGTAACCTGACTAGTCTTCTTTCGCGATGTTCTTGTTTTTACACGATACCCTAGGATATCAATTGTAATGTTGAACTGCATGTTAGCTAGTAAGTATCTTACTATCTATACCTTAATACTAATTGATTCAGTATCTTTTAACTTTAATGTAAATAGAGGACCATGTGCAATGCTCAAATTTATAACACAATATACACAACCACACCACCACATAAACTATGATTCACTCTTTCACTCAAACCACACATTTTTCATAGTAGACGGATATTACAATAATTCCTTTATATGTTACGACGGATATTACAATAAGTTCTTGTTGCAGTTATTACTATATTTAAGTCAAATGCTTGTTTTTGTGAACACAAAAACCCTTTTGAATACTTTTAATTGGACTATGTTAAACACAATGATTGAAAATGCATGACTGTGAAAATATCACTAATGAGGTTGATGAAATTTCCCCCTCGGAATCCTTTATTCTTTGCCCAGAACAATGCTGTTCTTTTCTGAGGGTCTCAGAAAGTGGACTTAGGATCTTTCACGTAAATATTAGAAGTATAAACTGCAACTTTGACCATCTCCTGATAATGCTGAATAGACTCGATTACTCGATGGATATCATAATCTTGACTGAATGTTGGTTATCCAAAAGTCCTGTAATACCAGTTTTAGCTGGTTTTGATTCACACGAGTCCAACTATACAAATCAGAATGATGGGGTTGTGGTATATGTTGGGAACCACCTGCAGTGCTCTGTTGACAAGCCTATTTTTGCTGGAGCAAATTGTATTATACTCAAATTTGGCCGGGACTTGGCATTGGTAGCACTGTACCGTTCCCCGTCTCACCGCGACATACATCCTTTTATTGATAGCTTGGACGCAACTTTAAAAACACTGGTTTCTCATAAGATTGTGGGTGTTATCGGTGACATTAATTTAAATATTTTGGAGCCTGATTCACAGACAGACCAGTACCTTAATCTGTTTGCTGAGCATGGACTGCTGCCTGCCCATCTTTTTCCTACAAGAGGTATGAACTGTTTAGACCATGTTTTCCTCAGAACTAAAGGAAAGGCAACTACGATAGTCCTAGACTCGATGTTCACGGATCACGCCCCAGTGATACTTGTCTGTGACCTTAAACTGAAAGCACCTAAAAAAACTCGGACATCTATACGCGTTGACCATGCTGCGGTTGTAACTGACCTGCGGCAAACTGATTTTTCATCAGTCCTAAATGCTTCAAGTGCAGAGGATGCCGCGACAGAACTAATTACGACAATTTCCGCAGTTATTAAAGCAAACTCACATAGTGTAACCATTCCCAGTAGAAAAAGAATCCTGAAACCGTGGATCACCCCTGGTCTATTACGTTGCATTCGAAATCGTGATAGACTACAATTGAGATTAAGGAAGGATCCTGAAAACACTGTCCTTAGACTTACTTTCACACGATATAAGACCTTCTGTAATAAACTGCTTAAAAAGGTGAAGACTTGTTATGAACGTGGTGAACTCCAGAAAGCTAGTGGAAACCCAAAAAAAACTTGGGACCTTATAAAACAGTTCACTAACATCAACCAGAAACGATCACAGACATCTAGCGAGTTGCTAACTGTGTCACATGATCCTGCCTCTGCCGTGAACACAGTGAATGAGTTTTTTGCTGGTATGGGAAAAAAGTTAGCCTCTAAATTGCTTGAGTTTTCGGGCGAGAGTGACAATCCCCAGGGTGCAACCGAATCCAGTAAAGAGGGCCCGCCCAATTCCATGGTACTGTATAGTGTCGATGATAGTGAAATCGAGTCCATCATCAATAATCTTAGAAGTAACTGTGCAGTGGGATGGGATGGCATCCCGGCTGGCATTCTGAAGGCTGCCAAATGTGTACTAGTACCAGTCATAACCCGAGTTTGTAATCTTGGCTTGAGTACTGGTATATTTCCTAGGGTTTTTAAAAAAGCTGTTGTACACCCCATACATAAAAAAGGAGTTAAGGACAATATGGATAATTACAGGCCTATATCAGTGTTGAGTTCTATTTCAAAGATATTTGAAAAGGTTTTAAATAAACGATTGATACGATTTCTTAACAAAAATGATATATTTGCCAAAAATCAATACGGCTTTCTGCCTGGAAGGTCTACAGAGGATGCCATCATGGATCTTTTGGACTCTACTGTTCATAACATAGACCGTAAAATTAAAACAGTTGGGATCTTCTTGGACCTATCCAAAGCTTTCGATACGGTTTCGATCCCTAAACTGATTGCCAAGCTGGAGGCGGTTGGGGTAAGAGGTGTTGCTTTGGACATTTTTAAGAGTTATCTCAGTGGTCGATCACAGTGCGTCATTATTGACGGTCACGTTAGTAAGGAGGAGAGCCTGAATTTTGGAGTTCCACAGGGCAGTGTCCTTGGACCAACTCTCTTTCTTGCCTACATCAATGACCTTTGCAAACTGTCAATCCCTAAGTGCAAAATAGTGACGTATGCTGATGATACAGCTCTGCTCGTCGAAGGTAAAGACTGGTTGGAGGTAAGTGTTAATGCTGAGGCAGCCCTCAGACGGGTCATGAGCTGGTTAGTGAGTAACCTTTTAACCTTAAATGTGGAGAAAACTAAGTTTGTTGCATTTGGATCGAGGCTGGCTTCTCTGCCCCCAAAATCTTTTTCAATTCGGGCTCACATGTGTAATCCTAGCCAGGAACGAGCCTGTGTCTGTACTAAAATTGCACGAACGCGAAACTTCAAGTATCTTGGAATAGTGATCGACGAAGTCCTAAGCTGGCACGAGCAGGTTGCGGCTACAGTTGGTAGGGTCCGGAAGATACTGTATGTTTTTAGATATTTAAGATGTGTTGCAAACCTAGACACTCTGAAATCGGTTTACTTTGCTCTTGTTCAGTCTATTCTAGGTTATTGTGTGCCGGCTTGGGGTGGAGTGGCAAAAACTATAATGCTACGCCTAGAAAGAGCTCAGAGATCCGTCTTGAAGGTGATGCTATCTAAACCTATCCGCTATCCCACTTTTGAGCTGTACAGACTCTGCAATGTGCTCACGGTCCGACAACTTTTTGTGAGGCAAGTAATTCTTAGGAAGCATGCGCAACTGTCTTTTGATGTCCAACTAACCAAAAATAAGCGTAGGGCTGATAGGGTTTGTAAATCATTACCACGGAGGACTGCACTGGCAGGCCGCCATTTCCTCCATTTAAGCTCAATGCTCTTCAATAAGATAAATAAGGAAATAAATATTTACTCTGTTCCGCTACGAGAATGCAAAACCAAAGTCTCTACGTACCTACAAAGTCGCACATATGAGGAGACTGAAAATATGCTTAAGGTTCTGTCATAATATCAGCAAACTCACTGATATTTTGTCTACCCACTCACTACATACATTACGCACGAACACTCTGTTATTCACACACTTTTACACACACTCACACTCAGATCTCTCTTATCCACACAATCTTACTTACACTCACACTCAGATACTCTTTAATATACCCACGCATACACATGTCTATCTTATATTAATTTATTGAAGGATTCATCTGTATTTCATTATAATATTTTAATTCTTAATATTTTAATAATTATTAGTTTTGTTTTGATTTTGACTTTGATTTTTTAATAATAGATTTTTATTATTTATGGTAAATGTTTGCATATTAGTTTAATTTAGATATTATTATTATGGTTGTAGTGCTTGATTTTGATATTATTTTTAAAGATTGAATTTTAATTTGTAATTCTACTTTATCTATAATTTTAATTGTAACTTTATTTTAATTTTGTTTTGATTTGTAATTTATATTTTTTTTTATTTTAATAGGTATTTGATTTAATTTGTATTTTTAGTGTAATTTTGATTTAAATTTTTATTGATTGATTTTTAATGTTAATTAATTTTTGTTGGTATTTATTTTCTTTTTAATAATGTTGGAACGTTGTCGTCTCCCTTCTGGAGGTGGGCGTTAATGGCTGCGACACAGTCTCACTAATGCGGCCATTTCCGTACACAATTATTGTAATTTGTATACATGTTTTTGTTCCAAAATAAATAAATAAATAAATAAATTTTATACGAGTATATATTTTAGCATAATCCTTATTCGTTTAACTGTCATATTTCACCTACCACTAGTTGTCCCTGCATCACCCAAAGATCGACTGGTAGAAAATGCCTAAGGCATTAAGTCCGCCTCTGTACATTTGTGTACTTGAAGTATTAAATAAATAAATAAATATGTTCCCTCGGGATAATTTTCGATTTTCACGCGGGTGAGGCCGCTGGCAGAGGCTAGTATATAATAATACCATCCACAAAATTAGTCTATATTCGGCTGAAAATTTAATGAACCGGTAGCATAGACAGAACCTCTACCTTTGACCTACTTAACTCTATGACCTATTCTAGTAGGCCTGATGTAACATTATTGAATTATTTCCGTTAATAAAGTTGCTCTGAAACTGAATTGAGTGAACTTTGTCCTTTTGTGACTGTAGTTAAATTTAATTTCAAGTGAGAATAAGGTAAGGGTTGAAGTATTAAACACAGACATTGGTAGAACAAGACAAAGGAAACTAAATTTAAGAAAAAGTTGTTTTTATGATACAAGACATTAAGTAAGCTAAATGAGGTTGAGGAAGTTGAGCTCGTGGCTAAATAATAACAGCCACACGGGTCAATATTCAAGGTTAAGCAACGCTTGACGAGGTCGGGCCGTGGATGGGTGACCATTTCAACATACCGAGTTTCCTCCGTGCCTCGGAAAGCACGTTAAGCCGTTGGTCCCGGCTGTCATTTGAAGATCTTTGACAGTCGTTGCGGGTAGTCAGAAGCCTGAGATCTGACACTAGTCTTGCCAAGGGGTATCGTGTTACTCAGTTACTGGGTTGTGGAGGTCAGATAGGCAGTCGCTCCTTGTAAAACACTGGTACCCAGCTGAATCCGTTAAGACTGGAAGCCGACCCCAACAATAATTGGGCAAAAGGCTAGGCAGATGATGACATTAAGTAAAATAACTTTTTTTAAACTAAGAAGGACAGTTAGAATCTTCTTAATATCTCATTTTCAAAGAAATTTACATAACAGGTGAAATATATAGGAAAGCTCTTAAATATATGCCATCATATCTAACAAATTCATACGATACCCAAAAACCCGATATTCCAAATCATACAATTTTACATTCTGCCATCGATCGAGCACTCCCCTTGATTTCTTTCTAATATATTCTCAATTTTAATAATTCTCATCAGAAAGTCATCGGTTCGTCCAACCGTAGCAACGACCCAGGTGTCCCAGAATCCGTCACTGCGGGACCAAAAATAAAATTCTCTACCCGCACTCATTCCAATCACGTACTTCCGAATTTGTCATATTGGATTTTGGAAGCGGACTCCCGTCATACGTCTCCCCTTAGCTGTCACGACGCGAAAATGAAAACATGTATCATTTCTGCAACATCCCAACAAAATCCTACCTTAATAACACGAGGACAGAGATTAAATTAGCGCTGACACACAAATGGAAATAGAGGATTGTCAAAATTTTCTTTTAAAAAAAATGTCTTGTAATGAAATTTGTTTTTCGTAATACGTGGCTCAAACTTTGTAGACACTTTTTTGGTTTTGTATCGAATAAACTTTATCATTTCGGTTTGGGAACGAATGAAGCTTGAGTTGTGTTTCGTTTCGGCAAATAAAATGGAATGCTGACTTTGCTATTACATTTCCCTATAGATTCAATCTTTGGCGAAGGGTGACATACATTTGTAGCGTATTTGAATCAACGAAAATTCTTTCAAGAAAAAGAAAGATTCAAGCCAACATACTTTTTCGTCGTTTTCGTAAGTAAATCCGAGCAGAAACTTGTAAGTTCAAAAGGGATTTATTTAGACTCCCTATCAATCGCCTCAACCCTGCCTACCTATTTATAGTCGCAAGAAGCGTCGATGTCAAATTAGACACATGGCACAACCCTAAAGCTGACGTAAGCAACATGCCACAAAGCCTTCGGTGACGATGACACCAAGAAATCCACCCTAAATAAAACACCGTGGTTTTTTTTCTTTTCAATACAAATTCGACCTTCAAAGTGGTGTACAAGGGAAAGTTTTTGTTAGCTTTAAAAGCGTATAAATAAATGGAGGTGGAGGAAAATTGTTGGAGTAGTTTTCATTGTGAAAATGCGAATAACAGATTTATATTTGCTTCACAGTAAAGCAATGTTTTAACGTTAAAGTCAAATGTTACAAAAAAAATAAGCTGTTTAGATTAATAACCCCACATTAGGTACAACTCATTCCAAAGTAATGGAAACATTTTTTTCAGGAAAGTTAACTTTAACCACAGATAACAGATACAACAATCAGATACTAGCATATGCCTCATCCCATACAAAGAAACCGTGCTGACGTAACTAGCGTTTTTCATCTGATTATACCGATTATTTTTTGATAAAGCGATCGCGTTCGGTTTCGTTCCACGGCAATAGACAGATCACCATCTATATCCGTGGAAAGGAACGGAACGGAACCGAATGCGATCGATATTCAAAAAATAATCAGAATAATCAGTATTGAACGTCGGCACGGTTTTTTTGTATGGGATGAGACACCACTGCTGTAACGTAACAGTAACAAAAGCAAAACCCAACTCATACAAAACACACAATATAAACTTGATCATAAAAATAATGTCCCGAATTATTTCCTCCACATCTATATTTAGCCTAAATCCCTCAGAACCCTTTCTAAAGGCATTCTCCCACCCGCACAAGCTTAGTAAAATCACGATCGTCGATTTGTTATTCCTACTCCGTCATCAACAAATGTTGCTGAAATGCTGAAAGAGCCACAGTAAAACGCGATGGCCTGTAAAAATAAAACACGGAGTTTTATACTTTTTAGGGTTCCGTACCCAAAGGGTAAAAACGGGACCCTATTACTAAGACTTCACGATCCGTCTGTCTGTCTGTCTGTCTGTCTGTCTGTCCGTCCGTCCGTCTGTCACCAGGCTGTATCTCATGAACCAAGATAGCTAGACAGTTGAATTTTTCACAGATGATCTATTTCTCTTGCCGATATAACAACAAATACTAAAAACAGAGTAAAATTAATATTTAAGGGGGGCTCCCATACAACAAACGTGATTTTTTTGCGTTTTTTGCTCGATATTAATAACGGCAACAGGGTAGACGCTTGAAATATTCACAGAATATTGAGTTGTATATTCACTTCAAAAAAAAAAATTATTAAATTAAAATAAAATAAATTAAGGGGGCCTCCCATACAACAAACGTGTTTTTTTTGCCGTTTTTTGCGATAATGGTACGGAATCCTTCGTGTGCGAGTCCGACTCGCACTTGGCCAGTTTTTTACCCAAATCGCGGTTTTATACGACACTTTGTATTAAGCCTGTGTGACGTATAATGTGAAAGGTATCGCTGTGGTATTGTTAGGATAATATTGTGGAAATCAAATGGAACACGGTACGCTTGAAACTGTGTAGGTTGATACTGTGTAGGCGACTTGATACGGCTTACAGGCAATCCGATAGACTTGACAAAATCTCTAAAAGATAGTATCATTACTTCTTCTTAGCGTGCCGATGGCAAATATCGTAAAACGTAAAATGAATGTTTCGCCGAGTATTCAGCTACTATAACACCATTCCTTGATGCAGTAATTAGGCCATCAAGTATACAGGTGATAGTGCATACGGTGCAGGATAAAAGGTGGGCCACGGTCTGCGAAAAGAAGCCGCTTAAACACTGCAGATCGGAACCGTCTGAGAACCCGTTACAAGTATCGTTGCTATAGCCAATCTACCTACCTAGCTGATAACAAAACAATAGCAAGAGAACTATTAGGTATTCCTATCCTATTTAATGTTCAGAAAAATATTGCATTATCTCTTATAATATCTGCTTTCTGCAGTCTTATTATAACCAAACAAGGTTAAAGCCACCGACAATGCAGTAATAAAAGCTGCACATGTCTTTAAATAATTAATTTACTGCAGAATATTGTGCTTTGTACCCCTCGAGATAAGATTATGTAACAAAGTAGGTTCTACCAGAGAAATAGGTCAGGAGGAACTGAAATTCCTAGATATAAATAAAATTTAATGTGTTACAAAAACGATTACATTCTGACATCTGTAGCTACTGACTCATATTTTATTTTCAGGTCTACTTTTGAGAAACAACGTAGGCAAACATAATGCGTAAACAGTTTAGTTAAAACTAGCTGTGCCCGTGGCTTCGCTCCTGTCAAATGCCTACCCTACCTACAATTTTTTTCTAGAATCTTTCTTTCGCGGAGAATCTTAACACCCGCCATTCAGAAAATTACTTCGAATGCACAACGCCATCTATCTAATATGGAGTTCAACTGTCCGATTATCTGAATTGCGTGTGTTGTGATAATTTTACTTCTGGAACACTTTAAATTCATCTAACTTTTGATAGAGCGAACCGATTGCGATTAAACAAAAACTAAGTAAAACTACAAGTTACGCATATTTTTTATGTAAAAAAGTTATCTATATTGGTTTCGAACATTTTAAGTCATGCGTGCACAAATAAACAGATAAACAGACAAAAATTCCAAAAATGCTGGTAATGGGTTCTATTGGTTATTCTTTAACACCCTGGCTATTTTGTTTGGAAATATTTTCCATGTACATTAACGACTATTCTACAGATTTATTATATGTTAAGATGGGAACTTATACCCAGTTATGAATAGAAATGGCAAATATCAGCTTTGGACATCATAATCCAAGTATCCAGATCTGAAGTGAATATACAATGTAGCACACTTAGAAGCTCCATCCCTTGTATTCCAAAATATTTGCTTAAGGCGTATATATTCCCCAATTTTTACGCCCGCTCGGGGCGAGAATAATATCAATATTGCACCTGCTTTTGGACAGTTTTTTTTGCAAAATATTCTTTGATTGTGCTATTTCATTTATGAAGAAATTCTAGCCATAATTTTTTCTGTGTAAAAATATTTTTAAACATCCAAGTCGTTTAGGAGGAGTATCCAAAAGTAGCGAAAATATACCGTGTTTTTAACAATTTTTTTAAAGCAAAACTATTATTTCTCGACAAAACCGTACTATGTTTCACAAATAATGTACATGAATCAATAGTAAATATAAACTTTTTTACTAGCTTTTTACCTAGTCATTACTAAGGAGTATGCTTTAGAATGTAACCGTTTTACGGCACTAAAGCGGTGGAAGGCCCTTAACAAGAATACTATAGACAGTAATAAATCAAATATTACCACTATGCCTAATAAACGTAACAAAATTGATACTAGCCCTTATGAATATAGTTTCACGCATTGAAAAGGTCCGAATGATCCAGCATTTTGTTGTGGGCTTTATCAAAATAGCGGGAGGGCATTTTAAACCCAATCAACGGAAAATCAAAACGCGGAAAATGGGAGGGGACTCTAACGGAGGGTTAAATTCGTGTTATCGATTTGTTTTTATGACTTTTGCTGACATACCGATTCTATAATCGAGAAACCGAGAATCCGATTGAACCTGTTTGGAATCGATTTGCTGCTATATAGGTGAAAACAGCAATAAGAAGCTTATATGTATCCGATGGTGTTGTGGAAAAGAATTTAGAGGCTTTCACAATTCTTCATTATTAGCTTTACGTTTACCAAAAAAATATCAAGATTGTTACATATGAAAAGCAAAAATTGTTTCATTTCTCTCTGAGTACAAGAAAACATTGTATTTTCCACTCACAAAGAAGCTTTATTTTCGTCGGCTCGTATTCTCAAGCTTATTTACGTTTTAACAAGAAAATTATACGTGTATGAGACAGCATTGTAATTACAGTTCTAGGCTCTCAAAACTTTGAGAATTAATTGCAGGTGCCGGCTAGTCCCCACTCATAGGACTCCTTATAAAGCGTCCTACTCATAAGCGGGTAAGTAAGTGGAGTTGCCAGTCGTCAAAACAACTTAAGAAACACTGTCCCCAATTCTCATTATTACGGTATTTTTTCGCATGCTCACCCCAGATAAATTCCTGTCGTGAGGGGAGATATAGGAGATAACAGGAGCATTATCGAAATACCAATGTCCTTGTATTAAAGCGGGAAAACTGAGAGTTAAATAGCGATTTATTATCCTAAGGGTAAGAGTACGAAGAATGTTTGGAAAATTTTCAATAATATACATTGTATACTGTAAGGCTGCGCGTTGTAAAATATACGATAAGATTTAATCTCCTATGTTATATTGATCAACAGTTTAAGTACAATTTCAATCTTCTAACAACGTGCTTTAGAAGTGTTTATGTTAAGCCGCGTACAGACATTGCAAGACATGCACCGCGCACGCCTCGCAACGCCTCGCAACATTGCGAAGCATGCAATGAGCGCCGTGCACTGCGCATGCCTCGCAATGCCTGTACGCGGCCTTAGATTTTTAGTTAATCATTTCATATTAGGAAGTGTTTTATATTACAAGCTTTTATTTAACTTGCCTTGTTGTTTGGGTCAAATCTTGCAACAGAATTTTAAAACAGTTGTCGCCATCCCATCCATTTGGATGGCAATGCACGTTAAGCTATAAAGCTCGTTTACAAAAAAGGTTTTTTATAACTTGTTCCTGCTATTATGGAAGTAGGGTTTTATTTTTCATTTTCATAGAGTCTTTAGAATACAGGACGGGTCGTAAGATAACCACAATCCTAAGGATATATCAACCCCAGCTAGTTTCTATGTCAGTCGCTTTTTGCTTAGAACGTCTAACTGAGACACACTAATGATATTTCAGGCATCGTACATTAATCTTCGCAATAAGGCTTGCCTGAGAGATTTTACTTACCTACCGTCTAAGGTGATTATGTCACCCTGAATTGAAAAGGTTTTGAAGCCATATTTACACAAAACCTGATTTTTAATCACCATCCAATGTTTTCTAGGTATTAGGTTTTGTCAAGGTGTCAAGTATGCAGAAAGAGACCCAGAGAGAGAACTTAAGCACTCAGAAAACCCAGAAAAGAGTTCTCTGGTGCAGTCGTACAAGGATACCCGACCCCAGCTAAACTGGGCAGAGGTTTAGACAAAGAAGTAGAAGAGTAGTATTGAATCAAAGACAAGATTTATTAAAAACTTGGTCGTCTTGTCTAGAAAAATGTAGGATGGTGTTAATGAAATCAGGCGGTATACTATAGTAATTAAACTACTACTTATCAACGTGAAAGTTTTTGAGGATGGATGGATAAATGGATGTTTGTTACTCTTTCACGCAAAAACTACTTAACAGATTTTGATGAAACTTTACAGAAATTTAGCTTATCCATCAGAATAACACATACGCTATAATTTATAAAGATACTAGCTTCACCGCGTAAAAAGTGTTTTCTTATCCCAACGAAACATTATACCGGGATGATAAAAACCTATGTGCTATTCCAGACTATAATCTATCTCTGTGCCAAATCTCATCCAGATCCGTTCAGCCGTTCTGGCGTGATTGAGTACCAAACATACATCCATTCATACGAACTTTCGCATTTATAAATTAGTAAGATTGGGAGAAGTACTAAAATAACGAATGGAAAATCTACCCCCACTTTGATAAACCCGCAAATCATCCTAAAAACTTGGCAAACTACCTCATAACAATTACAACAGTTCATAACATTTTTACACTTCATTCCGCAATACTAACTTCTTAATATCCTAATTACGAACTATTTAATCACAGGAGTGGCTCGTTACTCCAAAACCACGTTCGGGAAAGTTATGACCACCTCAAATAAACATTTTGCGAATTCCTCGTAAAAATCGTGGTACCAGTTATTGGTGTTTAGTCTCGTACGTTTGGCCATTACAAGAGTATGTACAGTCAGCAAAAAAGTAAAATGTGAAAAATAAAATCTTGCCTAACAAAGACATATCTTTATTACGAAACATTTTGTTATTTAACACAGCGACTCCATATTCTGAATTTAATTCAAACACATTGTCAAATATTTTGCAGCAGCCTGAGATATACTACCTAGTGTAAACAAGAAGACTGTCAATATTTATCTATCTAATACCTTTAAACGAGCAATTCTTGTATATTTGTATGTATATGCCGCATCAAGGCTGGCCGATAGATGCAAACCATCGGGAAGTCAGGATGTATTCCCTTAGGTTAAGACATCGTGTGTGGGCAGGTCGGTGGGTATAATCGTGCAAATGAAATCACATAAGTTATTCGATACACTGGGTTTATTCAAATAGACACAAATTACAAGTTACATTCTTGCTTACTAATATTACGGATCGACACTGATTCTACGACGTCTTAGCTCTACGGCTGTCAGTACTCAACTGACTCAACTGCCATATTCCGCACCTCGCAAGTGCTTATAAAAGCGCGCCAATGCGTAGTTGCTATTGACTGCCGCTAGGGGCTTGCTTGTGATTTGTTTTGACGTCCGTACTATTGACTAAACCCGATATATATATGTAATCTGAATCTGAAACGGCTCCAACGATTTTCATGAAATTTAGTACGCAGGGGGTTTCGGGGGCGACAAATCGATCTAGCTAGGTTTAATTTTTAGAAAACGTCGTTTTCTCTATTTTCACCCGAGCAGAAATCTTTCGCCCAGGTACTTTGGAATTGATTGACAATTGAGGGTCTAGAATCTAGACAATATTGTTGCGTAGAATACTGACAATCACTTTAACACTTTTGTTGTGCAGATGTGGTTTTCTTAGGAAAGTAGAATTATTTCATTCTAACAATTTATATACGTATTTTAAGGATCGCACGCATTCGCAATCTGTCAAAATCAACTCTAATTGCCCGACATTTTGATATTGATTGTCGCTGGGATAAAATCGCGACTTTTATTTTAACGTTTTTTTATATGGTTGACTGTACAAGCCGCCCTTACAACGATATTTCTTTGGGTTTCTTTATTGAAATTCTGTACGGTCGCGAAGTTTCCGATCAAACAAGAGATGGAGTTGCAAGGTTACTTTTTGCAGCCTGCCTAAACTTTATTTTCGTTCATTTAAGGTGGATTATGCTTTGTCTAGCGGGAGTGGTGGCTTGTCAAGATTTTGTTACAGTACGGTTCTTTTGTTTTATCTAACGGGTGATCTTTGGAAGCAATTCGATTTGTTAGCCAATAACAAGCAAATTGTGATCTGCAATTTAGTTAACGAACGATTCAAATGTACTTAATGAGGCTACAAAGGCTTCACGGAGAAGACTTTCGAGAATGAAGTTTAAATATAAAATATTTTTTTAAACAGAGGAATAGTTATTAGACAGTTTTTTTAATAATTATTTCTCTGAAATAATTTAAGGCTATAAATAAATCAGTGAATAAATAAAAACTTTGCCACAAAAAATAAACCGACTCAAAAACAAAAATTACTTTCGTTTCGGTCTTTGGTAAGTACCTCTTACTTTTTTTGTCGTTTTGTGACACCGACTGCCGAAACGAAAGTAATTTTTGATCATTTTAGTGTTTTGCTTTGATTCGGTTAATTTTTTGAAAAGTGTTTTATTTTTCTCTTTTTAGTTTTGGTACACCATCACGATACGATTACTAGTTACGGAGAAATTGGTGGACACACATATACATACATACAAGCACACATACACTTATGAAATTTGGCACACGTGTTAAGAAGCCCACATAGAGTAACATATTATGTGAATATTGTGCAATTCCAACAATATTACACAGGTACATACGTGTCGAATTGATAATCTCCTTTTTACAGAAGTCGGTAATCTATATCTATCTATACATATAATAAATCTGTAGAAAAGTAATTTTTGTACATCGAAAATATTTCCAAAAAAAATAGCCAGGGTGTTAAAGGATAACCAACAGAACATATTGCCGGCATTTTTGGAATTTTTGTCTGCTTGTCTGTTTATTTGTGCACGCATCACGTGAAATGTACGAAACCAATGTAAATAACTTTTATACATAAACATTGTGCGTAACTTGAAGAATTACTTAGTTTTTGTTTCATCGCAATCGGTTCGCTCTATCAAAAGTTAGATAAATTTAAAGTGTTCAAGAAGTAAAATTATCACAACACACGTAATTCAGATACTCGGTCAGTTGAGCTCGATATTCGATAGATGGCGTTGTGCATTTGAAGTCATTTTCTGAATCACGGTGTTAAAATTCTCCGCGAAAGATTGATGACTATAGAAACAAAATAATATGGTCGGTAGGTAAGTAGGGTAGGCAGGAAGGTAAGTAGGGTAGGGTTGAAGCCGCGGGCACAGCTAGTAAATAATATTGACTTTAATAGTTCCTAGTCTAAGACGAATAATGTATTTCATTGCAAAACTGAACTTGTTCCTGTTAAAAAAGTTTCCTTTGCAAGTAACCGGTACTAAATCTATTTGCAAACTTTTCTCAAGGTAGCCCAATTCCGCACACATTCAGCTAACATCTAACAAAGGTTGACAAATAACATAGTACAACAATTTCAAGGTACTCCCAAGAGGTCGCATGGAACACCCCTCCCTTTATGGGCCGATATTGAAATTCTGTGGCAAGATGTGACTTACATCGTCACTAAGGCGAGGAGCGAAAGGGGACGTTCCACATTTACAGAATGTTAAAGTATAGTGAAGGTAGATTTTAGGGATTTCAAGGAAGGAGATATGAGTTAGTGTTACTAGAAAGAGGATTTAATACTTACAGGTTGGTTGCTAACAAGGGCCCATTATGAATGAAATATTTGTTATTTGTCGTGGTATTAGCGACTTACTATGTGTAAATTACGCATAATATTTTTGACGCAAGCGACGGTGACGGTGTTTCTGCGTTGCGATTGACGTGATGCGAATTTGCAACAGCTGAGCAGTAAACAGCAACAAGCTCGTAGATTTTTAAAATGCGAGGTTGCACCGCAGTTTTGTGTTTGGGCCCTTAGGTAGTGAAATGATATCTAACTCGGCAACGATGCGCTGGTCGACTCAAAGCTGCAGAGCCTTGAACACCGACGTCGAGTTGCCAGCCTATCGGTTTTCTATCGGTTACATTTCGGGGAGTGTGCGATGGAACTGCACAATTTCATTCCGCCTAGCCCTTTCCATCATCGGGCTACAAGACCTACCGCAATGCGCCATCGGTACATGGTGAATACCCCACCCATACGCACAAAGCGTTTTGAAAATACTTTCATTGTGCGTACAGCTAAGGAGTGGAATTCCCTGCCGCCTTTGTTGCCTGATAGCTACAACCTAGGGGTCTTCACGTCAAGAGTGAATAGGTTGCTACTAGGCAAGCGTGTTTCACCTTCGACCACATCGTCACTTAACATCAGGTGAGATAGTGGTCAAACGCGAGCCTGTAATAAAAAAAAATAAAAAAATAAACTTTAAATTCAAAGTAGGTAATTTCGTGGAAAGAGAGATGAGCTAGTGTTACTAGGAAAAGGATTTACTAAAAAATAGGCCCGCTTGCTCCTGCCAGAGTTGTCTTATTAACGTTAAGTTAGTTGCTAATACAGGTCATGTATGATATATTTGTAATATAAGCTTGAATTAACAATGCTAACTTCTAATAACCTTTAAATCTAAATTTACTAGAACATATAAGAAAGTAACACGAAAGGCCAATGATATTCTAGTAAACGGAAGGCTTAATAAATTATCTAAAAGTAAGTGTTAGAAGACCTTTTGTATAATAGATGGCCCGTTCTACTGCAACTATAATAGGATATCTTTCTAACAGACTGACTTCTTGACAATTCTAAAGTGCCTGTAAATGCTTTATTTACAAATTAATACTTCGACTTGGAGTTTTGTTTGATAATAACCGACCAACTCTAAAAGAAAGATTAATGTTTGTTTCAATTAAATGAAGACAACTGCGAGTGATAGTAAAAGTTACTAATAAGTTACTTAACTAAGACTTAGTTACGAAGGTTCCCAAAGAAAATCTTTTGCTGAATATTGAAAGTCGATGCGTCATAAGGTTGGTAAAAAATGGAAGTATAAAGAATTTCATTGGAAAACTTCGAGGAAACGCGAGCCGAACTCATTTGTGTCGTCAAAGTTTAGTCAAGCGAAAATTTACCTTATGCTTTGAAGATTTGTCAATTTTCATCTTGGGAGTAATAACTGTTTGGCCTAGTTTTCTTCAGACGTAATATACATATCTAATCAAACTTCTGAAAATGCAGCAGGGTCAGGACCTGGGAACCTACCATAAGCTCTTTAGAGTAAGGTTATATCTATTGTACGCAAGGTACAGATGTATGCAAGTCATCTTAAGAGCCAGCAAGTACAATAAATTAGAAGTTGCCGTTTTGTAAGTTTATATTTTCAATTTTCGGCTATTGAATGTTCTTTTTCTTAAAGAGGAATATTTAACCAAAATAAATCAGTCTTATTTAAATTAGGTAGGTTGGTCTTGATTAAGACTATTTATTGTTTTTACCGCGATATTGTTTAATTTTGTTAGAAGGACTTTTAGCAAGAAAATGGAAACGGAAAATTCAGGAAATTTCCTTTGTTCCAGACTTTACGCAATTCATGTTTAGGGATTTAACAAGAATATTCCCTGAAGCAATTATGCTAACGATTGTTGTCAGTTAAATCTTAATTAATATCTTCCAAAATGTTCTGCATAGTGAAGAAGCAAAATCCTAAATAAATAGATTTAAGTGAAGAATCACTTAAATCTATTTATTTAGGATTTCAGAATAAAACCTATTTAAATACATTTACTTAAAAGAACCGATTGGTAAGTGGCCCTACCATTACGTCAGGCGGTAATCAACGTTGTATCCGATTTTGATTTATAAAAATAAACAAAACTGTAGCAACATTTAAAACACTCGCAGCGTAGGTGGAAATGAACAAATGAATTTTGAAAATGCTATACCCGCTTATGTCATTGTTGATTTTGAATTTGATTTTCTCTGAAACTATCTATGACTGACATAATTTATTCCGAAGCGTACCGTGCCAAATTATTATATTAATATAATCATAATCATGGAATTATAATGTGGAGATGATCCTGTTCAACCTCAAATATTCCACGTACATAGTTAACAACTAAGACATATAATATTCAATTGAACGTTAAGTTTAAAGCGATCTTATTGCTATAAGATAGAACCTCTTAGGCCCTAGATAATAGTATATTATGCAACTAGTGAATAAAGGACGGATTTAAAGCGAGGGCCTTAGATGAATCACGCACAAGTGAAGGATTCTAACAACTGAATCACGACCGTCAGGAGTGAATCATGATGATTGAATCACGAGCATAGCGAGTGATTAAAGTGTTGGAATCCTGAGCGACGCGAGTGATTCATGGCCCTCGATATAAATCCGTTTTATTCAAGAGTTGCATACTATATTTTATACCATGACTACGAGAAAAATATAAATTAAAAGTGGGTTTTATTCACTGTTTTGAGTGAATAAAATAAGCTTTTTAGAGGGGGAATGGTATAATAGTACATTATGGTACAAGTGTGTAATGTTGGTGATTACCGCTGAGGCGCCATTGAGACCCGAGCCGTTAGGTGAGTTTTGGTTTTGGTTTTCGTGGATAGTGTTTTATTAGCCACGTACAAAATAGGTAATTTCAATTTTTCTTTATTACAGAGTAAATAAAAGTTATATTTGAGTGACAGTTTTATTTATTAAGCACGTACAAGTTGAAATTATCTATTTAAATACGAAGTTGCATGAAATGAGCAAGCACTAGAGGTACATTAATTTATTTGTTTTATTGAGCACGATCTTTTTTGTATCGAAACTTTTATAAGAACAAAGCAACTCAACAAAAAAAACTCTATAACTCACTTGTGAATAATAGCAATGAAAAAGTCACAGTTTGATAACGGATATCATTATGTGCCTAATTGCGGTGAAATTAGAGCCACTTTATGAGCAAGTGTGCTGAAAATTTCATTATATCAGCAATAGCAATAGGGATATTTCCTCGGTAGAAAAATGATAATTATATTCAGTCCGCCAGTGAGATTATCAAATAATATTGAACCCGTATTTTTTGCTTTATCAAATAAATAAAAATTGACAAAGATAAAGCGCATCAAAGTTCAGGAGTGAGGGCTTGTGACGTCACTTTGTCAGTATGGTAGCATATGGTGAAGTCACACGATATTTCAACAACGCACTGTATCTACGTATTTTTTTTGTTAACGTGGCAAAAGGAACAAATATTGGTCCTATTGGAGGTTATCTAACTGACGGACTTAATAGATTTTTTGTCATCATCCCTATAAGCAAAACTATGGTATTGACTTCATCTTCTTCTTTATCTTACCGATGATACCAATTTTTTTTTTTTTTTTTCAGATTTCATCCGCATCGACAGCCATATCATTTGCCCCACAAAGGAAATGACTGCTCTACCAAAATGCCAAGTGGTGTCCCTTACATTTTTATTTTTCAATAATCGTTATCGGTGATGGAATATCACTTTGTCTATGGTTCATTGACCGATCAAGAATGGCTTTGAGGTGCAAAGGTGCGGTGGCTAAGCTTTGTGAAGGACCTACCTAGACGCAGAGGTGAGGTGGCCCTAAGTGTACTAGAGTCTGGCCCTGTCAGGCAGGTTCGAACGATTGACTGCGTCGTTATTATGTTAATGTTAAAGGTTAATGGCGTATAGAGATAAGAACCTTCGGTTGATAAATGTTTTTATATAGGGTAAGTTCAAAATTAGTGGTTAAATTCGGCAGACGTGATGGGTTTCGATGTATAACCACGATAAAACAATAAAATCGAAACTACCTACAGCTGACTGCAGCTGGTATCAACGTTACTTATAGTAATAATTGTCATAATTATCGATACACTGCAAAGTCAGCCTAGTTTTTTTGTGATAACACTTTTCAATTTTTCATCAGGTGATGATGAGGAAGACACGGGATATGTGTGTAAATGTCTTAAAAGGTGTAGGAACCACAGTATGAAATACCATTGTGTAAATAAAAATAGTTACCCAATGGTAATCCTACGTCCTACACACTCCCAAGGGAAAAGAAAAGCACATTATACACACACCCGTTTCCATACTTACATTATTTCCTCATAGGAAATGGCAATCTTAGATTTGTCACCCTTTATTTTTACTGTACATGTTTGCAATACACTTTTCAAAGCTTACGTAAAAATTTGCAAACGGAATAGTAAAATAAAATATAGTTTGGTTGTGCTAAATATGAATATCTTCAACAATGTTTTCGTAGAATAATATAGCTCGGTCTGCATCCAATGATAATAACTCGTATGTCAATCAATGTTAATAATCTTTAATGGCTTATTAATATGACTCTGAGTAATGGGTGTGCGAAAGCTTTTACCTACTCATTATCACAAAATAAAATGATAAATTGCGAGAACATGAAAATATTAAAGAGGGTAGTTTTAATAAAACCGTTTATTGGCGCCCAACGTGGGACATGAATATATGAAAATTCCCAAGCCGATTAATTAGACAAGCAATTTATTACTGAAGCTCTTAAAGAGAACATGTCAAAACTATGTTGAAATAAAAATAATATTTCATACACATTAAGGTTTTGGTAAAGCTCGGCTCTATCTTCGTGCAATGACGTATTTTCTACGCACATTTCCGAGAATTAATTTTATTAACTACAAGGCTGGTTTAATGAAAGTCTAACGAAGGCTTTCATATTCCGAACTTTGGTGATAAATATAACTTTTATGAGTAATAACGTTAAGTAATAAGTTGACGAATATTCTAAAGATGTTTTATGAATGTAAATAAAGTTGCAGACACAATTTATTTACATAAGTCTTCAGAATAAAATTACCTTGTTTTCTAAATAAAACTATTACTTGTTTCCTTTCTCAAATGAAGTACTACATCAAACATCACTATCAACAAAGGAACAGAAAATGGTCCATCTTTACAGAACAATGAAACCTTTCCAGTGTACGAGAATCTCGTGAAAGCTGTCCTTTGCGTTGACATATTCGAAAAAAAAAAGTTACTGAACTATGATTGGCGGGAACGTGTGAGAGTTACGTCAGAGAGGAACATTCTATTTTCAAATTGGACACACTCGTGAACAATAAAGCATGTATTACATTTGTTTGAGTAGAAAGATAAGGGTGAGTACTTATTGTTGTAGGTGTAATGTAAAGATTATGGGATAATAAAAGCAGAGTAGGTATCTACGACGGTAGCAGGCGGTAAGTTAAAGTGGAAAGGACGACGCACGTGAAGAGTACTCAACGACTCACTTTATATCTTGTTAGCAAAAGTAGTAAGTACCTGCCTCACTCTATCAAATCTCGTTAATACCTATTGTTGTTAAACAGAATTTTATTTACCTAAAAGTTAGAGCACTTACCTACGTCATTTTGCTCAAACAAGAAGCTAAGTATCCTAAGTCCTTCACATTAAAAAGTACAAAAAAAACTAACGAATAAATATTGAACAGCAAAACCCAGGCTCAACAATATTGTATTACTCGTGAGCTAGGTTTTCCAATTTCAAACTAAATTCATTTGCGAGCCGTCCCAATTCTATCGTAAAATTCAAAATTAAAACTAACGGTTTTCAAAAACGTGCCCGACGGGAGTAGGATGTCACGAATAGAACATATTTTAATTTCGAATTCATTTGGAGCCGGTAAGGCTCCAAATGAATTAAATAGGTAAATCAAATATTTGTAAAATTGACTAGTAAAAATTGATTAATTTGTAAAAAAAACAATATATCATGACATGATTCAAATGTCTCCGTTGTCGGGAATCAGGTCTTTTCTCAGTCGAGAACGCGGTTAGCTCTACCTACTCATAATACAGTTCGGTTTCGTAGATGTCACAATATGGCAAAAGGTTTTTTTGCGGTTTGCGGCTTTTCTAGAACTGAAAACACAACTGGTCCAGAAGAGTTTTTGATACCTATTAGAAACAGAATCGATTGGCATCAGCTTTAGTTTTTTTTATCGTCAATACAATTAGCAATTACTTATTATAAAAAGTAAGGACAGACACTTTAGGTACAGCGCGTTACAACGGTTAAAATATTTGCCCTTACTGCCCCTTTTCAAAAATCCTATACAGGGTTGGATTTTTTTGAAGGTTTGGTACTCATAGTTAGTAGCTCTTACGGGTAGTATGTTATTCTGCGATTCAAATTTTGAATTGGATTCAAGACTTACAGATCCGTTTCGCTTAGAACCTCAAATTCGTGGAACGGTTTAATTAAAGCGCTAAATGCAGTTCCAAATTAAATGTGTGTACATGAATAATTTACAGTTAGACGATTCTGCCAAATATTAGCGCGATACTTCACATTTCTCGCAAAACTGAAATTGCATTTTCACATAAATATCTACAACTGTTATACTGAAAATGAAATATTCTCGTGTAATACGTGTATGCTTAATGAATGACCTACTCACCTACATAGGTACTGTTTATTTCCTACACAGAACCGTACATCGGCATCGATTCAAAATGTTGTTGAATTAGGTATTTTATCTATGTTTGCAATATTTGTAAGTATGTGAGAACCATGTTCCTATTTATCAATTTAATGAATTTACCTGTTATTGCTTTTATTACTTTATACCTGTACGTAGTATAGTGTGTAGTGCTATTTTTGGGTGCATCGTCCTCACATATATGAATTTATTAATGTATGTACTTATGTAAATATTGTAAAACAACTATTTTCTATAAAGAGTAAGTATGGAGTTACTTGTGCGTTCCTCTCCATAACAAGCTACTTTTCCGAATGCGGTAGAATCAATTTTTATTACTTGTAAATTTTTATTTTTATATATTTTACGTGACGCTTATTGGCCTAATTGAAATAAATATATTTGACTTTGACTTTGAATGATTACGAACTCGACACTTTAATAATGTTTTACCTGGTAGGTACATCATTTTTATGTTTTGGTGATAGACCAATTTCATCATAATTATTTTAGCCGAAAGACGTCCACTGCTGGACATGAACCTCGCCACACCATACCATGTGTACTTATGAAAAGCAATAAATATTTTTTGCTGAAGGCCAATAACCGCAATTGACAAACGAAATATGTAGTTCTACACCTACACTATGAAACTACAAGTTAGTCTACCGAAACGACTTCCATATATCTGGCAATAATTTAAACTTTAATAACAGTTGGCTTTGTTCATACTTATGTATGGATACAGGACGAAAATAGCTGTCTAATCCAATATTTAAGGTTTTAATAACTTCGTTGTGCGGGCAATTTACGAAAAGTTGAAGCTTTAGTTTTACGATGTGCAAGAGCTCTGTTTAATTGCATGACTATTTATATATTTAGACTTCATGCACAAAAAGTACAAAGGCGGTCTTAATGCCTCAGGCATTCACTATCTTAGTCTTATAAGAATAGTATTGTTAGCAAAAGTGCCTTTACCCTCTATCTTTATCACACTAAAATACTATAAAGGCGAAAATTTGAGAGTGTGTTTGTTAGTTCTTCACGCTCAAACGGCTGCACGGATATGGATGAAATTTGGCACAGAGGTAGATTATAGTCAAAAATAGCACAAAGGATACTTTTTATCCCGGGTTCCTTAGGGATAATTTTTGACGTTCTTGCGGGCGAAGCCGCTGACAGAAGCTAGTGATTCATAAATTCAGCAAAACTAACAACTGAAAGACTAGTCTCAACTTTAGTGTTCTTCTTCTTGGTGGCGATAGTAGGTACAGCCAAAAATTGGCCCAATACCTACTTTGCCACTTCCACTGCATCTTAAGGAGTTGGTCTTGAGGAAGACCGGTTTGTACAATCGTAGTGAAAGGATTAGTAACCTAGACTCTGCGTTTAGAGTCCATGGTGCGCTGGATGTATGGCGGATTGGCTACCAGTGTTTAAAAATTATATTCAGTTTTATCTTAGTGCCTTTGGGAATTTAATAATACACCAAATAATATATACAATTATACACCCATAGACACTCTCATTGCCACCAAATTATCGAGCGACAACTAACTAAAATGTATTTTACAAACAACTTTCTCACAAATCACAAAATCTAATCCCAAAAAAACCCTTCGTTCATCAATAACCCTCTTCATTACAAAACAAATCTCTAACTGGAATGACAGCTCCAAACTTTTTGATTCGGTGAAAAACTGTCTCAAAAATTCATTAAGTATCGCCGTCAAGTTAAGTAATTAAAGGGCAATGGAATTCTCAATCCCCCTGTTACCTTATCCAAGTCGGATTTGATTAAGAGGAAAGTTATTAATCCATGTTTTAAATCGCTGACGATGATATAAACGGGTCAATGAATTTTGCAGTTCAGCGAGCTAAGCTCGTCAAATTTGTTTGTAAGCATAAATAATATGGTGGTGTTGTTCCTGATAGAGTATTCTGTATTAACCAGGACCTAGACTAACACCTGGTTTCTCAGCGCTAAATTAAAGTGACAAATTGCCAAGCACGCGTTATCTGCTGTGATTGGTAGAATTAATGTTCAACAGCAAATCACAGCAAATAACGCGTGCTTGACAATTTCTGACATTAATTTTGCGATAATTGAGCGTTGAGAAACCTGGCCAAAGCGACAGTTTATCAACGATAAATGTTGTCAAAATGTAACAATAACTGTGATTAACAAGTTTGTCAACGATAACTGTTGTTAGCATGTGCTACCGTTATGTATCGCTGTCAATCCCAAACATTTCGGACTTTTGATAGTCGCCAAGAATAGTGCCAAGTTGTCAAGAGCCCTTTTCTTCGTGTAGATATCGAAACGGGAACTAAAGTATCAGCAGAAGGTACCTTCCTGCTAACTGATAATGGTAAACTCTGTAAAGTATCTGCCATGCTTTGTGATTATAGAAACCGTTTAATTTTACCGTTTTTCGGCTAAATGCGTTTTTTTATCAATTGTTAGCCTCAAATAAGTTGGAGAGTTAATTATTTGACCATTTATTATACTATTTTTGTAACCATTGGTTAGCATATTTATTTGAGTTAACTAAGGATAAAAAACTGACCCTTAGTGAACGTTCTTTTCAGAGACACGTTCAGCAATAAACGGTAAAGGAATGTAAAGGTTGACATGAAATAAATTGTTAAAATCTTAGCCTTAAAGGTCAATTATACTTAATGCTTTAGTAACATCTTGTACAGCATAGATACAAGAATGGGTATACTGTAGTACATCCTTCAACATTATATCGTATTTATATATAGCATATATTTGTGTCTTATAATTAAATCAAAATTATCATAGTTACCACCACCAGTTCACCAGAGTGCACCTACCACTATTTTTCTCTGCATCACCCAAAGGTTGACTGGAAGAAAATGGCTACGGCATTAAGTCCGCCTCTGTGCGTTTCTGTGCTTAAAGTATTAAAAAAAAATAAGCGATTTAATAGTGTTAGATACATATCCAATTTGAAACCTATAGTCAATAAAGTATCATCCCTTTCCGATAACATCAAAGACAGCAAGCCGTATATGAAGCATGGCATGAAACCCAATATCCTGTGTTTACTAACAGGCCGACCAGTATTGATTTGCCTACACAAGTATCTTCTCTAAAGCCGTATTAGCCTGTCTTTCCGTAAATTAAGTTGCACGTGTTATCTATATTCAGAACATCGATTTTAAATGGAGGTGATATATTCAGATAGACAATCTGAACTTATGTATTTCGGAATGGTCGAAATCTCACCTAATCTTTGAAATATTCACGGATAAGCAGAGTGAGCTTTTTCTACTAAAACAAGTAAACAAAGCAGCTTTTTATGTTATTTATATTTCCCTCAGATAATCGTGAAACATTTGATAGAACTAATTGACTTGTAAGATTTACTTAAAAACCTTAAATATTGCTATAAACTGAAAAAAATATAAATAATTTATCTGTTCTTAGGATCATAACAAACTTTCACATCACTAACTTGTGTAATTTTACATACCCACGCTGAAAAGACATGCCTACAACTACACAAACTTTCTTAACAAATCTCCCAACTTCGGTAGCCCAAGACAGAATCTAGGCAACCATTTTACAGCCGCCACAACAAGAGGCGACTATTCGCTAACTAGTCCCGGTCATGCTCGTGACTTCAGCAAAGTTGGATCTTCTAAAATTTCCATCGAGACTCGACGAACTTTCTCGTCCGATGCATAACGAACCTTCACGGACCGACGTGTAAGGAACAACAGAGTTGAATTGAGTTATTGTTTATGGTCTCGATAATAGAAGGGTTTTACGTAATCAACCGCATCTATGGTTTACAATACATGGTTCTAACTTAGATCGTGAGATCGACGAATATAACAACACCGTGACTTGAAATCAACAAAGACATATTGTTGACAAAAACTTAACTCTTAAGGTTACACTAGTCGAAAATTCTTCCATACAAACGTAGTCTAGGGATTATTCCACTGTTCGACATTGTACGTTAAAAATAAATAGTGATATCAATTTGTCTCATCATTATCTAGCCCTGTATGGAAGCGAAAAAGTAAAAAAAGAAAATATTTGAAAGTTATGAGTGTCGAAAGTTCCACATTTCGACACTAATTATAACGCATTTTTGGGCGCTTAGGAAAATTGGAAAACGACCTCCATACAAGGATAGATTAGTAGTTCAACAAAGCATATAATTTTATTTTGAACAGATAGATTTAGTCGTTTTTTCATGATATCTAGACTGCCAAAGGTCTGTTTATAAAATTTCGCGCGCTCGGTTTCGTCCTAAATCATTATCCATTTCACTACAAATTTGCAAAAGCGTGTATTCGCACGCGAACTGGCTTCCTACTGCTCATCACAGCATCTATCTCTTCTGCACGTGTTGTCGGTTGATATAAAATGCATTTTAACCTCGCGCACAAAATGGTTCGTGCCGTCGACTAGTGTACCCTTAAGTAGCCCACAGTGACAAACTTTTTTAATAATTTAGACCCTATTCAATTATGGACCAATTTTTAAATAGTCATTTAATACGGGTATTTGACATATGTTGTGTACAAAAACTGTCAAACCACTATTTTATCCTAAGGTTAATCGGCCCTCAAGGAATAAACGAACAGGAACCCACCTACAAGGTTAGGTAATTTGATTGGCCGTTACTGATCCAATGGTAATAGCTAACAGATAGCTTGACAGAAGCGTTACTGAACTACACGTTGCGTGGATAAGCTTGATCCCGAACTTCTCATATATTCTAGAAATAAATACTTAGACTTGGGCTTGCCAATACTTCAGTTTTTTATGCGTCACAGAATGAATTTAACACCTCAAAACTATTTTTAAACAAAATAGCCTTCTATATAATTTCAACAGTCAGCAACCCGCACAACAGCAGCTGCAGTAGCTGTGGTTGTTCAGTTTTAGGTCGTAGGTTCCTCTTTTTCTTTCTTTTTATTACATCACCACTTCTCTCAAAAACGGTGAAGGAAAACATCGTGAGGAAACCGGCATGTCCTAGAACCAAAAATTCGAAAACATGTGACATCCATCAACCCGCATTGGGCCCGCGTAGTGGATTATGGCCTATCCCCTCTCACAGAGAGGAGGCCTGTTGCCCAGAAGTGGGAATATTAATAGGCTGATGCTGTGATGTGATGTGATCATTTAAACGATATTGAGCCATCAGCTAGCGTGCACTTTATTAATTCGCATCATGGTCATAATATTGTTAATAGAGAACGAACACGCGCAATTAATAACGACCAATTAAAGGCACATGCAAAGTCCAGCTACACGTTAGTCATTAGCAAAAAGAACAGTATCACTTACTGCTAAATAGTTCTAGACATCAAAGTATTTTCAGCTACCTATTCATTTAACTAGACTACTAGTGTTCGACCAAAGCTTTGACTTCGGTTTCGGCCTCTTTTACCCAAAATTAAAACCTTCGGCCAAAAATACCACCTTCGGCCAAAAATAACAGTATCTCTTACTGCTTAATAGTTCTAGACATCAAAGTATTTTCAGCTACCTATTCATTTAACTAGACTACTATTGTTCGACCAAAGCTTTGACTTCGGTTTCGGCCTCTTTCACCCAAAATTAAAACCTTCGGCCAAAAATACCACCTTCGGCCAAAAAGAACAGTATCTCTTACTGCTTAATAGTTCTAGACATCAAAGTATTTTCAGCTACCTATTCATTTAACTAGACTACTAGTGTTCGACAAAAGCTTTGACTTCGGTTTCGGCCTCTTTCGGCCAAAATTAAAACCTTCGGCCAAAAATACCAGCTTCGGCTAAAAATACCAAACTTTCGGCTTCGGCTGAAATGAGCCGAAGTTTTAGCCGTAACCAAGATTTCTAGTAAACGCTAAAATTAAATTGTACTGTTACGAATTATTTTAATGTGTTATTATTTCTGACAATTTTAATCAACTCGTTAAGTTTTTTACATATAGTTTAAATAAACTTAAAAAGGGTTACCTTAGGGTACCTATGGACAGAAATTCTGAAAAAAGCGTAATTTAATTTAAACTTAATCCTCCGGCTTCGGTTTCGTCTTTGCTCGAAGCTAGTGGCGATAGCCGATTAATAGACTTCGGCTTATGCTTCCGCCAGAAATCAACCATCAGTCGGACACTACAGACTATCAACGGGCTCATTTTCAACCCCATAACTAAAATAATAGATATTTCTAATGAAAATGCCGTCTTTGTCCTTAACTAAACCCGTAATTAGTTCCCTAACTATATAAGTTAGTTTGTTTATGCTAAATCAGGAAATGGCCGCTGAAACCATAAGTTGGTAAGCGATGAAAGTTATTTAAACTACTTGAAAGGAAGTCATAGAAAGCAGCTGTTGTTTGTCAACAATTTTCTTAGAGAATGTTAGTTTTGATTACGTTTATTAGTAACTAGCTGTGGCTAGTTAATTATCCTTACCCTACTCTACTTACCTACCCTACCTTCTTACTTACCTACATACATACCTACCCTACCTACCTACCAATTTTCTTTTTAGGGTTATTCTGCGCCGGAGAATCTTAACACCGCCATTTAGAAAATTACGTCAAATGCACAACGCCATCTATTGAATATGGAGTTCAACTGTCCGAGTATCTAAATTTCGTGATTTTTGATATTTTATGGTGAAAGAGGCAATCTAAAATCAACACTAAATTATTGTTCTAAACTAAATTTCCACAAACAAACATCACACACATCTCACAATCAGAATGCCTTTGTACCCCTGACCAAAACCGACATAATAAAACCGTATCCTGCGGTTTTCACTAAGGAACGAAAACATTCGGTAAACTTCTGTATGCAAACCGCGCAAACGAACCGAGAGTCCTCTCTCTATTGAAGTTTATTTCTTACAGTGTAACACAGTTTGTAGAAATAAAATGTAAAACCACAAGTTTTCAGCTTGGCTCACCAAAAATGTTGTAGAGTTGTTTTATGTGTTACCTGGAACAGAGGAAAGAATTTTAGGTCACAACATGTTGTTTAAGTAATATTTATATTATGACAGGAATTTCAGGAGAGCGGTTTTTGAAATAACATCATAGCACAACAACACAGCTCTGCCAAATCCGTAAACAATTTGAATAACATTATGTACTAGGTTTCACAAGCAAAGATTCGATGAATAACATACAAACTTATAACAATCGAAAGAGCCTTAAGGTTACACATATTACACTAGTTGATAATTCTTCCATACAAATGTAGTCTGCGGATTACTCCAATGTTTGACGATGTACGTTCAAAATAAAAAATGTTATCAATTTGTCTCATTATTATCTAGCCCTGTATGGAAACATAAAAGTAAAAAAGATTTGAAAGTTATGAGCGTCGAATGTTCTTTATTTCAACACTAATTTTAACGCATCATTAGGCGGCAATAAATACCATAAGAAGAAGGAAAATTGCAAAACGGCCACCATACAGGGATAGGTTATAGTAGTTCAAAAATGCAAATAATTTATTTTTTTAAATATACATTTAGTCGTTTTTTCATGATATCTAGACTCCCAAAGGTCTGTTTATAAAATTTCGCGCGTTCGTTTTCGTCCTAAATCATCATCCATTTCGCTACAAACTTGCAAAAGGGCTAATCCGTACGCGATCTAGCTTCTTACTGCTCATCACAGGCAGACATTTTAACCCCGCGCACAAAATAGTTCGTGCTGTCGACTAGTGTACCCTTAAGGAAAAAGGCTAGCACATCATCAAACAACTCATTGCGTTCCTAAGATTTCACGGTCAAAACAATCTAAAACAATAGCCTTAAACAAATGGGAAGACGACCGTCAGTGGAAATTAGAACTGCCATTCATGGAAACCCTTAAAACGCGATCCCGGATTGTTCCCGGGGGAAATTATGGACTTAGCACCTGACAAGGCTCAAATTTTAATGTAGCTCCCGTAGCCCCTTGTAGCCACGAATAAATTAACGAGTTTTTGTTGATTTGCTCCGCGTTTTTTATCAGGCGCTTTCTGTAAACAGACGTGGGATGTAGATTTTGACACGTTGATACGGTGTGTATGATATACGCCTTCTATTCTCAACAAGTAAATACTTTTGAGTGCTTATTTTATTTGGAACCCTCGCTTCGAGCCTTACGGGGCTTTTCTTATCAGAATGTATAAGTTTTATAACACACAAACTCGAAACAAAGTCCTCAACATGTTTCAAATGCTTAAGGACGCCCTAAAATTATAATACCTGTACCTAAAAAGTAATTTTGAGCTAACTTTATACCAAAACTGCTCCACTTAGGTGTGCTTGGTAGGCTAGTTTCAAGCGAAACTTAGACCCTACCGAGTATTAACGAACCAGGTACAGTCCCAAACTGAAATGGTTTAATTTAGCCTAACTTGCTCTAAATGATGCTTAGAATTCCCAATCCTCAAGAAACCCTAACGCGATACCGCTCTCCATATGTATGCAAAGTGGGTATTTAAGAGGTTATATTTAGGCCTTAGGTCTGGAGTATATAAACAGACTTACAAGATTTTGTAATGAAAGGCTTATACACGTCCCGACTTAACCTCAGTGGTTTCTTAAGGAGTGAATGTGGCAATATTAAAGTTTTACCGCAAACGGACCCTTATCTCGTCCGCCGGCGCCTAACGTTGTTACAAATTACGTTCGGACGTGTTGCAAAGACTATCTGGATAAGTGGTAGCTGAGCTTGTTAATGTATCGTTTATACTGTCTTTATTATTTCAATGAGATTGGCCGTTAGATACGGGATGCAGTTTAAGTTTTTAACACGCTTTTATTAGCTTGGTATGTATCTATGTATCAATGTAACGGAATCTTTGAACGTGATTTTCACCCCTTTCCCACCCCCGTGGGATTGATTTGAAACTTTGCACACTTATCAAGAACCGATGACAATGCAAAAATTTAGTCAAAGTCAAAGCCAAAGTCAAAATCAAATTTGTATATTCAACTAGGCCAATAAGCGGCACCTTTGAACGTCAAACAAAAATTAAAATTTACAAATAATGAAAGTTGATTCTACCGGGCGCGTTTAAATAGTTTGTTTGTGTGTTTGTTGTTTGTTTTGCCTTACCAAGATCTTCAGGATTAGCGACTTTTTAGTTCAATTTACCATTAAAGCGTATTTTTTTAGTTTTTAGAACTACATTTTTTTAAATACCCAGACGTCCGCGTCACGTCAACTTACGTCACAGTCGTTTGCAATTACAAAAAAAGTTTGTATCTCGCACTTATAAAACCAAATAATAAAATAAATATAGTTAGCAAGGCGTTAGTAAAACAATAATTGTTTTATTACACAGACTACAAAGAACGTAAAATGCTCGCTCAAAAGCGCCTGTACACTTATGTGCGGCAATAAAGCGCATATATTGAAACGGCCCACATTTTTCAACAGGCGCTTTGTAGCTCTGATGTGTTCTGTTAGATGTTGCGCATACTAATGTCTTGTTTACAGAATATGTAGTTGCTTAGACTATGAAAATGGTAGGTGGTAGTAGTTGCTAGTAGGTACTTTTTATATCTATAAGCCAAAACTTCATCAATAAGAGTCAAACGCCAATGCGTCTGAGAACTTATTTTGATTATACTTCAATACTTCATAAAAGATAGCTTGATCTCTGCGTCATATGTCAAACTCGATAATGTTAGCCTGTTAAGCGCTTTTCTTACTGTATTGATACTGACAGCTGTCGCAGAAATCAAGCTATCTTTTATGAAGTATAGTGTAGCTTTTTTGCACGAATACGTTCGTTTTAAGACATTTGATTTGTTTTATATTTCACTTAAAGGTTAATTAACAGTATCAGGCATTCCATAGAAAGTCCATTATTTCTTAAACGATGTAAAAAGCCAGACCACTTCAAAAATAGTAGCTGAAAAACGTACTAATCTGTTCCAGAGCCTTCGTCTACATCATTAACACAGCTAACCGCCGAACTCTTATCTCGTGGACGTTAACGTTAACGTTACAAATGATGTCACGTCCTCGGATACAACTTGATACAACTATCTGCATATCTACCAGAATTTCGGGCTCCTGTCCTAAAACATATATAAATTAATATATAAAACTTTAAAATACAAAATGATAATTCAAAAAGTCCATGTCGAAAATGAACGCTTTTAAAAAACTGCTGAACCTTTACGTTTCGTGAGTGTACATATTACATGCTCGTTAGTCGGGCTTGTTGCATGAAAACTGTAACTTCGTTAATGCTGTCTCTTCAACTTTTTCGTTACATTTTCTGATGCGTTTCGCTTTGCAAAGTTTTGGGCATGGATGCTGGGTTCAGTTTGATACGGCTCATTTATTATTGATGAACATGGTACTCGTATCTCGTGTCTTGTTTCGTGCACATACTGCATCGTATCTTCTTTATCTAATAGACTGTAATATCAAAGAATAACTCTTTTTCATTTTGAAAAAGATAAGTTTTTTTATGGCAATGGACTGGCCATATTCACCATAGAACAGATTGACTGTTGTGTCATGTGGAAGGCTGCGAATCGGCAAACATAAGGTGAGATGCCCTCAGGCTCGGTGGGGTGACGAACCTCGCAGGCTGGCTTGTAGCAGCTGGATGTTAGTTAAGAATCAAGATGAATGGCTTCTGGATAACTCTTTATCCAGCTGTGACTGCTATAGGTAGATGATGATGAGATGCATTTGTAGATTACTCAATTTTAAAACATTGACCTTATCTTGTGGAACTTCACAAAAATAATTTCCTTCCTATTTGCCTCATAGACTATTTAAATTTAACTTTTTGATAAATTAAATTATCTGCTAATGACAGTGTCAGCAACCACAACACATTTATAAGTTTCCTAAACAGAAAAAAAACTGTAAATTATTTGAATCTTTGTTTATACAAAGCCTTAATTAAATTGTTTTGGAAGACACATAGCTTACCAATTTTTTTACTATTCACTGTTAAAAGTTAAACAAAAGATTGAAAGCTTTCGAATGCAAATTGGTTTATTACAAGACTTTTAAGAATAAAGTTTTTAGAAGAATAAAATTTTCTAAAAGACATTGCGGTATAGGCAAGAGAGATTTATCCAAAAAAATGAAACCTCAAATTGTTTGATGTGCAAAAGTTTTAAGTAACACACACACTCCGTTTACTTACTTAATGAAGCGATGACTTTTTTAGGGTTCCATACCCAAAGGGTAAAAACGGGACCCTATTACTAAGACTCCGCGATCCGTTTGTCTGTCTGTCTGTCTGTCTGTCCGTCTGTCACCAGGCTGTATCTCATGAACGGTGACTGTTGAAATTTTCACAGATGATGTATTTCTGTTGCCATGTAAAACACTGGTACTTAGCTGAATCTTGTGAGCCATGTTCGATAACTATGGAATTTTTTGTCGATTCAGTTTTTGGAAATTTTGAAAAATGCCGTCGACAAACAAATCAATAAGTCAGACTCACGAGGTCTACAGCTTACAGAGCCACTAGTACTATTTTAGTTAGATGTTTTTAACAAAAAAGGTTTAGTCGTTTTTAACGGTCAACGTACTCGTACAAAAATGTGAATCTAGAAGAGTTCCTTGCTTCACTACGGAACCTAAAAAACGGTGTCTATCGATATTTATTCATTTAAAGGAAGTCGTAGGTGTCCAAATGCTCAATATATTACTATTAGTAGTTTAGGTATGTTGCCACAATTTGCATAAGTAGTCACCATTACAGTCTAGCTACGTTATGTAGTAATTTATCAAGAAAACGGCATCTTGGAAGTTAGAGGACGGTTCGAATTCCAAACTCGTGAATAATGTTGGTGTTATTATTCCTACGGAGGGAGGGTCTTGGGTCTTGTTTGATAGTAACATACTTCACAATACGGACGTGACTTTAAAATTATCTAAACAAACATTACAAAGCGGAAAAAAGCTATAGGTACCTACAGGTTAATATTTCGCACTATTGCAGATTGGTCTGACAATCTGACGGTTAGTCATCTACCTAGCCTTTTTTCCCAACTATATTGGGGTCGGCTTCCAGTCTTACCGGATTCAGCTAAGTACCAGTGTTTTACATGGAGCGACTGCCTATCTGACCTCCACAACCCAGTAACTGGGTAACACGGTGACAAGTTTAATTCTCTCGGGTCTGTGTTTACTTATTTTTCACTCAATAAGCAATCATCATGAGTGGACTTTCACCCATTTTATTCATCAGGGAATTTTTGTAACTCTAGTCGACGGCACGAACTATTTTGTGCGCGGGGTTAAAATGCTTGCTATCTCATCCGGCAACTCGAGCGAAAGAGATAGATGCGATGTGATGAGCAGTAAGAAGCTAGTTCGTGTACGAATTAGCACTTTTGAAAATTTGTATCGAAATGAATGATGATTTAGGACGAAAACGAGCGCGCGAAATTTTATAAACAGACTTTTGGCAGTCTAGATATCATGAAAAACGAATAAATGTAAAGTTTCAAAATAAAATTATTTGAATTATTGAATTACTAATCTATCCCTGTATGGAGGCCGTTTTGCAATTTTCGTTCTTCTTGTGGTATTTAGTTCCGCCCAAAGATGCGTTAAAATTATTACTTTTTTATTTATTTTAACTTTTTTGTTTCCATACAGGGCTAGATAATGATGAGAAAATTTGTTATCATTTTTTATTTTGAACGTACATCGTCAAACCGTGGAGTAATCGCCAGACGTTTGTATGGAAAAATGATCGACTAGTGTAACCTTAACAAAGAATGTTTACGTGTTGTCATTGTAATGCCAAAAAATAGTGGTCTTTTTTGTAGGCCTACGCGTATTTACCGGTTACGTATGGCGTAGTAATCTACTACACGCGTAGAAGCAGCCTTCCGCGTCGTAGTAGCTACATAGACCCACGTGGACGCCACGTGAATTGGATTACTAGAAGCGTAATGATTGGAAATGCTCTTCAGAAAGGTCAGGTGCGTAGTAAATACGTAATCACAACCATCGTGTATTTGATGTACGAACTTATATGAAGCAAAAGAAGTAGGTACCTATGAAGGTATGAAATAGAAAACCATAGCAATCCATAAATATCTACCAACGCATTGGAATGATCGGTACAGGGTGAACATCCCACCCATACGCACCAAACGTTTTGGGAATACTTTTATTATGCGTACAGCAAAGGAGTGGAATACCCTGCCGGAGTCTGTATTTCCTGATAGCTACAATCTTCTAGGGAAGCGTGCTTCATTGTCGACCACATCATCGCTTTCCATCAGGTGAGATAGTGGTCAAGCGCAACCTGTCAACAATAAAATAAATAAACAAACAGGCTTCATGTTTTGGACTGACCGACTTTCAAAAGTTCTATAAACGGTTAAATTGAAATTGATTTGAGTTGGCGTACTTTAGTTGCCGCCTACCATGCAAAAGGCGTGATTTTAATATGTGTCATGTTTATAAAAATCTTTGATGCATCAAGATTCGATCTATGTATCTGCTAATATATCAGGTATGCGAAGTGGTTATAACGGATCATCGTGTCTTTTAGAAAAAACACGCAAATTCTAACAGTATACCATCTCAATCGGCTTCCTAATGATTAATAACACTTAATGTAAACAGTTTTTGGTTCTGTAGGCATGGATGCATACTTAATTACTTACAATATTTGACATTAACCTCATTTGAGTTAATATCAATGATGGTGAAAACGTATAACTTGATTTTTTGGAGTTAATTTGTAATCATCACAAAATATTTCAGAGTTAAAAACTTAACCACAGATAATATAATACAACAGATGCCTCATCCTATACAAAGCAACTGTGCCGACATAACTAGCGCTTTTCGTCTGATTCAACTAATAATTTTTCTAAGAACACTTTATTTTTTAAATACAGCGACGATTAGTTATGTAGTATTTTTTTAACCTTTTTACAGTTTCATTGTACCAAAATGTGTTACAAAACAAATTTAAAAAAAAACTGAGTGGTTGCCTCAGAAATTTAAAACCACGCCATCTATTGGAATCAATTTTAAATGTTCCATTCAAATAATCTTTGAAATGGACATTAAGAGCCCAATATTCCCTAATTTTGTGCTTAGGAGATTTAAATTAAACAAGAACATATTTTTTTATGTCCCTAGAAAATCTTAATTTTTCTTAAGCTTATCACGCCATCTAGTGCAATTTATTTGAACCAAATTCAACAACAAATCAATTCTTTCTTCGCGTTGTGTGCTCGTAGCTAAACGTTCTGTAAACACAAAACCTAAAACATATCTACATTTCCCAGCATATGGGTAACGAATTGGGCTTTACCCTTTTCCCTTGTTGTTATTAATAGCGGCCCGACCAACAAAAGAATGGCGAAAGCCAACAAAGAAAAACAAATGTACATCAGTATGTACCAAACTCCTTGTAATCATGACTGTGATTGCTACTAAGCTGACCCGAGGTCAGACACAAAATAAATCCATTTACCCCTATCTTGATAACTATATTGTCCTCTACTAAGACAGTCTACTACCGAAATGTAGGTAACCAATCACACCTAGTAGCGTAGACAGAGAAAACTATAGACAAATGGTTGCCGTGCCGCATGTGCGATAGAAGATATGCAGATGGTATTGCCATATCAAAGCTTTTACCCCGATTTTTAGCAATCCCAGATTCAGAGCTTGAAGTCCATAATTAGTCTAAAGACATCTGTGATTGACAAGCTGGATCTCACAGTTTTACCCGTTACATTCATTTATTTAAATAATAAATATAGAATTATTAACAAATATATAAATAAATTTTATCATGTTAGATCATTAACTATACATTATAAAATTAATATTTTGTATACCATACATTATATTTTTATTTATGTACATAATTAAATTCACACTTAGGTACAAGTAAAAAAATATTATGATTTTTTATGACATAAAATTATATGGTTTGAGGAAAAATAATTTCAAACGCAGGCAACACCAAATAGTAATATTTTTAGGTAGAACTGACAATGTTTGTTTAGCATAGTACTGTGATGACCTTGAACTAACCGGCACGCGACATGAAACAAAAAATCATATCATGCTATCTCATTTCTTTACATGACGTATGTATAAACCGTTCTCTTTCTTGTGTGTGTATGAGATGCAAGCTATCTAGTCGTCTATAATTTTCTCTGTCTACGCCTAGTGGCAACCGCCAAAATATCTGACTAGATGCCACCCACGGCTCCACTCGCGGTTAATTAGTTTAGCCCCAATATTTTCCTAAATTATAGCCAATATGTTATTCTGATGTAATAGCTATATTACTATAACGTTTCATCATCAGATCAAATTAAAAGTCAAGATGGAACGTTGCAAACAACAAGGTGACGCCGCGCCGGTTAAGGGCCTACATCTGCTTTAGTGCCGTAAAACGGTAACATTCTAAAGCATACTCCTTGGCTAGGTTAAAAGGTTTGAAAAAAAATATATTATTATTGTTTCATGTATATTATTTTTAACACTTGGTTTTTTCGTATAACAAATAGTTTTGCTTTAAAAAAATAATTAACAACACGCTAGATTTTTGCTACTTTTGGATACTCCTCCAAAACGACTTGGATGTTTAAAAATATTTTATACACAAAAATTTATCGCTGGAATTTCTTCATAACTAACACAGCATATGTAAATCAAATAATATTTTGCAAATAAAACTGTTCAAAAGGAGGTTCAATATTGATATTTTGGCATCGAGCGGGCACACGGTACTGCGTTAACATTGGGGCGTATATATCGCCTTAAGACTACGCCTTGCCGTATACATACACAATTATACGCGAACATATACACGAACTTTATTTGAGCTTTTTATTCGATCTGAGAGCTCGACTGACAAGCTAAGGCGTAGTTTCGTTGTACGTGTGTGCATTTAATTGTGTATGTATACGGCAAGGCTTAGTTTTAACCGGCGTCACCTTGTTGTTTGCAATGTTCCATCTTGACTTTTTATTTGATCTAAGGTTGCATCATATTCCATAGTTTATTTATTTAATTTAGGACAACCAACAAAGCATACACCTATTATTACATTTTATAGTGTAGCCTTAATTAAAGGCTGCCACGGCATGCATTAAACATAGGAGTCGGATTTATATTACTTATATAGATAGATTGTTACATAAATACAGTTTATTGTAACATAAATCCGACTTTGAAATACAAATGAAAACTCATTAATTAATGCTGATTTTGTTCGAATAAACCAATCAATTTTGTTCGACGTTGTGCCAACCAAGAAATCAAGAAAAAAATACAAACATATTCTAAATCTTTATTTCTCAGTTGTGAAAAAACAACGGGATCCATCCTCACAAACTTTCGGGTTTATAAAACATACTAGTAGGATTTGTAGTTTTTGTCTTTACTGACATAAAAAACACTATCTACAAAATACCTATACTATGTTAGAATTGTGTATAGTACAGTTCTATAGTTCACAATAATTAATTTTATCATTTACATGGAATATTTCTGTGACAAATAGAACAATTTTCTTATTTCTACTATACTCCGTAAATCTTCCAACCAGCCACACAACGTAATTCAGACATTGCTCTTTGACCTAAAAATAAATTAACCCACCCACAAAATACAGCCCGAAAATTGCATTTAATAAAACTACAACTGTACTAGTTAACCTTAAAAGAGCTACCACAGCCGTGGCGCAACATTTCCCAAGAGAATTAAGTACTTTTAAAACTAGAAGTACAGTTTAATTTTGAGTCATTTCAGGAGCTTTAAGCCAACTTAGTTAGTACTGTATCCTTTAACATTGTCCTGGCATTCAGCTGTTTATGTGATGTCATAAAATGGGAGTTTAAGGCCAGTATTCCAGATGCTCATGATCAACTCAACTCTATCTGGCAATGGACAGTTGTGATTGTTAGGCTTGTTTTTTTTTTACATTAACGTGCTCATGTCCAAGATCCTATAGACGTCCCAAACGTTACCTTTTTTAACACTAAATAAGTGGAATTGAGTAGTAAGTCCGTCAGTTAGATTACCTAAAAATATAGGACACGTAGTTTTTATTTTGCCACGTAAACAAAAAAATACGACTATGTGACAGTTCGTTAAATATCGTGTGACGTCACGGTGTAATAAATGTTATACAGACAAAGTGACGTCACAAGCCCCCACTCCTGAACTTTGATGCGCTTTATCTTTGTACATTTTTGTTTATTTGATAAAGCAAAACATATATTTAATATACTCACTGACGGAATAAATAGAATAAACATTTTTCTACCCAGGTAACATCTATATCAGATGCCCTAGACGTTACTGATAACGTCTGGACTCTTTCTCTATTGAGTACACATATATCAAGCTGAAGAATCATATGCCAAACTGAAGAGTTGTGATTGGTTGGCAGTTGATTGGTAGGTGTGGCCAATTTTTAATTTGAGTCGAGTATGAGCATCTGGAATACGGGCCTAAGGCTGTGTACAGACTGATTAGAAAATATATTGCCACAGATATTGTCGGTGTTTTATTTTTGACCACAGTCATTGAAAGTCGTTACGGATAGTCAGACACCTGAAAGTGTAACTGCCAGTCTTACAAGGAATCTGGTTACCCTGTACTTAAACAGGTTGTGGGGGTTAGATAGCTTTCGTAAAATACTAGCTTTCGTAGTGGCTCTAAGACTTCGTTCTGGACACCATCCCACCAAAAGATTTGGTCATCTGATGGAAAAACTAGATGCCCAAAATCGTGATGTGTGTGGAGTTCTTGATGATGTCCAGCATCTTTTGGTGGAATGTGTTAAGAACCAGACTGGTAGGGAGCGATTGTCAAGTAAAATCAATAAACTCGACATGGGTACGTTTTTTGAAATCCTTACTGATACAGGAAGTGATACTGCTAGAATTGTTTATGACATGGCAATGTGTTGATACTAAAACTTTTTGAAAATGTTATTAAAAAAAAATACATAATAAAAGTTGAAATATAAAATTAGGTGAGGTTACGATGGGGTTGCCATGCCTTAAAAAGATAAAAGTCCTTAAAAATAAAGATTTAAAAAAATACTAGCGTTCAATTAGTTAGACTGTATGTGTAAGCCGATACTAACATAGACAAAGGCTCGGCAAATGATGATATCGCTCTATGAAAAAAAAATTAAGTGCTACATAACGTTCTCAGTTCTCTCTAGTCAAAGTTTTCACTTCGCACATTTAGGGTTCCGTACTAATTTATTAGCATTATATTGGTTTTTGTTAGTTATATATACGTAATAAATTAATAATAACGCAAATATAAATGTGGATGGATGGAGACGGAGAGGAAGGCCAAAGAAAAGATGGATGGGCTGTGTGAGGAACCGAGGAGTTATTAAAAAGAAAAGGGATACAGTGGTAGCGTGACAGGAGACATGACAGTATGGAAGAAGAAAACGTGTTGCACTGACCCAAAGTAACATGGGATAAGGGCAGGAATGATGATTATCACCGAATTTCAAGTTCATAGGACAATGGGAAGATAAAAAAATCTTCGGAAAAAAATGCGTGACAGATGACGGACTGTCAGACAGACAGGCGAAGAGACAGACGGACGCATGAGTGACAGCAATAGAGCTCCGCTTGGACCCATCGGGTACGGAACCCTAAAACAAAACTGTACTTTCTATTATAGACAGAACAGAAGCTTTGTTTCTAGTGTGACCTCTGTCTTAAAAGTCACTAGAACTGCTGAATTAAATGTTAATTAAAAGACATAAACCTCTCTAGGACTAGTCATACAAGGACTAGGACTATCTCTGAGTAGGCACTAAAACTAAAATGGCTGCCATTAACGTTTACTTAGACACAGCTATGTAACACTGGGCTGAAAGCATCTTCATAGTTACTTCAAATAATAGGCTTTAATTTCTTACTTACAAAAACACTTTGATGTAGGTTTTAAGTTGCTACTGAAGTAGTTTTTACGTTGCTACTGTTGTAACACATCTAATATTTTTCCGGAGTTCATTATTATGTTAAATCTAAGTTTAGTTAGGCCTGCTTTTGACCACCATCTATTACACCGTATCACAGTCTACGATAGAGAACGCTTGCCTAGTAGTAAACTATTCACTCTAGATTCAATGACCCCAGGTACAGCAAGAATAATGAAAGAATAAAAAATTACCTACAACATATAAACCAAAAAACAATTGGAACATTATAATCCAAAACATTAACAAACCCACCTCAATTAAACTTCACACACGCAAGCACCCTAAAACACACACACAAAAACCAACGTTGCACAAAACGCAATCTGCAGTGTCCCTGTATGCATGAATAAAATATATTGACACGTGTCGGGCCACCAGATTTGTATTACAAGCTACAGGCGCCTTGCCAACGAACAGAATGAATTTTCATAACACGATGTTACTGAAAGGAGTGAGGAATGAGCTTTAAATAAGATGAGGTTGGAAATTCCGATTTATGTAAACATAGTTCTTTGGAGCAAGGTTTGAAGTTGGCTGGATATTTTGAGGGTTTCGACTACTTTATAAATAATTTCGAAAGCCAATGCTACAAATATTAAGCAAATTTCAAAACATTGATGGCGAACTCCTTTATCCTTAGTCAAGCTGTAGGGAAAAACATTCCTGAACCATTATCATCCTCTATACCTTATCCCATTTTTTGGGTTCTGCGCAACATGGTCTTCTACTTCTGCTCTATGAGCCGTCACCTCAATAATCACCCCCTCTCTAAACACTTCCCAACAGTACCGTCCATCGTTTCTTAATCTTATCCACATTCATACTCAAAATTTTCCTCACGAGATATTCAAAAAAAATCCTTCTCGAGTATCCTTCGGCAATTACTACATTCATCATCATCATTTCAGCCGAAAGATGTCCACTGATGGACATAGGCCTCCCCCAAGCATCGCAACACTGATCAGTCCTGTGCGTTTCGCATCCACCGGACTCTCGCAGCCTTGACCAGGTCGTCGCTCCACCTAGAGGGAGGTCTTCCAACGCTGCGTCTTCCGGTACGCGGTCGCCACTCAAGAACTTTTCGGCCTAACGGCCATCCGTTCTGTGAGCAATGCCTCTTAAGTTTGGTAATTCTTCGGGCTATATCGGTAACCTTGGTTTTCTCTACAATAACTACATTGCAACGAGCTTATCAAACAGCCAAACACAGTGTAAACACTAATGCCAAATCTCACCACCGTACATAGATTAACTGGCCCTGATTGCAACCAAAATGTGCCTGTAGTATTAAATACAGCTACAACCAACAGTATTGCGGGATGATTCAGCCAGGAGCGAATAAAATCAGCGAGGAGATTACAGAAGTAAGCCTTTGCTGCTGCAGCCGATATTAATCTACGGACTATGTTTCGGATTTCAAGATTAATTTGCAGAACGGTGAAAGAAAAATATTTTACGATTTCTTGATTACAAAATGTTTGCATTGGTTACGAACTATCGCGTTGAATTGTGAGGATGTGTTAAACCAACAGTGAAAGAGGACTGTCCCTAATTCAGTTCATTTAAAAGTCAAAAACCTTTCGAATTGAAGAGACACGTCAGCAAGTCGATAAAAACCTGTGAAAAGCGCCAAAATTTCAAAACAAACCCTGATCTAACACATTCAAAGGCAAACAATAGTCGTAAATTGCACCCTCAGGCCATAACAGAAAAGTACTAACGACCCATCCATCCCTCACCCGTTTCACAGCTTAAACGGTCATAAAAACTAAAGCATTGTCCAATGCCGAGTGTAATCCACTTAAACCGACTACCTATTGTACATACAATGCTATGTATGATGTACAGTGCAACGACACTCCAAACAAACAATGTACGGTGGCGGGATGGAGGATCCAACGGAAAATGCGGACAAGGACCGTTTCGTACTGAATAATGATGAGATGACATCGTGTAGATGTGCCAGTACTCGCGAATTGTGCTTTGAAGTATTCATTTAGCTAACAGATGCTAATGACTCTAATGAGTCTTGTAGTGATCCTACAATCACTATCCTACATAATGGTGAGTGGCTTGTCAAGGGGCATTCAGACAAGCAGGAGTTGGTTAGAAGATTAGGTTCCATTACAGCTGCCACAGACTGTCAAAAAGACTACATTTTCGAGTGATGAGATGGGAGTGTAACAAAGTGGAGAGGTTTGATTTTTGCAGCCTCTGCCTCAGCCTCTGACATATAGATGTACGTTTGCGATGGAGGTAGGTGCTAGCTACCACAGGATGTTTCATCAATGAAACTAGATGATTGACAGTTTCAGGCAAACTAGGTGAGTGTCGAAAGCTTTTAGTAACGTGCGTAAAATTATAGGACACAGCTGTGCTGTGACATGTTGGTAGAATTACTAAACGTAGATAAACCTATTTTACTCGTAGGACGTAGAGATAGACAGAAAACCTTGAACACTTAACCGAAATTGGCAAGAACCTTCAAACTGAATTTTGGAAACCTAATTTGAGTCCCAAATCAACCTAACTCGATTCGCAAACTAAATAATTTAGTCAAAACTGTTACACAACAAACCTTTACAGAATTAGGGATTTATTTACTTTTATTAAATCCCTGGAACTGTCATTCAATAAATTTAATTAATCTCAGGAACTGAAGTGAATAGATTTCCCGCTAATACTAGTGATGTATTTAGCGCGGTGGATCCCAGAGTCCCTGCCGTAGGGGTGCGACTGCATTCCTATTAATATTGCATGCGGATACGTGTACTGTTTAAACTAGAGGACCGACATGGGGTCCGCAACACAAGCTCGTACCTCGGATAAGTCAGGAATGTAAAATAATTTTGCTTTGAGAATGAAATATCTGAGTTTTGTTTAACTTATAGACGTAATATGTTTTGAATATTTACTTGACTGTGATGAGGAGCTTTGGCAGTTGCAAAGCTGGTTACGTAGGGATACGTTTTATATTTATTTGACAAACTGACCATTCATTTTAATGAAATATTGCAGACCAATAAACAGATGCATAAGTTTAGTTTGAAGAACTTTATTCATGCATTCGAATACTGCTTTCAATTCCAAAACAACGTAAAGTAAAACGAGTGCTTTTTGAAGAAAACCTTGAGCCTTACAAATCGTGAAATGGTAGGTAAGTTTCTAAATCATCCGTCTCATTCGACAAACAACTCAAACTGTCAAAACTCAAAGCATTTATTGCAATTAAACCATTTAAAGCCACTTTTTCCCCGACTACGGCGAAGCCAAAAGGAAGGGTTATGATTTTAGCAGTATATGTATGTATGTTTGTATCTACGTATGTTCCTCCGTAGCGCTTAAACTATTAATCCGATTTTGATAAAGAAGGTGTAAATCGATTCGTTATTATGGCCCGGGAAACAAAGACAAAAAATAAAAAGCCGTAGTTTTTATTAAACTTTTTTCTTGTAAATTGTAAATATATAAGGTCAGTCAGAAACCATGGCCTGTGTCCCAGCAGTGGGAACATTAATAGGCTGATGATGTGATGTGATGTGTCAGAAAGATGAAGCTAATAGCACGCTACAAAGCGTAGATCTCTTTGAATGGAAATGTGCTAGGTCAGTTATAAATCAATAAATTGTTACAACTACCTCTTATACACCATTCCTTTAATCAAATGAGTCTCTACGGGCTTAAAAAGACAAATACAGATACAACCGTAGGTACTCTACTCCATAAATATACATTGTCTGAAGTTCTTAGCACAAATACGACCTCCTCATTAGAATGTCTGAGAGGTTGCCGTCCGAACTCCCAAAACGTTTCTTTGGCTACCCTCTTTGAGTTGTGTTAATGCATAAATATATAAAATGTGTGCTTTGCCTGCGAGTGTGACTACCTCTGGGGAGAGTGAGTGTCTTAGTAGGAGTATACAGATAATGTTTGTGGGTTTTCTTTTCGAGATAGCTTTGTTGGTTCTGAAATAAAGTTTGCTTGAACATAATGTCTTGTTATCTACTGTAAAGAAAATGTGACCCAATTCTAAAAGTTTTAAGTATCTTACTAAAATTCTAAAACTCGACACAACATCTTTTTTTGTCTCTTTGTCGTATCAAATTTCACAGAAACTTACACTAAGTACTAAACTCGAGAAAACTTAATGAAAAAAGTTTAAAAACCTAAGTTATTTTTAAGGATTTTAATTATATTAAATTCAAAAGGCCAAGACAAACATCCCAAAATAAATTACAGCACGTTGAAACACCAGCAAATCCACAGAACTGGAAATAATTCCCGAAACTTAATTATGCAAAGTGGCAGATATTTTTAGGCCGCCTCTCCAAACAGCGTCCACTGTGCAGGTGAAAAGGATGGTGCTATGTACAATAAAAGCAAATCCGTCACCGTATCACCACAGAGTAAATAGGAACAGAAGGCTGACCATTCAACGAGGCCATTTAAGGCGCCGATTCCCTTGAGTAGCTGATTTTAAAATGAGAATCACGTTTAAATGGCTAGTTGTCATTTTATGGAAGAAATATATATTGCATTAGAGCATTTTCTTAATAATTTGATATGAGAAAATTTTGAGTTTTATTCGTATAACATAGTGTTATTAATTTGTAAAGTTATGTCTAAAACGGACAAAAACATGACAATCGCACCAAAACCGCTGGGCGTATTTAAAAAAAAATCGACATCACCTCAAAGACAATTTAATTATCTACATTTTGATCTGAAGCTTTTTTTTTAAAGTCATAGAATAAGAAGGAACATACAAAAAACTACTAAATTTTGGGTCGCGCGGATGTGAAACGAGTGCGCGTTTTATTCCCTCAAGGTCGTTGGTGTTAGTCGTTGTCTTAACGGTCGAAAACGCAGACAAGACATGGTATACGAGTACGCTTGCACTTACGTGCGGCTGGCATTTTTTTTAATGTAGGAAAATGATCGCATAATTAATGTCACAAATTATCAAACGCGCTTTAGCTGCTGGGATTGATTTAATGAATTTTCAATGGCCTATCGCATCACTTAACTTGTGATGCACCGATAATTTCTATTTACAAAATAAGCCTACTCTTGACCACGATCTCACTTGAAGAAAGTGATGGATGAGGTCTACGGTAGAGCTACCTTGCCCAGAAGATTCCTGTACACGTTTGCTTTGAAACCTGAGGGTAGTTTGAGATCATCGTTCATCGATCTATGTGTACGTGTACCAGTTTTCACTACTTATTTATTTATTTATTTAATACTTCATGCACACATACGTACAGAGGCGGACTTAATGCCATAGGCATTTTCTACCAGTCAACCTTTGGGTGATGCAGAGAACAATAGTGGTAGGTGCAATATTGAAAGTAAATCACGACAAGATAGGTTCATTCAAATACAAATATATACATACATACTACAAAATACACACAATACATATTAAAACAAATAAACTAAACACACAAATATACTTAAACAGTTTGTAGTAGCAGATATTTGGAGAACATTAACGCTATGACGATACTACTGCCAACTTCTTACGAACGTGCTCGCGAGCTTTCACTTTGAATGCCAATCGGTTGTTTGCCATCCTGATTTCTTGGGGGAGCGCATTCCACAGAGAGATAGACTGAACGAAGAAAGAACAGTGAATGAAGTCAGTGCGATGAGTGGGACATTGAAGAAGACGGTTATGTGAAAAGCGAAGATTTTTGTTGTGGTTGTCGCAAGTATATTGAAAGTGAGGGGCTAGATAACTAGGTGTGAAACTTGTATGAAGCTAGCCTTCTGTCCTCATCTATTCCGTGATGCAACATACAATAAAAGCAAGTCCGTCACGGTATCGCCGAACACCATGCAGTCCAACTCAGCCCCACAGTGCACTGTTAATCGGATTCTATTCCCCTATATTAGTACCAAACGCGATGAATCAGAATGGCCGAGTACGTTTGAAGTCATTATTTTGACACTGCAAGAGTTTATGTAGTGGTGGACTTGTAATTGGAAAATTAGGTTGTAACAAATTGATTAAAGTCCGGTTATTGAGGTTTCAGACAAACTATCAATTGCTTCTGCTTCAACAAACTACCAAAGAACTGTAAAAACGTTCTTTCTTTTATGCCCTTTGTCTTTAGGGCACTTCAACCTTTTAATTAGAGATTATGTCTTACCCATATCTAATTTAATTTAATTAATTACAAGTATGTAAAAGGTAAATGATTCCTGTATCCAATGAAACAGCGATAATCATGAAATAGAAAAGAGCATTTTATTCAAATTACATAGATTGTAATTTTTTCGATTAGTATTTAAAACAATAACCTGTTTTTGTACTTAACATAATTTTCCTTGAAACGATAGCTCATTGTCTTCGTAGAATACCTTCCAAGTCCATATTTCTTCCTACAGTACTTACATAATTAAATTTCCCTAAATACAGTAGGAACAGTGCATCACCTGTTACCGTCTTATGTAAGCTATAGTGAACTCAGGAAGACGAATAGTAGCACTAACGCGTCTTATGCTCTACTTGCCTTGTATTCAAGTCTAAATTCAAAGTGTACTTTGTGTAAAATTAGATAGTGTTTTGTTGTTATTGTTTTGTCTGAAAAAATAAACAATTGTGAATCACAGATTTACGTAAGCCAGTAGTCTTGATAGGAAAACGTGCAGGAGTTTCTGTATTTCAATGATAACGAGTGTTAGCCCAGTAAAAATCGACATTAAAATTGCAAAGCTTGATGTGGTTCTGCATTTTTTAGAAGGTATTTCTTCCAAAAACGAGCGCTTTCTACTGGGCTATATCAACACTGAAGTAATTTCAAAGTGTTTGAGCAAAATATAACGTACAGACTTAGCGATTAGCTATATTTTTTTGAACATTTTTCTACCTACGCATTTTAGGACTTATGTACAAAATATGTATGCAGGATAATGTGTCTTAATATAGATAGAAGATAGTGTGAATTACTATTATCATCATTGTCTAAGCGCTTCGCCTACGCATAATACTTGACTCGATTCTCAATTAGTTAGAAATAGTGTTGTTAATCCCTACTATTTCTCCACCTACGAACGATAATCGAAAATAATTTCCACTGGCATCAACCATGAGTGTCAATCCCGCATTACTCCACCCTACGACCCCGGAGGATGCGTAGTACCCCGGGGCGGGACTCCCCCCGTATCAAGCCTGAGTCACTAGCAAATTACGTAAGCCTCGAACGCTACAATTTTTCAATCGCCTATCGCTCCGAGCGAAACCGTTTCGCTCACCAAATTGAGGATGTTTAGCCATAATTTAGGAGATTGACGAGGTATCTTGTTTATGTTTATGAATAATCAGATGAGTGTGTCGGGTTATTATGCGGCTTCGTTCCCGAAAATAAACTGCTAAGGTTTCTGATCGCCTGGTACATCGTGGGATGGAGAGGAGGTAAAGAGCAATAATAAGTGATTTTCGCTATCATCATTAGGTATTCATGGTAATGAAACATAACAAAACAACTTAATTTTCTTTAATAAAAGGAGAAGTTATCAATCAATAAATTGCCTAGCATTTTCCCAACTCAAAATTGAGGTCGGTTGCCACTCTATGCGACTGCCTTAAAGACCTCCACTCAAAACAGAAGTTAAAACAACTCCGAATACATTAAAAGATAACATGTATAAAGTTGGAACATAACAAGTGCAGCTCAATAAAAGCTTATAAAACATCAGAGTACTCCGACCGAAACATAGCATGTATGCGACAATTTACAAATAACCTGGCCCCAAGTGTAAAGCCAAACAAATTACTATTGCGAAACAACTTAATGGCAGTTATTACCTTTCTTTTAATTCCGCAAAGTGAACGCATTTACTACCTAAATTCATTAAATAAATGCACCGTTTTGCTTATAAACAAATAATAATTTACATAATGGGCGGCCATTTTTCTTAGTCTTAATTTTCCCGCCCTAACGTCACGTCCTGAGACAAAAGATTGATATATTCTCTCTTTTCATTAAGTTAAAAATGATTTATTTTATAACACCCCTACTCTTTTTAACGTAAACGTTCGCGTTTAAGTTCTGTTTGGGCAAACTTTTGAGTTAGGAGTTCATTAAGTGCCGCCCTCAGATTTTCGTTGAAAACGTCAATACTTTTGAAGAGGAATTAACTTGATTTGATTTGAATGAAAAGGAAAGTTTTATCATTAAGTTATTTTGGGAACGCATCCCTCTTACTGATTAAACAAAAGTCGTGTTAGTTAACTACAAATACATTAATAACGAACACTGATTGTGTCAACAACTCTTGGATTGTCTCTGCTCTTCTGTAATAGTTAGATTATCTATGGCAAATAATCTCTATCTGAAATAATTATGTGCTGTTTATTTTCTTATTTAAAGCAAATAGCTTTCTATTATTCACATGCGAGATTCAAGATTTGTAGCATTAAGGACAAAATTGATATGGAAGTCATACCGTAAATAACTTAACAAATGGAAAAGTAAATCTTTTTCATAAAACTCTTTTTTCACACATGGTTACCATAATACCCCATAATCTTTTTACGTACCCCTAATAAGTATCATTCTACATCCATAAGTACAAAACTGATTACACACCACTTAAAATTGGCACAATCACGGGCGTGACAGGTAACATTGACTCAAGGGACATCTGTCCCCTGTCCCCTATGTAAATCAGAAAATTATCGTTTGTATAGGGGATAGGGCTATCTGATATTAACTTTATTGTGTGGACATAGTTTGCATTAGTATTTGATGGGATAATCGACGCTGTGAGATGGGTAGTGCTCGATTTTGGTACAGATAGGATACTTGTAGAGAGAAGGGGATGTGGTGAAGAGCATTCCTTGACTCTCGTGTTGAATAGATTTTGCTTCTTGCACCTAGTTTTTACCCGACTGCGGTAGAGTAATGTTGTAAGTATATATCTATGTGTCATGTTCGTGAACGGGCGCTATCAGTTGCGATTGGTCAAAACTTAGCTGCCTCGGCCTGTTTTACCTATGTATTGTTATTTTTTAACTGTTTTTTTTCTCTAGACGCTTTTACGTGCACGTCTTTTTACATCGTTCTCACATATATGTATTTTTCCAACAAGAAATCATGTAGCCAAGTACTTGTAAAACACTTTTTATTTTAAAAGAGTAAGTGTGGAGTTTCTTGTCCATTCTTCTCCATAACAAGCTACATTTCCGAATGGACGGTAGAATCAATTATTATTACTTGTACTTTTTTTTTGACGTTAAGAAGTACCGCTTAATGGCTTAATTGAATAAAGAAATGTTGATATGTAGTATATATATAATATATGAGGTGCTGCAGGCGGGGACAATCAAAAATTATAGGAAAACCTACCAAAACTTCGTTTGTCACCGCTGGCATTTTTATCCTTATGTACCTCATATATTATTATGTATAAATAATTATACCTAGTACTTGTTTTTCTCTTTTCAGTGTGCTATTTTTAGCAGTCGGGTTTTTTGTTTTTAAAATATTTTTATAGCAGTTTAAGTGTTCGTTCAATACCTATATTTACTACTAGCTGTTGCCCGCGGCTTCGCTCCCGTGGACCACCCTTCAGGACCCATTTTCGGGATTAAAAAAATAGCCTATGTCACTCAGGAATAATGTAGCTTTCTATTGGTGAGAGAATTTTTCAAATCGGTCCAGTAGTTTCGGAGCCTATTCGGTAAAAACAAAAAAATCTTTCCTCTTTATAATATTAGTATAGATTAAATGTCACATATATGATTGTCAAATAGACATTTTAGCCCTCTCAATGGCGCATGTTACCTACATGCTTCATTGAGAGGGCTAAAATGTCTATTTTCTCCTACATACATGAGTCATTGAAATGATTGGGACATCTCTAACTTTTGTGTCTGTTTTGTGGACAGTTAATTTAAGCTTTCCATCCTTATGTACGACATAATATTTAATTATTTCACACCAAAAAATACAACATCTTACAGTATTCCATTTCCAAGACGATGATAAGCCACAGAATAAATAATCTTACACACACCTATTATACTATCTAAATTATAAAATATACCTAAGCATAAAATCAGAATCATAAAAATCCAACAATAAAAATAAAACCAAAATTATAATAAATACAATGTTTTTCAAAAAAAATTAGTTTGTATGCTAATCTTTAAAAATACTAATCTGTATGTTTCATACGTAAAGTCAAAACTTTTCTACCGCTTTTTAAGCATACTGCGTGAAAGGAGATAATTATGGGAGATTTGACATGCACATAGTTAAAGTTTATATCTAGAAGTCCAAAACACTAAAATTTTATAATAAAATAGTAGATTATTGCATCGAGCACAAAGTAATTTATTATTGCACCGAGTGCCTGATTTAGAGCCCGAGCGTTAGCGAGGGCTCTAATCTAACAGGCACGAGGGCAATATAAATTACTTAAGGCGAGGTGCATAATCTGCTTTTCTTTCAACTATTACCTATAGGAATAGTAGATAAAAGAAACTCATATCAAACAGTTAAAATAGAAGTTTAATTATTGAAATTAAAAGTTATACTTGAGCAATTATTAAACGTAAGGTTAAGTTTTGTTGGGCAAATTTATATTTGTTTGTTTAACTTGGGACTGAATAATATTATCAGACGAGTTAGATGGGCCTGGCTGATTTGTTACAATGAAGTCGTTATCACGGGAAGTAGATGGGCGCGGCCACGGGCGCGGCGATGTCGAAAATCACTTTTTTAAATTTCTTTAATTTTTAAATCAGAGTTAGCAGCAATCATTTTTTAAATTTGGAACAAGTAGGATAGAAACTAATAATACGTACGTAAAAAAAAGTATTGATATCGGCTGGCTGAATAGAGCTAATCCATTGAGATTGGCACCTTTTGGTGCGATAAAAAAAAAAAAAACTGTGCAATAATGAAATTTCATACATTTTTATTGCTCTAGAGCAATAAAGACTCGCTTTGTACTGAGTTTTTAGTGTGATTGTGATGAAATTAAAGCATAGTTGGAAGAAAAATTAATTTCAGCCTCGGGACTTTTATTATTTAATATTCCGAATTGAGAATACCTATGACTCTCAGGGCTAAACATTATGCTAATTGTGCACTAGCTGTTGCCCGCGACTTCGTCTGCGTAGCATTAGTACTTCTAATAACCTGTTACTTGAGAAATTATTGGTTCACCATACAAACATCCACCACCTTTTTCACCCCCTTAAGAATGATTGCTGAGTTAAAAACTATCCTATGTACTTCTCAGGGTCTCAAACTACCTCTATACCAAATTTCATATAAATCGGTTGATATTATATATAAATTTCATATGATCGGTGAAAAGGTAACAGATAGACAGACAGTCAGACAGACATAGTTACTTTCACATTTATAATATTAACATGGATGACACTCAGGAATGTGAAAAACATATCCTAGACATGCAAAGGCTAGTCAGACCAGAACTAAATAGCTACCCATCACACCAAATACTAATTAAACAATATTATTAGCACTTCGCTAAAAGCATGACGCATCACACGCCAAAATATATTATACCTACATAGATAATTATTATATTTGCGTGTAAATTACTACCACTGTGAGCTGTTTGCGTAAAATAATATAACAGTATGTAAGAATAAACATATCAAATCGATTTACAAAGTCAACACTTGATCAAATACCTATTTTAAAATGGAATGTCAATATTTATTTACATCTCATAATTATGAGAGAAATTAAACTAACACCACCTAGTTTTAACGATAATTTGTGTAGATAAAACTACTTAATTTGTGTAGAATATTCAAAGTTTAAATTTACAGTAGTTTGGGCATATTCTAACAGTTAACATGAATATTCATTACACTAAAATAAATAAACTAAGATTTTGAAATCATAACATTCTTAGAAAAAACATCATGTTCAAGTTCAACATTTGATTCGCAACCTCACGGTATGAAAAGTCCTAAATTTGAGCTACGTACGTGTTCGAAACTAGTGGGCACATCCCAAAACGTGAGAAAAATCGAAATTAATCTTTAATTTTATTCCGAATAATTTATTTGTCATATCTTTATGTTCGGTAACTTATATTCTGTTAATTGACAACTGGCCTAGACAAATTGACTTTTTAAGGTTCCGTACCCAAAGGGTAAAAACGGGACCCTATTACTAAGACTCTGCGATCCGTCTGTCTGTGTGTCTGTCCGTCTGTCACCAGGCTACTGTAGCTCATGAACCGTGATAGCTAGACAGCTGAAATTTTCACAGATGATGTATTTCTGTTGCCGCTATTGCAACAAATACTAAAAACAGAATAAAATAAATATTTAAGGGGGGCTCCCATACAACAAACGTATTTTTTTTGCCGTTTTTGCGATACTGGTACGGAACCCTTCATGCGCGAGTCCGACTCGCACTTGACCGGTTTTTTATCATCAAAGATGCGCAACCGGTACATAGTGGAAATCTCACCCATACCGGTGGTGTCTCATCCCATACAAAGAAACCGTGCCGACGTACTGTACTGCTTATTTTTTGTACATCGATCGCATTCGGTTCCGTTCCACGGATATAGATGGTGATCTATCTATCGCCATGGAACAGAACTGAACGCGATCGATTTACAAAAAATAATCGGTATAATCAGATGAAAAATGCTTGTCGGTAAAAAATGTAGGTCGGCTCGGCACGGTTTCTTTGTATGGGACTAGCTGTTCCCCGCGGCTTCGCTCCCGTGGACCACCCCAAAGGACCCGTTTTCGGGATAAAAAATAGCCTATGTTACTCAGGAATAATGTAGCTTTCTATTGGTGAAAGAATTTTTTAAATCTGTCCAGTAGTTTCGGAGCCTATCTGGTACAAACAAACGAAAAAATCTTTCCTCTTTATAATATTAGTATTAATGGAAGTATAGATGAGGCATCTGTATGCTAGTATTATATTACCTGTGCCCATACGCACTAAACGTTTTGGGAATACTTTCATTGCGCGTACAGCTAAAGAGTGGAATTCCCAGCCGGAGTCTGTGTTTTCTGATAGTTACAACAGTCTTTAAGTCAAGAGTGAATGGGTTCCTCATCATCATCAGCCTTTTGAATGTGCCCACTGTTCGGACTCAGGCCTGCTCTCATAGATAAGAAGTGGACTATATTGCACACCGCGGACCCATTGCATAGATTACTTCTAAGTAAGCTTGCTTCAACGACGACCACATCATCGTTCACCATCAGCTGAGATAGTGATCAAAAGCGAGTCTATCATAATAATACAAAAAACACCGGCCAAGTGCAAGTCGAACTCGTGCGCCGAGGGTTCCGTTCCTACCCATTATACCGCCATAATAAAATTGGTAGCATTTTATTGGTGGCTAAGTTTTAAAGATATGGGCAAATTTAGATTTTCGCGAAAACTTGTAAGTACCAAAATTTACCTTAATTTTCAACTTTTTTTTATTTTTGTACTTACAAGTTTTCGCGAAGATCTAAATTTGCTTATATCTTTTTATCGTGTTGACTCAGGACCTTGATTTTTATACACCTAATAGGGACTATAGACCTCAGTATCTGGTAAAATTTCAACTTGCTAGGTACATCCGTTCCTGAGGTGGTGACACACACACGGACGGACAAGAAAGTGAGATCACTTTATAAAGGACCCCTTATAAGATTATAAGGGGTCCTTTTTAAGGCTTTCTTTTTAAAAACGGGACCCTAATACTAAGACTCCGCGATCCATCTGTCTGTCTGTCCGTCTGTCACCAGGCTGTATCTAATGAACCGTGATAGCTAGACAGCTGAAATTTTCACAGATGATATATTTCTGTTGCCGCTACAACAACCAATACTATTTAAGGTTACACTAGTCGATTTTTTTTCCATACAAACGTAGTCTAGGGATTATTCCACTGTTTGATGATGTACGTTCTAAATAAAAAGTGATATCATTTTGTCTCATCATTATTTAGCCCTGTATGGAAGCGTAAAAGTAAAAAAAGAAAATATTTGAAAGTTATGAGCGTCGAAAGTTCCACATTTCGACACTAATTTTAACGCATTTCTAGGCGCAAATAAATACCATAAGAAGACGGAAAATTGCAAAACGGCCTCCATACAGGGATAGATTAGTAGTTCAACAATGCATATAATTTTATTTTGATCAGATAGATTTGATCGTTTTTTCATGATATCTAGACTGCCAAAGGTCTGTTTATAAAATTTCGCGCGATCGGTTTCGTCCTAAATCATTATCCATTTCGCTACAAATTTGCAAAAGTGTGTATTCGTACGCGAACTAGCTTCCTACTGCTCATCACAGCATCTATCTCGCACGTGTTGTCGGTTGATATAAAATGCATTTTAACCCCGCGCACAAAATAGTTCGTGCCGTTGACTAGTGTACCCTTAAGTGGCCCATACAACAAACGTGTTTTTTTGCCGTTTTTTGCTAAAATGGTACGGAACCCTTTGTGCCAAGCCGGAAAGGTAAGGTAAAAGAAAACCGGCCAAGTGCGAGTCGGACTCGTGACTCGCACTTGGCCGGTTTTTTTACCTTTTGAGGTACGGAACCCTAAAAAGATTAGATACGAATGTCAAAACTTAAAGAAGTAGATAAAAAAAGAACCACATGCCTACCGGAATCAGAGTAGACTTGTGATAGTAGTTTTCGCTTAGAGAAAGTCACTTTTTATAGAAGCCCGAAATAATGCCAAGGAATCTTAATCGACTACCAATATCAGTCATTTAGCCAAGTCACTAAAGAGGAAACAATACTGTCTCCCCTTTTAGTTAACACGAAAAACCACTTCCGATGTTGGCATAGTGATGTTCCAATGCTTAATTAGATATTTAGTTAAGTCGACTATTCTCGCCCAAACTAAAGTGTCGATTGAGATGGGAAAACTGGTTATCTGTGACTTTATTTTAGGCTTTCCGGGTTTATTTATAGATTTGTAACGTGTTTTTTTAGGTCTTTATGAGATCTAATGTCGTTTAGAACTTCGCTTATAATTAGGAATTTGTTGTTTTCTAAAACGGATAGTCAACCTCCACATAGTTCAGATAAAACTAGGCTGGATGATAATTATGTTCTGAAACCTTATCGGCTCGATTGTTTATACGTATTTATAATATTATTGACTACACACTACATACCTACATTGTATACTTAACCATATTAGATTTATGATGATATCACTTAGCTAACCACGCATTGTCAACCAAACTAAACTTTTATGAAAATTTCCATCTTAATCGGTGGAGGATAACTGCTTTAAAATTAAATTGCAAGGTTTGACCCGAACACAGTTATATACATACATTGCAAGTTAAATAAAGCATGTAATAACCTAACCCTTGTGAGTTGTGACATTTATTGATATCTATTGGAAAGGGTAAACTTAAAAACTGTTTTCCGTTCTATTTAGTTCTAAAAGTGTTTTTTAGGTTATAACATTTTCTTTCTATAATCAGCTAAAAATAAACCTTAGTACTTTACTCAAATTAATTAATCGGAACGGTATATTGACAAATGATTCAATTTAGGGACTACAAGCTCTACCGATAACCTTAAGCAATATTAATTATAGTGTCTACGATTAACGGTTAACCGTATAAGGTTTCACTGTTTTGGTTGGAATAATTAATATGACGAATGCTAAAACATTTATCATTTCAGTTACTGATAAAATATTTCCACTATGGGGCGAAATATTTGCGCTACAGTCCTTTCAAACGTGTAACATTATAAATAAATGTTTTAGTAAATTCCTGTGTTTTTTTTTATATTGTATGCCAGTTGAACAGTGAGTAACAATAAAAAAACTTTTTTACAAAAAAATACTACCGACTTCCAAATAAGAAAACTACAAAGTGAAAAATAACTTTATTTTTGGAAGTCGGTGTCTTTCGTAGGTACCATTTTTTTGCGTTATGGACACCGACTTCCAAAAACAAAGTTATTTTTCACTTTGTAGTTTTCTTATTTGGAAGTCGGTAGTATTATTTTGTAAAAAAGTTTTTTTATTTTTCACTTTTTAGTTGTACCTACCTAATAGGCAAGTTGTTTAGTAAGTATCATATACTCGTAACGCCAGAATAGATTACCCGAATATTATGAAACTTGAAAAAAACCGATCAAATGAGAGATCTGCTTACCCCTTAAGAGCGTACTGGCGTAATGTTATGTTAAGAAATGGTATAAACAATAAACAGACATGCAATTGCAGCAGTCCCTAAAGATTTGCCGTGATTTATTGAAGAGTTCTGTTGTATATCATCGAAGTTCTTCATCAGATCTTCACCAAATTAAAATGGGACCAATTTCGGAACATACTCTTTCAAACAAAAAAATAATTCTCAAAATCGGTCTACAATTGACGGAGATATCGATGAAAATACACAAAAAAAAAACATACAAGAAGTCGAGCATAGAACCTCCTCCTTTTTCGAAAGTCGGTTAAAAAATTTAAAGTTGCTTCAAAAAAATTTAGCTCATTTTGATTTATCTAGAACAGTTAATACTAATTTATAAATCAATTTATAAACTATATTCTGCATAAGACTTAGCAGCTTCTCGTCCCTTTAACCTGATACACCTTTCAATTCCCAGAGGTACTCGTAATAAGGCTTCAACGTTTCAAGTGCAAAACAATTCCAAGAATCCGTCTTAATTGCGCAACTAGTCAACTACCGAGAACAGGTAGGAGAGACTACCACAACAACTTAACTAAATTGTAAATAGGCCAATCAATATACTAAATTCCCTTTGATGGTCCGTAAAACCCTACAAAGTTGGCGAGTAACAGAGTTTTCACGTCGTTGGCAGCTGCCCGAGTGCCAATCAAATTAGGAGCGATTATCGAACGATGCCGATCAGGACTCGCTTTGAACGATCGCAACTGAAGCTAATCTACGGATTAAATTCTTTTACTCGATCGCTACAGGGATTTCGAGTAATCTCCTCTCATAATTTGAGGAAAAAATGCCATTGAATATTATCAGGAAATTGATTTTGCAACAGAGCTATACTTTAAGCGGAAGAATTGGGTCGTTCTGTGGTGCGGAATATTCTTATTTTCCATAATCACTTAGTATCGCTTCACCTAATCCGTTTCTTTGTGAATCCGTACCTAAGCGTTTTCATTTGCATATTTTATGTAGTATCTTTATTATCCACTCTAATTGAAAGTCTTATCTAATTTATATCGTCATCAATTTAATGATGGTATAATTAGACAAAATATTTCAGTAACTTCAATATTAGAAAACTTTATCATCCATTTTAACATTAAACTAAATGATTCGCCCAACTACGAGTATATGTCAGATGAAAATAGTACCATAAACAATGATACTGTACAAACTCCCGACAGCATAATTGTAAAAAGCAAAATATACCAACAACTTTTCATAAACAAAGAGCATTTAATTTAGCTCGACGGCTTCCACGGCTATTTTTTCACCATAATCTAATAGCTTTGCCGAGTTCGTATCGGTGATTAGTTCCAATTATTGGCATTCAACGCACATGCGGCTCGCTATTTCAGTAATTGCCTTTATTTCTTCAGAGGATCCTGCTCTTACCGCGCGGTCGGCTGTTTTGTTTTCTTTTTTTGAAAGCTTACAAGGGAAATTGGATTTAGGTGTACAAATTAGATTTTAAATTAGGATAAGGTTTTTCTTTCTTTCCATCCGTTTCATTGTGAGACCGAACTGGTGATAATACTTGAACAAACGGCTTAAAAAAGCCAAAAACTCCAATCTAAAACTTAAATGAAAAACCGAACTACTCAAATCTCTCCAAGAAAAAGAATGAAAACTTACAGAGCTCCAAACCCAACAAGAATCCAAGTCTCAATAAAGGAAAAAGAAATCTAGTTTCACGAAAAACCAGCTCTTGTAATAAAACGAAAACTTGTGACGATTCCATTTCATCTCCTCGTTTTTGAAAACGGGCATCTTGTAAAATCTTCCAACTAATATATTACTAAGATGACTCATAACATCTTTGGTATCATAAAACGTACACGACAACGAGCTACCAAGATCATTTTCAAGTTTACATTTAGTCTCCTCAAAGTTTTGGTTTTCATATAAAACGTGTTGCTGAAAGTACTAGAATTTGAAGTTAGTTTGATCAGTCAAGTGTTTACGGAAAACTTGTTAGCGTCGAAAATTCTTTGATGGTACTCGTTTCATAGGACCATTGTTAACTTGAAAAAATAATAATTTATACACCAATAACTTCTGAACTGTTCCACGACGATGATGGTAAACATGCTTATTACATTGAAAAGCTTAACGAATCATACAGAAATGAAGTAGATATCGAAAAAAGCCCCAAGATCCGTTGTTGCTATATAGATAAATTACTGAAAATTTTGCTCACAAGCTAAAATTTCAATAGCGACTTTAACTAAAATGGCAGTTGCATCTTCCCTTCAGCCCTTAACAATAAAGCTTTTCATAAAGCCGAGACAGTAAATCAAGATGAGATATTCTGATACACACAAACAAATTATATAAATTACGGCGACGTGGTGGCAGTGCCAAGTAGTGAGGAACATAAAGCTTCGGTCATGGTCGAAGCTTCGGGGTCCTTCGAAAATCAGGTCAAGAAAATTTTATCGTTCAGATTCATTAGCAGATTAAGGTTGAGAAAGATTTTTAAGAGGACAATTTAGATTTGGGGGCAACAACGACGGGAAGTTTTAAAGATCACATTCAGACCTAATTATATTAGAAAGACATGATAGATATACAAATCTTCAATAAGAGACAGTAAGGAAACAGTCTGCAAAAGTTTGTTTCTTTAGTTTAGAGGGTCTATAGTCAGAATTCAGAAACATCTGAGGGAAATTAAATATTACTGAAAAGCCATGATGAATAAATTCAAGAAAGTAACGAACACTCTGATGAAAAATCCAAAATTTACTTCTATAGCTTAGTCAGAATTTAGGCAAAATTTTGTAAATCTGACTGAATGTTGGCTAAGGATAACTTATCACATTACAACGACTCAAAATTCACAATTTTAATAATAAAATTCCAAATGTGAAGTGTAGCACCACATAACAAATTAACTTAGGCGGGTATTATCCCTCCGGACTCAGGGGTTATTTAAATGACTTCCCCATTGCAACCAAACTCCATGTCGATGGCAAAAAAAAACAATTTCGCGACGCAAACTTTACACCGCCCGTTTTGTTCCTTCTAAATATTCAAATAGGATATGAAAGCTCGTAATGGTTGGTTAGATCGGAGATGTATCCGCCGTCGGGGACATTAATTTATGTAAAGTATTAGATTACTTGGTACCACAGCCTACTCAATATCTAAAACGTGATCCCACTGTTGATTCAAATTGGCAAACACTCTGTTGTATCTAAGTTGAGTAAATAAAGCTTAGAATTTGTTATTATTTAATGGAAAATAAACATTTTCAACGAAAATAAAAACTCTATCTGGCTAAAATTCAATTAAGATTTTCATGCATCTTGTTAAAATCGTGCTTCAACAGCTTTTATTTCCCCCAAACTAAGACATCGTAGAATTATTCAGACACTGCTAAAATCTACCACAATGCAGGTACCTAATCAGTCGCATGTAATCATTTCCTGAAACTGTCCATCCCACTATGATAATAATCGACGATATCGGATAGATAAGGATACGATTCCCTTCTGACCTATGCAACCCACCGGAAACAAGATTATCAATGCTGTCCGAATATTCATTGACATTGCCTATTCAACTGATATTATCTGAAGAGAGAAGATTTAGCTAATTGACAACTAAGGTCCAGACGAAAAAGATTATAAGACTTATTAGATTATAAAGTTCTAAATGAATCATCTGTAACTATGAACGAAAATGTATCAGTAATCTTTTAGTTAGATGAAACTGTCGTTTACCACGAGGGAAACACAGAAGCAATGTGTCTTATTTTAAGAGAAAACTGCGGTTTTCATAAAACAGACCACGATAACAATACAAAACATCCTAACACAGTAACACACACTTAAGAAGAAAACTTTGTACGAAACGATCTTTTATCTTGTCCCGAATAGTTTCCTTGTCTGTTCATATTACTATCCACTTGAAACTTTAAGAACAAGCTCATTTATTTGCAAGGGTAGACAAATGTTTTCTGAGATAAACAAATAACTGGCGGCATGTGATTTATGTTCCACAAAACATCAAAATCTCATCAGCGTAAAAATCTGGCGACTTAGCGTTTTTCTACAACGTTGCCTTCAACAGCTCTCGCATATCCACAAAATATGATAAAACACGTCTCACAGACTCATGCATGAGCTAGCATCATTGAGAACACTGACACGGCCTGAAACTGTAAACAACATGAGATAACGTTACCTTTTTAATGGAGAATCAGCTTCTGCCACCGACCAGCGTTCAGACGTCAGCTGACACTGGTACCAACAACACACGTAACACAATATATTGTACGATATCACTGTCTCTAACAGATTGTTAATTCAACGATTGTTTTTGTATCACCACTGGGGACGCGAGGTGCCCCTACGATCGCTTGGGGGTGACTGTTAGTGTCACTCAGAGCTACGGGTTCACCCCGATGACGTCATCCTAGACCAATAGGGTGAGATTTGGCACGCATGCGCGTCGGACCAGCCGCCGCGGCGCCTCTACCGCTTCCGAAAACGACGACGTCGCGCAGTCGGTGCACATTGTATTCATTGCCGCTTCAGTTGTTTGCACTTGTGCTGTTCGGGGAACGTGAGCGTCAGTGGATGTTCAGACGCGCGTTTTTGCCGATTTCGATGTTTACGATCGTAGTGAAGTGTGCTTCTGGGGGTGACAGCTTTGAGAGCACCCCCCGATGGGCTTTTCAAAGGACCAGCGCCACCATTCTTTTTGTAACTGCCGGTGGCATATACCGCGCGTTTGGAATAATTGAGACGCTCGGTATATGATTTAATTTGCCCTTTCGCGGGATCAAATGTTTCGCCGTAAGGGGAGATATATTTTCATACTTGTAAAAAATGTTTACCAACAGAAAAGGGGTACGTCCCTTGGCGGACCTAGAGATAAATATTAATGATTATATTTTATTTTGCGTCATTAATTTGGTCTTCTTTAATTGGGGCATGGGAAGAGGGAGTTCCGGTACATGTAGGAATTACTAAAAATATAATAGGTTTACTTAAATTATCTTTTTGTTTTCATCTCTCTTCCATACCTTTAGGAATACCTGAAGTTGGTAACAATGTAGTAGAAATAAGTATTCTTTTAAAAATTGTAGTTCTAAAAACTAAAAAACACGCTTTATTGGTAAGGATAATGGGACAAACTGTTTAAATTATTGCATTGTCATCGGTCCTTGATAAGTGTGCAAAGTTTCAAATCAATCCAACGTTTTGAAGTGGGTGAAAATCACGTTCAAAGATTCCGTTACATTGATACATTGATACATTGTTACATTGATACATAGATACATACATACCAAGCTAATATAAAAGCGTGTTAAAAAGGTAATATGTTTTAAACGATAGCAACTTTTTGTAAACGGTTTTCCCAATTCGAACTTTAAAATTTGTAGATACAAAATCGTTGTAGTCCCTCTTGTTATTCTTGAAAAAAATACAAAAAGATAATGAGAAAAGTTGTATTGTACCTAAGTATTACCAAATTACTTATACCTTAATATTTAATTTAAGTTTAAATAATAGATGAACCTTGGGAAGTCGGGAGTGAATAGGTTATTTCTAGGCAAGCGTGCTTCAACGTCGACCACATCACCGCTTACCATCAGGTGAGATAGTGGTCAACCGCGAGCAAATAGTTAAATAAAAGATGACAAGACAAAAAGTTCAGCAATTTTTTTTTAATCAATGTATTACAATACGACCTCATCGCCAACCTTATCTAGTTTAAATTAACCAAACATAATGACATGTAATAGTACATTACTGCAGAATCCAGTAAGTAAGCCTTCCTGGCCAAGTATGAGTTAACCGGACCGAACCACAGGTAAGGTCCGGTTATATACGAGGCCAGGAAGGCTTTCTTACTGGTTGAGGCTTGTATAATGCTTTTCTCAAAAATACAAAGTTTAACAAAGAAAGTTTAACAAAAAATTCGTTTATTTAATATTGAAGGGACATTCATATTAGGGCAATTACTGATAGATATTGTGATCGATTTACCGGGGGCATTTATATAAGTTTGTTGTACATCTTGATTAACGGATTCAAAAATATATCTATCTCATAAAATGTCATACCAAAAAGAGAGATAGATATATATTTGGAGCCTCCCTCCTATAACCATGTTATAATGGCAAAACTCTAATCTGTGTCTGGCTGGTACTATGATTTTTTTTCTAAGTAGATCTAAAGAGGATGACGTACCGTCTAGATATGGGCGTTATCGGTTTTTTGCACAAACGGTTATGTAACCGATATACAGTTTTCATATCAATATCGAAAACGGTTTTCAGATATCGATATCATTTAGTACAGTTTGCAAAAGTTAAAATGTTATTTAGATGAGCAAACTAACAACGAACGCGACATAATACTTAGAAAGAGAGTTAGCGCATACGGTTTTGTGAAGTTTGCGTTTTGTTCGTAGTTCGTACGTTTTCGCATTGTTACGGTTTTAAATTTTGACTAATTCGTTCTCGCACGCTAGTAAGGTTTTTATTAGTTACAGTTTTTGTAATATCGGTTATTTTGATATAGATACCGATATAATATGATATCTAACACATATCCGATATAAAATACGTTTTGATATATCGGACCAATCCCTACTACTTTCCAGTAAGTAAATTACATACTTACTTACTGGACAGTAGGAGATACCAAATTTAAAATCTCGCTTCTTACTGGACAGTTGTGAATAAGTCTCCGGTAGAGTTCACTTTCTGGATACTTTTTAGAGATGTTATGACAACATTACATACCATTTTTGAGAAAAGTATTATTTTAACCTATTTACAAAAATAGTATCACTACTCGCAACATTTTTCAAAACTGCCACTTGGAAAAAACTATTTCAAAGCTTTCCCTCAACCAAAATAACAAGTAACACCTAATTTTCCAATCTAAATCGTATCGCGTCACACGTTGATCGATAAGTGGCAATCGAATAGCCATCTGAAGCGATTTTTCATACTCGATCACTCGTACAGGATGGTGTTTAATTCGCCATCCATCTTGTAGCTTGTAGCAACAGATTTCCCTTCGAGCCTAGCTGATTGTAATCTCATTGTGATTGGCTGGAGAGGGAGCTATGTGTATTTTGTGTTGTTGATTTTGTTTTGGCAAGGTGTTGTAGTTTTTTATTTAGACTTTTTCTTCTACCTTCTTATTGCGTAACTTTATTGAAAACTCGACGCTTGACGCTTGACGCACGCGCTTTATTATCATTCATTGCTTTATATTTTGTTTAAAAACCCGTCTACTCGATAGCGTAAAGCATGCACCTAATGAATACTGTTGAATTGTCAAATTGAAAGAACTCGCACGTGCTTTGAGCTTTGAATAAGGTTACGCAATTAGAGTTCTGTTTTTGCTATGTAAGTTGGTAATAAAGACATTTACTTTAAAGGTAGATTTCACTAAAGAAAACTGAATTTGAAAGAAACTAAATTTAATTTATTTATGAGAAACTAAATTTAAAATTGGGCATCCTTAATACATTGAACAACTCGTCTAAGTTTCACGAATAATTTAATTATATTCTCGATATAATTATTTAAATATTTTAAATTCCAATTAAAGACTTGAATTACTCTTGTTATGCATAGTTAATATTTCCATGTACAAGAGTAATAATTGTTATTTTATTTTATTTTTTTTATTGTCTATAGGCTTGCGCTTGACCACTATCTCTCCTGATGGTAAGTGATGATGTGGTCGACGATGGAGCACGCTTGCCTAGAAGAAACCCATTCACCCTTGACTTAAAGACCCCTAGATTGTAGCTATCGGGAAACACAGATTCCGGCAGGGAATTCCACTCTTTAGCTGTACGCATAATAAAAGTGTCCCCAAAACGTTTTGTGCGTATGGGTGGGATGTCCACCATGTACCGATGACGCATCGCCGTACGTCTGGTAGCCCGATAATGCAATTTGTTATTGGCTGGCATCACTCTTCTAAAGTTTCCTCAAGCTATATCATGTTTCTACAAACCTAGACTCTTTAACGCGAATTAGAAACAACACAAACATATAAATAGGAGGTTGCGTTGCTACAATACAATACATCAACCACAAGGCAGAATAGCAACAAACGAACCGAAATTTACGTAGAAAACTTTTTAAAACTAACTTCGAGCTCGTTGGGAAAGCAAATCCTCATACGAGAACTAACTTTTGTGCTAAAACTAGATTACATGTACAGTCGAACACGAATTAGAACTTAGGAGTGCAGTACCTACGTCAAAATTTGAGAATAAACGTAAATAACATATTGCCGAGCTGATTTTGCAGAATACCACATTTTTCAGGCAACTATAGATCGATGTAGCTATTTAGATGTCCGCGGGTGTCAGTCAAGGAATGGTTAAAAAAATATGAAATAATATGTTTATCCTTTACTATCACTACTACTAGGTTATATTAAAAACCGGCCAAGTGCGTGTCGGACCTCGCACATTTAAGGTTACATACCAAACCGCAAAAAAAGTACGTTTTAATAGGAATAATTGGAAATTTCAAAGAAAAATCTGATTTATCAAGATATTGGTATTTGTTAGTAAAATATACGTAATAATCTTCATTATCACCAAATTTTAAGTTCATGGGTCAATGGGAAGTTAAAAAATTCTTCGAAACATTTTTTTTGAAAAATTGTAACTTTACCAACCCGCATTGGGCCCGCGTAGTGGATTACGGGAAACATTAATAAGCTGATGATGTGATGATGTGTGGTGACTTTGGTGGCTTCGCATTCCTTTGTTTTCCGAATTTTTATGGCTTTGGGTCAACAGGATACTGTGAAAATTTGAACACTGTAGCTCCAACAGTTTGGCTGTAAAACCTGTGTGGCAGACAGACGGACTACTGATTGACAGTAATAGGGCTCCATTTGAACCCTTCAGTTACAAAACCCTAAAAATGTAAAAGTCTGTATAGTTCTTTGTTAATCAATCATTTGTTTCAAAGGCTAAACGCATTCGTCAACGTCCTTACTGTTGACTGTATCAATCTGTTCAGCTCAGGTGGTTAATACTGGCTTTAATTCTTGTAACTTACAAAGGAATATTTTTGTAATACTTAAGTCCTCTTTTTCTCCTTGTAAAGTAAGCACTCTCAAGGAAACGTATGTCCATTTTACCGTTTTTGGGCCAAGGTAACAACAAGGAAGGTCGCACGCTTACACTCAGCTCTGTTTCTTTGTATGGAATGTAACAAACATCGTGATGTCTGGAATTGGATACTTCAGCGACAGTTCACCAAATATAATTTTGATACCAACGTTTTTGGCAATCCGACTACTATAATTGTAAATGCGAAAGTTTTTAGGGATGTAAGGTTTTTTGTTTCTCTGTCACGCAAAAAATAATGAACGGATTTTTATGAAACTTTTTTTTTATTAGTATTATTGGGCTCGCGTTTGATCGATGATAGCGATGATGTGGTCGACGATGGGGCATGCTTGCCTAGAAGAAACCTATTCACTCTGTAAGGAGCACGTACAAGGGTTTTAAAATTGTTTAGTAAGTAAGGAGTAGTGCAATAAGTACGTAGGCTCGCACCTTTGCACTTACATGTCCAAAGGTGCGAGCCTACATTAGATATTATGACAATCATGCAGCAGCAGCTAGCAGAGCATTGATGATGCATTTGTATCAATATTTAATTTAGTGTTCTGATAGACGCGGTTTGGATCGGACTACTTGCATTTTTATTTCTTGATTCCAGCCCGTTGGCACTCATTGACATTTTTACATTTCACTGACAATTGCATATAAATTAGTAGTGCTATTCTGTAAATATTTGAAATGAGCTCGAACTCAGCAGCAGCTGTCATTCTAACCGATGACAGACATTGATAGCTGAATTCGAGTTCACTTCACATAGCTCATCACGGTAAGCTGTCTACAGAATCGTCCGGCAGAATAGCACGTTGGCTATATTTTATAGAGATATTATGTAGAAGTACTAAAACCATGCGGGCGGAGCCGCAGGGGAAGCTAGTATGTCATATACGAACCTATTTTATGTCGACTCAATACATCCTGGTTTTCTTAACAACACCGGGTGCCTTTCATGCGTAGTCTCTCCAGCTGCCTTTTGCAGATCAGATTTGTCTGGGGAGCGTCCGAAGCCACGTCAATTGCATTTGCAGACATGACCGATACGACTATCCTAGGTAGCAATAGTTCGCAAGGATAGGTACCCTATAAAATAAAAATTTAATGTTTCAGTTTCCATATTTCGGTTTTAGTACTTATTGTTGTTTTTGACGAAGAAGCTTGTGCTTGACCAGTAAGTTTATGTTGGTATTGGTCAAACCGAGTTTTAAAACAGTTATCCCCGGTTTGGATGACAATGAATGGAAAAAAAAAATCATCCGCACACAGACGCGAGAGACAAGCAAAAACATAAAAATAAACATTAATAAAAAATCCCCGTGCGAGACCAAAAAGGTTCAAAAGCTTGCTTTTAAAAAGTATATTCATTTTTTTTCTGGCGTTGTGTTTATTATTGTTTTGTCTAATACGTTGGTGTGGCTCATTTAAATGTGATGTATATATCATATTTAAATTTAAAACTGTGCTATAAAGCATGCTATTGTAAAGGTATTGGAAGTATATGTCACGCACTAAAAAAAAATTGTAACATCTATAAAGACAGCAAATAAAAATACACAATCACATTATTCTGCCATTTACAAATCTATATTAACACCGGTTTAGTTTACGCACATTTCTGTCGGTATCAGATCGAATTCCTGTTTTACTGGCGTTAATTTATTGGCACATTCCAATAATCGCACGCAACTGTAATTACATTGACGCTTGGACGTCTTATTATCGTCCAAGTAAACATGAGGTGTCTCTGTAATAAGTAACCGTCTTTAGTACTGGTGATTTCTCTCGTAAGTACGTGAGTATGAAATGGTAAGTTATTCAGGGTGTCCCCTAGTTTCGCAGATAGAAATTTCATAGAATTTCGTTTAGCAGAAAATGTTTAAGATAATATTTGGTCCTTGTATTTTACTTCGAATATTATTGTTTCAACGTCTATTTACTTAATGAAACATATTTCACAGAAACATAATTTAATGAATTTTATTATCACGTTTTTTTATATAACAAACTTTTCAAACAGCAGAATTATTTTTAACGAATATTGTTTGATCAGTGTATTTTTTTAGAAGTATAATTATTTGTACGATACTAAAACGGATCGTTTGCCGCCATTCTGTAGGTCGGTGATCTCATATGCCGTGTTATTCATTCCTTTCCTCTTGTAGCTTCATGGGGTCGAATCTGTTCCAAAACCGAATCGTGGCACTCCGATTTCTCGTAGTCTTTTGGCTGCTACCCCTAGAGAGTATAAAAAAACTAAAGGCGCGAAGGGAGAGCAACCCTCGCCCGCTGTTTCAGCAAACTGAAGCTGCGGAGGTGAGCATGGGTGCCTATGCTTTGTTATGAAAGGGCGAAGGGGTTGCACTTCCCGCAGCGCTGGAGACGATGCAGAAGCAACTTTAAAGTGTTTTGAGGTATGAAATGAAACGTTTAGAAACTGTCGCTCGATGAAATGTTTTCTTAGTAATAAATTTTATAATTTTATATTAACAATAATATGAGGATAAAGAACATTTCACTTTTTAATTTTATGATATGAATATTTAAACATTAAATTTCCTTTGAAACAAAAATCAATGATTTAAATTTATCCAAAGTATTCTGTTTATTAATAGATATAGTATATTGATAGTTTGTTAGAGCGTTTGCTAATTTTCTATCAAAATGAAACTGTTTATTCAATGATACTATTTGTATAAAACTTTTTTCATTTGTATCCTTACACTGTTATACTTAAATATTGAACACTTTGATGGAGTAATTTTGATGATGTTGCTAGATACAGTACTTGAAAGAAAAAGATATACTGCTACGACCCCAATACAAACTGGGACAAGGACGGATAATGATAATGAATTAATCTTGATCTTAGAGTCCAAAATTATTTATCAATTCTCGCTAGAATAGGAAAATATATGAAAATATTCTTAAAAACAAAATGTCATGGTTATAACCTAAGAATATGATAGAAAATTACTACAAGCACAACACGTGCCAAGCTGAACAAGAAATACAGCAGAGATACAATGTGAAAACATAACAAACAGCCTCTTTGCACAATGAAACATTAGACAAACATTCTCGGTTAAGAAAATTCGTTTACCAAACAAAAGGTTTCTTAATCCACGTTAGTACTCGCATAAGTTTTTCTAGAGCTTATATCTCAGTCTTCAAACATAAGAAGGTCGTTACCGGTAATGTTGGTTGCTTGAGCTTTTCCGAGGATACCCGAAGATGTACGAAGAAGCCCGAAGTTGCCCGAGCTTGATTTATCGTCAAGATAGCTGACGTCGCCGTCATAACTCACACGAGTCGAGAACTTGGCAAAAACTCGACGAGACGCTACGATAAGTGAGACGTAATTGTTGCGACTTTAATATTATCGTGTTACTTCGTGTTAGCGTTCAAGAAATTAGATTTTGTTTAGTTTTCGAGAAAAATGTCTTGGATAACCTTCCTGCTATAAAATTGCAGAGGTTCACTTCTTTGATGAAATTTGATGGCTTTGTTTTTAAATGATATTATGATTTTCATGTGAGTTTTAGGTAATCTTGACTGGGATTGAATCACGCACCTAATACTATTAGTCAAATCAAATGAGGAACACCTAAACATAAATAAACCTAAATGAGACAAATGTTGACTTACGTAATGCATTATCAAAGTTATATAAGAGTACACCTCTATCAAACACAATGAAATTCCTATTAAATGGAATTCATTCTTTCCATTCTATTGAAAATAACTTAAATGAAAAACTGAACAATAAACATGATGTCATCTCAAACAAACGATAAAATATGCAGTCGATATATTTTCAAATTAAAACCAACCATAAATAATACGACATATTTCAGTACAGTCATTAATCCAGCAACACGGATGGCCTTCCATCACGACAGAACAATGATCGATTAAGCCATTACCAACCACACAAAACAATCCACCTGTAGAACATACAGTACGTGTTATTGTTACAATACAAATTTATCAACAATCAAATGCAAATAAAAAGGTACAAACGACATCGCAGGGGTGTCGATTGAGTCCGCTCGAGGGTGCTAATCCCAGCCCGACAGGTAAGCTACGCTAATTTATCATCCCTAAACAATAGGGCTGAGTACATACCCTCTATATAACGAAATAGAGGGTACAATAAACAAAGAGTGAGTTATTACTCTATTACGCAAACGAGACTCTGTTACTGTATAGTGTTGTGTGTAAAATTAAAGAGATATAGTTCTATAAAGTTAGCTAAAAAATCTTTGATTTAAGACAGATTCTTGATTTAATGATCGACCAAATAGATAAAGGTTAATTAACCATCGAAGATGATAATATATTATGTTCCTTGAAAGATGTAGAGGACTAAGATTGGTGCATCTTCACATACTCTTCATAATTATCGACCACTGATTCACCCGGAGCATCCTTGCAGTAGTGTACAAGAAAAGAAACAACATTTAGTATAAAAAACCGGCCAAGTGCGAGTCTGACTCGCGCACAGAGGATTCCGTATAAACAGCTACATTGGCCAAAATAAATAGGTAACATTACTAACGTTATTATTTTCATGATTTTATGTTACCACTTTGTCGGCGTAATTAATGTGTATATCCATGCCAAGTTATAGCATTCTAGTACTAAGAGTCTCTGAGCTAACATGGCGAAAGTTTGAAAAAAAAAACTATATTTAACCATAAAGGTTTGGAAGTCTGATTCGATTGCGAAATATTCACGACACGGCACGGTTCCAGTGGGATTGACCATATGGGAGCAAAGTCACAGAAAAAGCTAGTAACTCTACAAAGTTCTGAGCAGATATAGAAACAAAAGTCTTAACTTCTTAAAATTCTGAACCTGTTTCTTGAATTCACCTGATGATATCGGAGCACAAGTAGATACTACTACTTACTTTGGGATACTACTTTTGTGATCTTCATAAAGGTATACAGATCAGGGTGGAATTTATCACATGATCGATTGAAAAGGGAGGATTCTCCGACCAGACGGTTTGCGGCTGATGGGCCACTGACCAAAGGTCAGTCCTTGCTGTCGTATTTATACCAGTCGTGCGAATAACTATACTTGCACTGATGCTGGATTTGACTGACATATCAAGTTTTTGTTTTTTATGTGGCTTTGTAGAATAAGGCGCGGTCGTTTTTCAATTGAACACCAAACAATAGGTAGATAGATCTGCAGTAGCTTTTCAATAGCAACAACTGACTGTATGAAAAACAGATTAAAGCCGACACAAAAAAATTGGTGTATCTATATAGTATCTATATATATACCGTCGGGTACGTATTAAAATACCAAAATTTCATAATAACTATGACTGAAATACCGTCGTCCAAAACAACGAAATTCATATCGCCTGCCTCATTATTTATACATAAAGATCAGTAACATACCAAATTACTACACAACAAACAAGAGTGGACCCATAATGCCTACCTACTAAAATACAAAAATACAAATTTGCTTATTTTCCATTCCATTTTCAAACTCCACATACACGAAAGCGGTCAATGTGAAAATATCGAATTCTCGTTTCAATTAGGAGGCATATGACGAGTACGAGTAATCTCCCTTTTCATAGCGGATTTCAGCTTATGCGAATATCCAACAACAAAGAGGCTTTTCACAATTTTCCAATACGTATATACCGATGATACATTGATAATGTCCATAATTATTAAAATGGCTACGTCAGTTTTTAATATTGTACAGGCAAAATTGAGTAGAAATCCATACAGCTTATATTCTCACGTACAATGCCAGTCGTATCCACCCACTTTGTTCACAAATTATGTAGCAAGCAAGGACGTGCTAAAATCAAGACCACATTTCTGAAAGACATTCTTTTAGTTTAAATTCATCACCCGGACCGCATCTTATCATCTCAATTTTAATTTGACTGAATAACATGTAACTCAACACTGCTTCACAAAATCATTACTGCATAACGGCTAAGTATTTTTCTGCAAAATGTACAAACCTGACGTTACCATCTTGATTTCATTCCTTTTCATGCTCCCCGTATTTTGTAGAACCTACAGGCCAAAATCGAAAGACTGGTTTTCATCACCCCATTCATAAGGAAACGGTCACTCAAACAAATAGCAAAGCAGCAATGGACAAAACTCTTTAGAAACTGTCGACCAATACGAAAACGGGATTGTGGTAACCCTCTCCCAAATATTTCAAAACCGGTTCGAATGTCCGGGAACGAGAATTCGTGAGCATTTTGCGGTTTTATTAAAAGTAATAAAACTCGTGCAATAAAGTTGAAAATAATATGTAATGCAACGTTTGGACGTGCTGAATGCGCTTTGAGATGTAAGGCTGCTTGAGTTTTATGAGGGGTATCTAACCAAATTATTAAATCAAAAACTAAGGTATTTTTTACAACGAAACGAAATGTGTAGTTAAACAAATATATCTTTGAAGCTATAAGAAGGTATATATTTAGAATCCTAATTTATATGCGAATGTGAAATTGTTTGTTAAGCTTTCACATCTTAACGGCTCCACGGATTTGAAGGAAACTTGGCACACGAGTAGACCATGGCTTGGATTAGTTTATAGGATCCTTTTTAGGGTTCCGTAGCCAAATGGCAAAAAACGGAACCCTTATGGATTCATCATGTCTGTCTGTCTGTCCTGTCCGTCCGTATGTCACAGCCACTTTTTCCGAAACTATAAGAACTATACTGTTGAAACTTGGAAAGTAGATGTATTCTGCAAACCACATTAAGATTTTCACACAAAAATAGAAAAAAAAAACAAAATAATTTGTGGGATCCCCCATACTTAGACCTGAAAATCATTTTTTTTTTTCATCAATCCCATACGTGTGGGGTATTTATGGATAGGTCTTCAAAAATGATATTGAGGTTTCTAATATAATTTTTCTCTAAATTGAATAGTTTACGCGAGAGACACTTCCAAAGTGCTAAAATGTATCCCCCCCCCTCCCTGTAACTTCTATAATAAGAGAATGATAAAATTTAAAAAAAAAATATGATGTACATTACCATGTAAACTGCCACCGAAAATTGGTTTGAACGAGACCTAGTAAGTAGTTTATTTTTAATACGTCATAAATCGTAAACCGCAATTTACCAAGTACGGAACCCTTCGTGCGCGAGTCCGACTCGCACTTGACCGGTTTTTTTTGTTCCCTTAAGGATGACCTCCAACTCAAACTTCAAATGGGCGAAGCCGCTGGCAGCAGCTAGGACTGTTCATAAGATTTCAACTTAAAATCTTGAAACCTTTTAACATCGTCGAAAAAAACCCTTAAAACCGTTTCTGCCCACATCATTCCGTTCATAAAAATGCTAAAAGGATTCCTACACTTCATTAACACTGAACAAATAAAGTAATCGAGTATGAATCCATCTCGATACCTTTTGTTAATCGATTGTCAGAGCAAACATGCGTTTGCCGAATCACTATTCAGGTGAATCGAATCGCACGAGATTCACTCACGTCACAATAACAAAGGAACCAATCGTACTCCAAAAGAAAATAATAAATGAGGCCTGAAAGCATTACTTATTGCTGCAAGGTCAATAATAATATTAGTAGCAGATAGTTTGTGAAATCTGACCTTCTGGATAGTTCCTAGTTTTCCTTATACGCTTCTTAACGTTATCTACTTTCATTGTTATAAAGGTTACTTATTACTGTTAGTAATATTCACACAGACGAAAGTATATGACTAGTGTGTGTTGCCATTTATAACCTATGGCTCTAAGACGTGGTCACTCACAATGGGCCTCATCAGAAAGCTTACAGCCACCCAAAGGGCAATGGAGATGGCTAATATGCTTGGCGTTTCCCTGCGTGGTCGAATCAGAAATGTAGAGATCCTCAAGAGAACCAGGTTTACCTACATAGCCCGAAGAATTGCCAAACTTAAGTGGCAGTGGGCAAGGCACATTGCTCGCAGAACGTATGGCCAATGGGGCAGAAAAGTTGTAGAGTGGCGATCGCGAACCGGCAGGCGTTGGAAGGTGAACTGATGACCTGGTGAAGGTTGCGGGTATCCGCTGGATGCGGGACGCACGGGACCGATCAATGTGGTGATGATGAATATTCACTTAATTCAATAAGCCTGGTTTCCAATAATTAGCTACTTTGAGATAGTTTTCTTCTTACGTTGTTTTCATTTACTAATGATGCACGCGTTGTTCTATAAAGAATTAATGCAATTCTTTGTAGCAACTATTAAATAAACATGATACTCTCAAGAAAACAAGGCAAGCAATTTGTCTGAGTTAGCTTTTCTACTTATGCAATAAAAAGACGTAGATCGCCAGTTAATTTTATATTTCCTAGAAAATAATGTGAATTGTTTTGCTATTTTATTCCTATCTATTTTCATCAAAATGATTTATCTCACAATAACAACACCATAAAAAGTGCTTCTGAAGCTTTGTAAAGTCTTGAATTAATAGCTTTTATTCCTAAACACGACTTCAAGAAAACTGAATCTTAATTTATTTTTGTCGATTCTGAACCATTCCGATTCCACCTGCAGCATTCCTTCCTTTCCATTACTCCACCATATTCATGATATCTCATTAACTATGTTCCGTCGTCAGGAAGGTTTCCGTTTCAAACGGAAATAATTAGGAACAAGAAATGTGGAAAGATTTACGGTACATAGTCAGACTGTCATTGTATTATGTCATACAACTCGACGATGCATTATTCATTCTTTTACAAATTATTATTTTTCAGAGCTAAATAAATTTTCCATGCGATAAAGGCGCCTTCTCATAAAGAAAAGGACCAAGTTTTCTGTATACCTTTACAACCAAAGTCAAACCTGCCACCAAGATGTTGAGGATATCATTATTTTATACCTGGAACAAACAAAAAAATGTGGTTAATACATTATATTTTCTAAACATAATATAAATTGAAGGCCGCCGTGTCTCGTTTAAGACTTTAATCAGTAATTTTGCCATTGATGACTAATTACGCAAAAAATAGCATGCTAAAAAACTAATCAAAATCCATAATTAAAATCATTTTAATATTTTGGCTAAGTGCCGGATTTCCGACATCGACTACAACATAAACAAAAACCGGTCGATAAAACCATACCTAACGAATACATACACAGTAATATAGTACAAAAATATACAGGCAATGGGCATTTATTCTTTCAATAACAGGCTCTCCGTCAACATATGCCTAGAGCTGTCAGTACCATTCATTTTCACATTTTTATAACTAGAGATTCAGCCTACTTTACACGTGTTAAAAAACTTCATGAGGTCACATTTATTACAAGAGGAAGTGAGGGAAAAAATCAACGCCAAATATGGGTCTCTTGATGGACTTATCATTAGATGAGATAACGGGAATATTACCATATTAGATTCGTTTTGCACTCAGATTGATGGTTGTAATAACAGAGGTGCCATTCCGTTTATGACAACCACGAAAAGAAAAACATACTTCTAGTTAACATATTTTGAATTGTGAAAATTTAAAACAGTGCCCACGAAGTTTCTTGCAAGTTTTTAGAGACCTACGTATTGGAACGTGTAAATAGCTTCTTTCAACTTTCTGACTTATTGGCTGGCTCCATAAAATCGAAAGTACATATAAATAGCTGCCTTCAAATAAATGTTTTGATTTTGCATTTGGTTTGGAGTTACGATTTTTTTATGATCGAGAGCCCAATAGAAATGCCTTACGTCCCGAATATAATATCCATAATAGAGAAGCCATTGAAGAAGTACCGTGCTACCTTCAGTTGAAGTAAATCCCATCACGATAAAATGACAAAATAATAAATATTTATCTCATTAGTTATTTAAGAGTTGAGTAAAAGCAGTAGAATGTAACATCTGCTTGTTATTCAACGCAAGTTATGAATGTCAAACAGGGAAATAAATCCGAGCACATGCGGAGCTTTGCTATGATTCTCGTAGGCGACTTGACTGTAAGCGGACGAAAATATCCTCGTAGAAAATCATAAACATCTTCTACTGTTTAATTTATTGTAGTTTCGTGACAGACTGACTGCAGGTTGACTGGCTGGTTGATAAAAAATAGCAAATGAATAATTTTTCCCAAAGAGGTATAAACATAACATCAAGCCTGTTCTTGCCAATGAAATAGGTAGAGGTTTACCTTTAAGCAGTAGACCCAGGTTTTACTGCAAAGTAAATTAAAGTAAACGTTTATTTGTATAGATTTTAGGTACAGTAAATAAGATGTGACAGTTAAAATATGCGTACACATCCAGACAAACAAGAAAAGAACAGACAGACACACAGTTAAAGAAGGTTCTGTATCAAGTTCATCTCTGATTTGGTAAAATCGGGAATTGGAGTTTGTATGTGACAGAAATCTCAGATGTAACAGCGAGTTTCAAATAAGGGCCATACGAAAGCACAGAATCAACAAGGCTCCTGATAATTCTATGAATATGGAGCAGGAAATTCGGAAGTACGCATTCTATGAGTATGGATGTAGTATATACATAGTGGCTTTTGGAGAAACATGGAACAGACCTGTGTAAATATGTTTATGCTTCTTGATTTACCAAAAGTGTTTAATTACACTTTTGGCATAAAATCTACAACAAAGCCGCACAATAAATACCTCGCAACAAAAATACAAAAATGTTTTGACAATTTTTCACCGTTACCCATTAATTTAATACCCATGTTGATTGCTCATATAGTTGAAAACAGTAAATCAAAAACTCAGCAAGTGAAATACAATACTTTTTAGGTTAAAGAGTAGATCTTATCATTCAAGCCGTTTTAACACTTGAGTGATATATTGTGTATCATATTACAAAACATATTCTTTAAAACATAGTATTCTGTAAATGCATGTCACATGTAGGTGTCGTTAATACTTTTTTTATAGCCAATAGATTAAAAAATGCTAGACTGGTGTATCATTTTACAAAATAATGTTTTTATTGACTTCTCTTACGGTTTATAAAATCGCCAGTTTTTGTCAACGTTATGTGGTTTATTATCACTTGTGTTTCTTAAAACTTTTGACGGAAATTTTGCCGAAGGCGTTCAATTAGATTAGTAATAAATTTGCCCCGCTTTGGTAAGAGCGTTGGAAATGAAATTAATTGCAAATAGTTACTTTAAATATAAAATTAATGGTTATTGTCTGGTTACATGAAGATATTTGGGTAAAAATATTCACGTCAAGAATATGCCATAGTCATTTAGAGCACAAAGTATGCAATCGGCGGCGCGCCGGTTAGAGCGTTTTTTTTATATCGCTCTAACTTCTATCTTCTATCGAAAAGAAAGAAGAAGAAGCTAGAGCGATATCAAAAACTGGATCTTTACAAACTTGCAAAGACACACATATTGTATGCGAAACAAGAGAATAGGTACCTCTTTTTCAAATTGATTTATAACATAACATAACCGAAAACCTAATCAAATCTTTACAAAAAGGAATATCAACTACCGTAACCACACTATTTCTTAGAAGACAATAAATCAAATAAATGCAGAAACATATTCGTATATTTAGACGTTCAGAACTCAAGATACGAATCCAATCACGGTATCTCTGACGGGCGAATTGAAGAAATAAAACGTAAGCTCGAACAAGTGAGTGATAACGATCAATAAAATCTCCAACGTCATGCGAATGGGAATAAAAACATTCTGACTAAATGTACGCAAACTTGAAAAAGTACTATAAGTGACAGAACGCTGACTAAACATAACATTATCTTGGGAACTAAAAATAAGTCATATTCGCTACGATTAAAATAAAAAAAAGAAGAAACGAATACAAAATATAAGAATACAGACGTCCATAATCAACTGTCTAGTCCCATATACTATGATATTTTGTCTAATAAATAAGTCTTAAAAGTTGTGTCACAAGGTCATATGGTCAATAGAAAAAACACGATCCATAAAAACGGTATTGCCATACCGATATTGGGAATTCATTATGTTATACCAAATGAATAGAAACTTTTATGAAAAGAATTCAATGGATTCAGCAAAATGAACCGTAAAATTTAGCCCATATTGATGTAAGAACCTTTCTCCCCTATAAAATTGTCATTGCAGTACTAAACTAGTTTTTAATCATCACAATATTATTGGAAGTTTTCACCATAGAATAACAAGAAGTAAAAATTATGTAAATAAAAGTGGTCACCAACGACTGCTACTAAATTTTAAGTCCACATATATTGTACACTTTATATTTTGCGAGATATTCAAAGTCCAATATATTTATTTCAACTAGGCCATTAAGCGGCACTTTTCAACGTTAACAATTAAAATTTACAAGTAATAAAAATTGATTTTAACCTGCATTTGAAAAAGTTGCTTGTTATGATGAAGAATGCACAAGAAACTCCATATTAATAAAAAAAAAATATATATAAAAATATATTGTGCCTAGATTTAATCAATTACAAATTGGTTCAATCAGACAGAACGTTTTTTGTAATTATGTGACAGGTAGAGTACTTTTTAACTCGAGGGTAACAATAATGCAGATATCGATGATCTGAGTACGGTTCGTTGACAATGGCACCGCCGCCGCGCCGGCATTTTGCGACATTGTGTTCCTACAAGGTCAAGCCTCTCAGAACTCCTGAACTTGATCCTTATGGGAATATGAATATATAAAAACAAACGTAGAAGAGTCTTGTTTTGTATTAATTTGAAATTATGTATAGCCGATATAACGTTTACCGGTTTTGACGAAAGTAACATTGAACTCAAAGACCTTTTGGTTGAAGGACCTTATGCAATAACGGATATTTGGAAGGTAAACATTTTCTGCATAATCACTCTTCACTTGAAACCAGTATAACAGTACATCAATGATGAAGCAGGTACAATACAATATCTCAATACAAATGCTAACACAAAAGACCTTGAACAAGATTCAAATATGCATGACCGTTCAAAATTAATTCAGCGATAAAATTTGGTGCAGATGTTTCATACCGTCATACAACGTATGAGCTTATAAAAACTGTATAGCATGCAGACAAGTGTCAAGAGGGGCATAACGTGGCATAATGCTTGCCAACGCCCACGTCAACGTTTAACCTACCTTGAAGTTTTGCCAATTCGGAAATTTTTATATTGTTGGTTTTGGATAGACATATTTGCTAGCAGCGTTTTCCTGAAAGTCGTGAACTCGTGACTGTAAGTCATTGCAGCAACCTTCCCTTTGTTGACTCACTATGTTTACAAACTTGACTAGAATTTATATTTTCAATAATTTTATGTTTACCAAGAGGCCTCTTGGTAAACATAAAATTATTGTCCGGGGTCTCTTGTCGTTGACTTACATAATAAAACACCATGATATGGAATGCTTACATGCCGTTGACGCCGTTATATGATCGCTAATCGGTCTACAAAATCTAGTAACAGTAGCAACATCGAGACAGTTTCCAACAGGGGTAACGTGATGAACGCATCATGAGACTGATAAAGTTAGCCTTCTTTGTCGGCAATGAATTACATATATTATTGACTAAATCATACATTCTCTTCACAGACTAATTTGCTTACAACCTTTTACTTAAAATTGTGATTTTAAGTTATTGTAGCATCCTTCGTCCGTTAGTTGACTCACTATATTCACAAGCTTGTATAGAATTTATATGTTGTATATTTGTTGTTATATGCCAAAGACTCTCTTCTCGCCGACTTATATAATTAAACACCATAACATTTACGTCGTTATATAATCGCTTATCAATCGAAAAAATCTAGTAACAGTAGCTCATCATGACAGTTACCAACATGGGTAATGCGAAGAAGGCATCATGAGACAGATGAAGTTAGCCTTCTTTGTCGACAGCAAATTTTTTACGTAATCACACATTATCTTCATGTGCATACAGTAAAGACATACCAGACTATAGGAGCGTCTCAAATCCTCAAGGGCATCTATTATCCTGTAGAAGCCCACGCAAAGGTTTTTGTCGTACAAGCACATAACGCCGATGACAATCTAGAATTCTTACGTGTCTAGAAATATCAAGAAAGTGAGATAGGTACGACGGTAATCTTGTCACGTCAGCATGGAGCGTTTTAATCCGGTATTTTGATCCTGGGACAAAGTAAATTGCTTTTGGGTCGATAATTACGGCGGAGATTATATTCGTGTCATTGACGGAGGTATATACATAATCGATACACCAGCGGAATTTTAAGGGTATACAACAATCGTTCACTTCCTTCTATGGTATTTTGCCGTCGATTTCCTTTTCAATATCAAGACCGTGTCTGATGTTAAAATTAAGAAATTGTTAAGATCCAAATAAACTTGGGCCTTGGTGAAGTGGACTGTATTTGGTTGTTCGTTGGAAGAATGAAAATACTGTCGTGATTCGTATCTTCAATTTTATTCCGTATTGTTATTACAACTGTATGTTATTACAATTGTAGAGCTGAAGACTGACTGTGTCCGACTGTGTCTCAGCCTCCAAACGGTCCGTTATTTATACAAGAACCGCTAGGCGCGAACAATGGCGCCCCTCTCTCTCAATGGCGCTCGGGTATGGCGTCATAGAAATGCCGTAATTCTTACTTAAATCTACACAAATTATACATTTCCTTAATCTACATACTTAATTCTACCTAGGAAACATATAAAGCTGTAAAAAGGTCAACACAAAAATCTTATCTAACCTAGATTCCTCCCTACTTATGAGCTATCAAAACATGCATATTCTTACCTAATTATCTACTTTTTCTCTAGTTCTTATATGTATTACAAGTGTACGTAGTCTTACTTTAAAACTCACGTGGAACCTACATCAATTATATTTTAACATTCACGTGTTATTTTTAGTACCACGAAAAGAGAAATTTACACTAACTAACGGGATATCATATTTTCTCACGCAGACCCCGGTAATTACTTAATGTGTTTTGGGATAACAACAATAGTCCATTCAATGTTTTATTAAGGCGGCGTACGGGTCTGCAGACAATAAGCATTTATAGTTATTTATTTTTCAAAGCGGTAAACCTTTGACAAACAAGGCGTTCACCGTTACGGAGCCATTAAACATGGATTGTTTCTTTATTTTTACAAAATGCCGACAACGGTCAGGGTTATTGCTTCATTCAAAGATTCGTTAAAAAGACCCAAACACATGTTCGCCATAAACACCGTTATAGGTCTACGTGGGAAGCCCTTATGCTAAAAAATCACCACGCAACGTACAAAGCCATGCGTCCGTTACAGTTCTCCCCCCGGCGCAGCTCGCGTAGCCTCCTTTGTTGACACGACGACGAGCTTGCTCACGGGGCGTCGGAAGGTGCCAGTCCTGGTGCGCACCTCGACGACTCTGATGCCGCCATCCGGTCCGCGATGCGTGCGCTCGACGATTCCCATCGGCCATGTGTTCCGTGGCAGCGTGTTGTCGACCACGAGGACCACGTCACCGGCTTGAATGGGTCGCACGTCGTTCCGTGGCTCGCCGCGAGGTACCAACGTGGGCAGGTATTCGCGTAGCCATCGTCGCCAGAAGTGGTCAGCGAGCGCCTGACTAGCTCGCCATGTCCTCCGGTCGTCCTCTTCGCAGGGTCCTGTCGTCGGCAGCCCCTTAGACGACCCCAACAAGAAGTGGTTGGGGGTTAGGGCCTCGGGGTCGCTGGGATCCACACTGACGTGTGTCAGCGGTCGCGCATTGATCGAGAACTCAGCCTCAGTGAGCAGAGTCCTCAGTACTTCTTCCGCCGGCGCCTTCTCTCGCAGGGTCACGCTGAGCGCCGTCTTCACGGAGCGCACCATACGTTCCCACGCGCCACCTTGGTTGGGCGCGCCGGGAGGGATGAAGCGCCACTCCAAGCGATGCAGTAGCCCCTCATCTCGCAGGGCAAGCATCCACTCGGCGTAGGCGTGGCGTAGCTCCTGGTCGGCCCCGCGAAAGTTAGTCGCGTTGTCGGAGTACATCACTCTCGGCCAGCCTCTGCGCGCGGCCATTCGTCTCAGCGCCATGATTGCTGAGTCGGTGGAGAGTGAAGCGACAAGCTCGATGTGCACGGCGCGGGAGGTGAGGCACGTAAAGAGTGCGCCCCACCTCTTTTCTCGGCGGCGTCCTACCTTGACCATTATTGGCCCAAAATAGTCCACCCCACAGTTGGTGAACGGGCGGTGAAAAGGGTCAAGGCGGGCGTGTGGCAGGTCTCCTGTAGCTGGGGTTTGCGGCCTCGCCCGCCTCGTTTTGCAGAAGGCGCAGCTCCTCTCGACAGCGCGTACCGTGGGTCGCAAGTGAATGACCCAGTACCGCTGTCGCAGGTCGTTCGTCACACGCTCCCTATTGGCGTGGCCTGCAGCGCAGTGCTCCCGCAGCACGAGGAGCTTAGTCAGCTGATGTCGGCCGTCGAGTATAATAGGCCGCTTCATCTCGGTCGGGGCGGGAGAGGCCTCGATCCGGCCCCTCACTCTTAGGACGCCGTTTTCCAGCACTGGATCCAGCCTGTACAATCGACTCGCCCTCGTGAGCGGGCGAGCAGACTGGATCTTCTTCATATCTTCCCCGAAGCTGTCCTCTTGTGCTTGTTTGATTAGTTCAGCCTCGGCGCGCTGGATATGATGATACTCCGTCCTTGTTGCTCTTCGTCTGCAGATATCAGTGAAAGCGATCGCTCGAGCGACGGCTCTCACCAATACCTCATACTTTGAGAAGCGGGCCGGGTTCGGTAGCCAGCTATCTCGCTCCGTTTCTTCTCTCGTGTGAAGGACCTCCTCGTCCTCCTTGTCATCCGTCGACGTCGTGGGCCACTGCTCTTCTGGCAGGAGCAAGAAGTCCGGTCCTTGAAACCATCTATCCGTGGCGCAGATGGGCGTGTCGATGAGCCGAGTGGCGTCGTCCGCTACGTTGCTTGCAGTAGGCAGCCAACGCCACTCTTCTTTCTGGGTCAACTCTGCGATCTCTCCCAGCCGATGCGCAACGAATGGCGTGTAGCGTCGCACGTCGTGATGGATCCAGTGCACCACGGTAGATGAATCGGTCCAGTAGGTCGTCTGGCCGATGATGACTCGGTGCTCCCTTCTTATCGTCTCAGCGAGTCTTGCTCCAATCACTGCGGCTTGTAGCTCCAGGCGCGGTATAGTTTGCGCCCGACGAGGCGCCACCTTAGCTTTGGCGGCCACCAACACGACGTTCAGGCTCCCATCGACGTTTCTTATTCGCCAATAGGCCACAGCTGCGTAGGCTTGCTCGCTGGCGTCGCACAGTATGTGTAAGTCGACGCGTTCATACTTTTGCGTCACGTAACAGCGCGGTAGTCGCAGCTGAGCGAGTTCAGTCAGGCGAGCGAGCCAGGAGGCGAAGAGCTCGTTCTCTTCCTCATGTACGTCTGCGTTGTGGTTGCGAACGTAATGGGCCATGTACGGGGAGCTCGCGGCGCCGAATAGCATACTGGTCATCTTGTATTTCCTCGGTGGCTCTTGTCGGTCGTCACCTCTCCACAGGAACTGTTGCGCTGGTTGGTCCTCCGGCCTTATCCTGATTCTCAGGAACATCTCCTGCACGTCTGCTGTAATCGCTACCACCTTCTCTCGGAACCTAAATAGGATTCCTGGCAGCGACAGCAGTAGGTCGGGTCCCTCCAACAGTTCGTCGTTTAGGCAGACGCCGTTGCTCTTCGCTGCTGCGTCGAACACTAGCCTATGTTTGCCGGGCTTGTTCGGGTTCTGCACGGCGAAATGTGGCAGATACCAACAGATGGCACTCGCTCGCTCCGACCCGTCGCATGGCGTCGCGTACCCTTTGTCCAATAGGTTGTTAACCTGCTTGGAGTACTCAGCCGCGAACTGTGGGTTGGCGTCCATCTTCTGCTCGATCTTCTTCAGCCGGCGGAACGCTTGATTGTAGCTAGGCGGCATAGTGACCTCGTCTCGTCGCCATGGCAGCCCAACCTCGTACCCGGTGTCAATCTTCCTGATTGTCCTTCCGACTATGTCGATGGCCCGTTGATCGCTCGCCTTGACTCTCGGCCTTCCTTGTATGCCGAGCGCGTCGATCCTGAAGTGGGCTTCGACTAAGTCGTGGAGTTCCTGGCTGCATGCACCCGTAGTTCGGTTGGGCTCGTATACATGCAGCACGTTCCCTTCTTTGATGATGGTCTTGCGTGGTGCGGTTCCGTGCACCACCCATCCGAGTTGCGTTCTTGATGCTGCCGGTTGGTTAGGGCCGCCGATTCGGAGCTCGCGGGACACGATGCACTCCCAGTGGTCTGTACCCACTAGAAGCCCGGGGCGCGCCAGTTCGTAGCACACCTCTTCTGGGGTCAGGTCCCTCAGGTGCTCGTAATCCAGCAGCGTGTCGGGAATGGACTGTTGGTGAAGCCGGAGATCCTTCATGGTCCTCGCTCTGACCCTGTAGCTTTCGTCACTCTTCAGTCCCTTCACGTTGATATTCACTACTTGGCTGCCCATATCTCGCTGCGACATGTTGACCCCGCTCAGGTGGAGCGGCCGTGATGGCCCTTCTGCCCCGACGCTCGCCGCCAGTGCTTCGTCCACTAGGGTGATCGTGGCCCCTTCGTCTAGGAGTGCGTAGGTCTTGACCTCCCCCCGTGGTCCGGACACGATGACAGGGCACATCTTGAGCAAGACTGCCCGTGGCCCGGTAGCGGGTTGGGTAGCCACAGACAGGACCGCTTCCTCCTTCCGTGGTTCACCCTTCCCCATGTCTTCCGTCTGCGCTTCGCGTACCGCTTGATGGAGCGTCGCGTGATGCGGGCGGCGACATTGATCCACGCCGCACAGCTGCGCCTTGCAACTTATGCGCCTGTGTTGCTTCTGGGCGCATTTGAAGCAAATCTTATTAGATTTAAGAAAGCTCCATCGCTGCTCTACTGTTAGCGCCTTGTACTGCGGACACCGCGTCAACAGGTGGGCTTGCTCGCACTTAGGGCACTTGTCCTTTTCTTCTTCCCTTCCCTCGGTCGTAGTGAACACGCTCGCCTTCTTCTTGAGTGTCACGATGGGTCGAGTTTCCTTTCTCGGTGCGGCGGCGCTTGTAGACGGAGCGTACGTATATCGTAACGCTCGGTCCGCCTCTCGCATTAGAAACCGTGACAGCACGACGATTTCCGGATCCGCTGTCCCTTCTTGATCGTAGGCGTAGTCACACCAGCGGGATCGGAGATGCGGGCTGAGCTTGTCCAGTACTTCCCGGGTCATAAAAGGGTTGAACAAGTAACCTCTTCGATCGATTGTTTGCAGTACGCAAATTATGTTCTGTAGCTTGACAGCGAAACTGTTGAGTTCTGTGGCCGATGTACCAGGTTTTGGAAGCTTCTTGAGGTCATCCAGTGCCCGGTCGATGATGACTTCCGGTCGACCGAAGCACTGCTCAAGAGTCTTCATAATGACGCCTGGATCAGTGGCCGTATGTAGAAGGGCGGCCACGGCGTCTCTTGCTTCTCCTTTGAGGCAGCTTCTCAGCCTTTGTACGTTCTCGGCTGCTGTAACCTGGTACATATCTGTCGAATCTCGTACAGCCGCCTTGAATGGCAGCCACTCGTTGGCCGCTCCGGAGAATGTAGGTAGCTCCGTGTGCCTAGGCCTAGGTCGGGCCATTTTTTCTAGTGTTGCTGCCAAGTGCTCAATGCTGTCCTTTGCTCTTGTGGGGGTCGGCGATCTCGTTCTAGACACGAAGCGTATCTGTTTGGATTCTCTTGGTCCCTCCTCCCCCCGTGAGTTGAGGGGGTTCGTCCTCAGCCATTCATCCACCATTTGATGAGGCTCTTCGCGTGGACGAGAGGGCTCTTGTTCCTCTTGTACGCTTTCTTCATCATTGATCGCTGACACCTCCACTGCTAGTCTCTTCTTGACTAGCTCTTCTTCCAGTGCCAGTTGCTGGGTCCGGATGGCTGCTAGCTTCTCTGCAGCCTCCAGTTCCGCTATCCGTAGCCTTGTTGTGACGCTTGTCGTCGACCGTTGCGACCTCATTGTCCTGGTCGGTGACGTCATTCGCTGTCGGATCGCGGTGTTTGTCGTCTGTGCACTGGAAGGCCCCGCTGCGCTGTTGTGTGCCATTCTCGGAAATGGTGATGCTGGTGGGTCCGGTGAGAGTCTTCTTCTTCGCTCCCGTTCGATCAGCTCCGCTTCCTGGCGGCGCGCCTCCTCTTCTTGGATGCGTAGCTGTTCTTCTATCTCGGTTGCGTCTCCCTGGCTCCTTGTGAACACCATCTTGAGTATAGCCGCACGTTCAGTTTGGCAAGGCGGGTTAGTACCTCTTCGGTTCGGTACTTCAGGTGAAACCGGTCGGCTCGGTTCGGTAAGCCGGTCGGGTTCAGTTGTGTTGAAGCCGGTCAGGTTCAAGACCGGTTAGGTTCGAAACCGGTCCTGTTCCGTACAGCTTTGTTCTTACCGCAGATCTTCTTACTTCGTCTGCGGCTCGGTGACAGCCGGGTTCCTTTCTTCGCTCTTGCCGCAGATCTTCGTACTTCGTCTGCAGCTCAGTGGTTCTGGTTGCAGCGGGTTCTTCGTTCTTGTATCCGCTGCTTGATGGACCAGACTGTAGTGGGCCTGGTTGCCGCTGGTTCTTGGTTCTTTATCCGGGCTCGTAGGACCAGACTGAAGTGGGCCTGGTTGCCGCTGGTTCTTGGTTCTTTATCCGAGCTCGTAGGACCAGACTGAAGTGGACTGTATTTGGTTGTTCGTTGGAAGAATGAAAATACTGTCGTGATTCGTATCTTCAATTTTATTCCGTATTGTTATTACAACTGTATGTTATTACAATTGTAGAGCTGAAGACTGACTGTGTCCGACTGTGTCTCAGCCTCCAAACGGTCCGTTATTTATACAAGAACCGCTAGGCGCGAACAATGGCGCCCCTCTCTCTCAATGGCGCTCGGGTATGGCGTCATAGAAATGCCGTAATCATCAATATTATCTTACTTAAATCTACACAAATTATACATTTCCTTAATCTACATACTTAATTCTACCTAGGAAACATATAAACTGTAAAAAGGTTAACACAGAAATCTTATCTAACCTAGATTCCTCCCTACTTATGAGCTATCAAAACATGCATATTCTTACCTAATTATCTACTTTTTCTCTAGTTCTTATGTATTACAAGTGTACGTAGTCTTACTTTAAAACTCACGTGGAACCTACATCAATTATATTTTAACATTCACGTGTTATTTTTAGTACCACGAAAAGAGAAATTTACACTAACTAACGGGATATCATATTTTCTCACGCAGACCCCGGTAATGTGTTTTGGGATAACAGCAATAGTCCATTCAATGTTTTATTAAGGCGGCGTACGGGTCTGCAGACAATAAGCATTTATAGTTATTTATTTTTCAAAGCGGTAAACCTTTGACAAACAAGGCGTTCACCGTTACGGAGCCATTAAACATGGATTGTTTCTTTATTTTTACAAAATGCCGACAACGGTCAGGGTTATTGCTTCATTCAAAGATTCGTTAAAAAGACCCAAACACATGTTCGCCATAAACACCGTTATAGGTCTACGTGGGAAGCCCTTATGCTAAAAAATCACCACGCAACGTACAAAGCCATGCGTCCGTTACACTTGGACTACTACTTTATAAAAATACTGAACTTGTGCTGAAAGTCATACGTTTGAAAGTATGTAGTCGTATTAAGAAAAACCATTAATATTACAAAACCAAATAAAAGAAAAGTAGATAACACCTTCATTCGTATAAGCGATTTTTTTCCATTTGATATTTTCTAAAATCAACATTACAAGTAAATAAACTAAATATGATTTTCCCAGCAAGAAAACTTTTCATTATTTTCCCACCGTCCAGAGTTGTCAGCCTAACTTTTCGTCTACCTTTCTTTTCCAAAAGTTGAATGAAACCTCTTTCATTTTCTAGCATTGCGTTCGCGGTAGTCTATTGTGTGCAAGTACGGATTCATTCAGTTCTCTCTCTTCAGAATTCGTATGGTTTTCAATTGTTATACCTTACTTTTTAATATGTCTCGGTCGATTGAGTAGTTTGTTCAGACATCTTTATCAAGACTTTTGCATTTCAATTTGTCTACGACAGCATATGGGTTCACTTCCTGGTCAGTGTTTACGCCCCTGAGTAGGGTCCTCTATGATTAGGATACAACTTCAAATGTTGTTAAAAATCAAAACAAATACCACAAGGATTCTCCTAGGATTGGAATCCTATAATTAGGAAGAAAAATATGTCAATCACATGGAAACTTGTCTATTTTATTTTATATGTAAATCTATACCAATATTATAAATAGGAAAGATTTTTTGTTTGTTTGTTTGTACCGAATAGGCTCCGAAACTACTGAACTGATTTTAAAAATTATTAATAGAAAGCTACATTATTCCTGAGTGATATAGGCTATTTTTTAATCCCGAAAATGGGTCCTGTAGGGTGGTACACGGGAGCGAAGCCTTGGGCAACGGCTAGTATTTTATATTTCAGGATAAAATGCTTCACCCTGACTGCAAAGACAAGTTCCGGCAGGCACTGAGTTACCGCCAATTAAAATTTATGGAAGATCTAGATTTCCGCAACTTGAAAATATTATGTTAATTTCCGAACCAAGTAACCTACTGGTACTAATATTAGCAGATTCATGGTTGAAGGCATACGTAACGCTGGCCTACATTTTGTCTATGCAAATGAACAGGAAACCGTCAGGGCTGGAAGCGGTAAAGTAAACCGTTACAAAGTAAGCCATGTTTTTTACAAAACTAACAATACAGTGGACAAGGGACGAGAATACCCAAGTGACATTATCGTATGACAAAAAGCTAGAACTCTACTAAGGAATATGAACGTGTCTGTGATTCATGCTATAACTTTTTTTTTAAATAGATTAAAACGTCAAAATGACTCAAATTGTCTAGACTAGTCTTATACAACAAAAACTGAAAAAGCCTTGAAAATTAAATCATTGCGAGTACAAAAAAAAAACATTTGCATATTCCCCAATATCAATTGAAATGAAATAAAAATTTATTGATTCCAAGCCATATTAGTATCGGTCGTTAAATCACCACTCCATTTAAAAATCGATTCGAAGCGTTTGGCACAGCCTAAGCCAGGATTTATTGTTAGAAAAACTACCTACGACATAGTCAATCAAAAAATTCAAACTGCTTCATTAAATGATTAAAATGAAGAAGTATATAAAAAACCGGCCAATTGCGTGTCAGACTTCATACATTTAGGGTTCTGTACTAAACCGCAAAATAAGGTTAGTTGTAATAGAAAAAAATCTAATTCAAAGAAAAAGAAAACTCTGATTTATCAATATATTAGTATGTGTTAGTAAAATATACGTAATAATAAACATTATCACCTAATTTCAAGTAAATAGATCAATGGGAAGTTAAAAAAATCTTCGGATTTTTTTTTTATAAAAAAAGTTGACTTTGGTGGCTTCTCATTCCTTTGTTTTCCAAAATATTTTGAACCAAAAATACAGTATTTATCTACTCCACGCAATCAAGGTCAAGGTTTTTATCGCCCCCCTTTTACTCTATGGGAGCCCGCCGCCATTTGGATCCTTCGGGTACGGAACCCTAAAAATTGAGAACAGTCTTCAGCCAAATGGTCTACGTTTTATTCATAACTCCGTTATTTTTGCGCTATTCGATATTTTGCATAATATTTCAAATTCAAAACTAGGTTAATAGAGGTAATTATTCTCGACAAAATGTTTTTTAATCAATACCTATACATACTAATAGGCACAACAATTCGGCAAAAAGTTCTCTTCGCACCCATTAAATAAGAAAGATACACCTATAAGATCTTATTGGTATATAGATGCCTTTCTGGAAAGCAAACCAGAAATATTTTTGGTACTGCATTTTCAAAACTTCAATCTCATTAGCATATGTCAAGTGCAATATAAGTTTGAACTTTTTAACTTAATCGAAGTGAGTTCATTGACTCCAAATGTGACCTTGCTTTGCGGAATCTTTCGAAATGTCCATTTATTCGACCATTTGCTTTCCTTTTTTGTATCATTTTGATACTTTTCCTTTTACTTATTTATTTTTCTCATTCTTTACGATCATTCCCTTTGATTTTGAGTTTTTGGTAAAATTTTGTAAGTCTTCATTTGCATAATTAATTGCTTTAATTTGTCTTTTCTTGCCTTTTACCGCAGATCTTACTTTGCTATTTTTTGAAAAACCTAATTTCATCTACAGTTCTCAACTCTTTCAAGTTCTTTATCTTACTTTATTATTTTCAATTCATTTCAATGGTGTTTTTTTTTCAATCAATAAATAAAGTTGTTTTGTGATTTTTTGGAGAATAATTACAACAAGACGAATTAAAATAAATCTACTTGCGCAAAGAATTAATCGAATTATCGAAATGCAAAGGAAAGGGCAACAAACAAACATTTCATATTAATGAATGAGGATAAATATCAACTTAAAATGGATGTTCATTTTGTTTTTTTTGTTCATCTTTTCTAAAAAAAAAAGCAGTTAGTTCCGCTTGATGGCATTGCCCTTAGGGCAGGTCTAAGTCCTTATAAATCCAGATCGGAGATAAATAAAAATTCAAAAATGACGTCAGCATGACCGTTTTAACCCAAGACACAAAATCCTTGTACGAAAAGGAGCACTGTATCTTGGGTCGGCTAAGAAAGCTAGCAAAGTTGCTAAAAAAGTCGAGTTTGTAAAGCATTTGATTTACATTATAGACCCAGGTTTAACGAACTCGCATAGCAGTGGATGTACCCAATTAACAGTGATATGCCATAACAAATAAAATGGGTGTTATCTAAAAGAAATTAATCACATGTAATCGCATCTTAACCCTGAATTTGTCGAGGTAAGGTAAACAGTCACTGTGAATCACCACCAGGGGTCACTAACACAAGAAACCAGTTACAAAAATGCCATAATTTTAAAACGTGAAGACGTTTTTTCGGTTGTTAGTCAAGAATATGGCACTATTCCTGGAAATCCCGCGGGCAGGGTTTGAAATTACATGGTGAAGCAAAAAATAGGTCATCGACTTAATGTTTCAAAAGAGGTATCACTCATGCTATGTAATATCAGCAAAATTATGGCGATGGTACTCAAACGAGATTGTCGAATATTATCCCGAGCTTAAAGTCGACCGTTGAGTTTGAATATGTGAATACTAAGCGATCCAATTTATTTTATCAAGAAGGGTTATTAAATGCGTTGTGACAGCTTTTAGCCTAAATAAATTTTAACGTCAGTCTTAATAATAGTAATAAAAAGTATAGGCAACAAACACATTAACTTACAGTAATACCACACCCGTAAATGAATACATGTATACGTCAGACGACGGCTTTAAACAAACAACGCTGAAAGGTATTCACATTTCAGTTCAGAATTACGCGGTATCTAAACTCAATTACAAGGGATAAATCAATACAGCCACCTAAGGCTCGCTGCAAACCGCAGACCGCACCTAACAAGCCATAATTAAAAGAAATTATCACCGACGGCAAATATAAATCACGATGCGGTGATTCGGTCCCCATATTTTTGTTATCGTCGTAGGTTTGAACGTATAGCAGCTTGTTCTTTTCGGAAACTTAATTACGAAACGATCCTCGGGGATTTACGAGGTGCCAGTTCCTGGTACGCCTTAATAATGTAACGTGGAATTGTAGATATTGGATTAATTGGTTGAGTTCAGCTCTAGAAATGTTCGGGTATTTTTGCACCGTTGAAAGAGTCACTATGGAAACATTAACTATTGATAAAAATTTAATTCCATCGAAACAAAAACTAAATTCAGACATTTGTTGCTAAGAAAGCTGAAAATCAAAATACAAACACGACAACAACAGGAAAAGCGAACTAGTTATGCTCGAAGCATCACTATTCAATTCGGAAGCCTACACAATAGAATCCAAGGACAGAAACCAGTAAACACACATGCAAACATAGATTTACATAGCAACAGCCAAGCCCAGACAAACTAAAACAGAAACATACTTGAACTTGTCTCGATACCAGAGCCTATTTGAATAATATTCACATCGACATGGGAACTGATTTTTTCTTTATAAAAGTTTAGATTGATAACGTTACGATGTGACTAGGTCAACATGCAACGGTGAATGGATTTGAAGAGGTTTTTACGCTAGAAATAGGGTAATCGTACTATGAGGTTAATGTTATATTATAGACAGATTTATTTTAGTAAAACACGGAAACAAACAAGCGTGTGTGCTACTGGGGTCGTGTTTGTGAATATACCGGCTATAGATCATAATGATAAGCCATGTTTGAGTCAACTCAGAGGTACTGGTGAGTCAGATTTTGTAGCTTATGGGTTTTCATTGGTTTTTGGAGCAGGTGTTTCTAGCTTTTTTGCCTTAACTAACATTATGTTAGCGACAACGTTGTACCAATTAAAATCATTTTTATAGACATTATCAAAATAAATCTAAAAATACAAAGCAACCCCTTACGTTGCTTTGTATTTTACAAAAGTATATTTAGAACAAACACATCAAACTGTGGGAACGACAACCGATAAATATAAAGAAAACATTCTTCACGAAGATATTCCTAATTGAATTTTGATAGTGTCGGCGACAGGTTCGCGGGATGCAAAATTTACGAACTGTTGCTCATTTATCTAAGTGAATTCATCATTCACTTTGAGCGATATGCCTAATGAATGTTTTATAAATCATTCAAAAAAATGTAAAAAAAACATTCTGTGGACTAAATGATACAATGTTTTTTGATATAAAATTGTTTTAAACTTACACGCCTCTACATTGAATTAAACAGCCTATTAATTTCCGAAGGCTGTCATAGATATAATTTTTATTTTCGTTCTTTTTAGATACCGTCGTCAGAACCTTGCGGTTTATCATGATTCTCATTCGTAGGTACATATTTTAAAATAACTTCTGCATTATGTTAAAACTCAGTTAAATATATTCAATGAATAGCTTGTTTTGTAGGTTAATTGCACCTACAAAACCCATTACTGCAAAACTTTCTTGAAAGGCATTCTCGATTTTTAAAACAAGAGCTTAGATTTATTTGTTTTCGAACGGTTTCGAAAGAACTGTTCTACAATATATCAAAACGTTTGCTGACACTTTTGTTAAAGTTATCTTCGCCTGACCGCAGACGTGGGCGCATTTTATTACGTATCTCTAAAGGAAAGGGATTGATTATTTATTGATTTGACGAAAAATTTACACTTTGCATTCCCAGCGGGGTCCTGACGTCATTGCTAAAGAATTGAAATTAGTAAGAGGAGAGCCTTGGGAGTGCGGGACAAACTTTTATTTTTATTGGCAAGAAGAAACGTCGGGTAGATATCGAAAGCTTTTGATTATTGTATTGGAAGAAAACAACGAGAGGTAATTACAGTTATGATGAGAGTTGGGTTACAAGTCGAAAACCCAATTTCATATTTAATATTGGATAAGGACCGTAAATCAATAAACAGAACAACGAAGCACATATTCTTGTATAATTTCCCTTGTTCAATCACGAAATAGATTATATACATGACCTTGATTTTGAAACAAAACAGTTTGACGTAGAAGACCTTAATGACCAACTAGCCTAATAGCTTCATTCCTGCGACGTTACTCAACTTTAGACAGAATTCCTTAATACCGCTACATCAATGCAACCTGGTGCTCGCAATAGAAACAGTAATCATAAAACCAAGTAGCTAAGCAGTTAGAAACACCAATGGCCTGACCTTTACCAAGATTACGGTACCGTTCTGTAAAAACAAAGAAAATGTAATACCCAGAAAGGATTTATTTGCCAAAAACGGGAGCCCCGTCGGGCAAAATATTTTGACTTTACTGCAAACACACTTGGATTTCATGAGTAAACACCTCGTTTTGTATAAAAGTATGATCGGCTCTTACCGTTATTTGATCGTAATGATTTCAAGTACTTTTTGTTTGTGAGACTACTTTATTATGAAACATTAAATCTTCTTTTCCTTTAAGGTGTGAATTGATTGTCTGTTTGCCCTTTGCCAAATTCCAAATTATCTCACTCTTATTTGCAAAGTCAAAACAAGTACCGTAGTACCATGTATATCGTATATGTGTATAACATCAGTTGGCTTAGTATCTTGCTGGGTAACATGATAGTCTTCTTATGAATACCTAATGCTTTCTCATCCACCGATTTTTGTATTATTACTTTAACCCCACAGTTTATAGAAGAGAATACAAGTTCCTATCATCCCCCTGCTATACAAGTGCATTAAGTCAAACAAAAAACCAATAAGATAAAGATTACAAAGCCATGTCTTTAGAGGCGGAGATTTATAAATTGAATCATATTATTTTCGGGACCCCACGCATATCCTAATAACCCACATGCTTCATCATATTTTACGTTTGATAAATGTACAATTGCGGCTATACTCGTATTAATAAAAGCCTTTCTGAGATTGATATCAGGAAGGAGCGATTGAATCATTTTAAGCCAAACAACATACACAATACACATAATATGTACATATTAATAATGACGCCCTTTTTCCATGAGGGTAAGTATAAACTACATAACGATGATCACCTACAATACTTCCCCCTTCTTTTCTTTAACTTATCTCTAACACTATGCTGTTAATCTATTATTATGAAATATCTGATTATTATTCATTTTAATGTGCATGGATGTGGATGCAGAGATGTGGATGATTGTAGAGCAGTGGTGGCCCAGTGGTATCGGCCGCGACTTACAAGTTGTAGGTCGTGGGTCTGAACCCAGGCGCTTTACTTTGTGTAAATTATTTCATCACCACTGCTCTCAAAAACGGTGAAGGAAAACATCGTGAGGAAACCGGCATGTCCTTGAACCAAAAATTCGAAGACATGTGACATCCACCAACCCGCACTGGGCCCGCGTGGTGGATTACGGCCCATCCCCTCTCACAGAGAGGAGGCCTGTGTCCCAGCAGTGGGAACATTAATAGGCTGATGATGTGATGTGTGTATGTGGATAACGTTCCTTGGCATAATAATACTGACATCATTCTCATTCTTGTAGTACCTAGTGGCCGCCACGACTACAGAACCTGAGTTCAAGGGATCTTTTTTAGGGTTCCGTACCCAAAGGGTATAAACGGGACCCTATTACTAAGACTCCGCGATCCGTCTGTCTGTCTGTCTGTCCGTCTGTCACCAGGCTGTATCTCATGAACCGTGATAGCTAGACAGCTGATATTTTCACAGATTATTTATTTCTGTTGCCGCTGTAACAATAAATACTAAAAACTGAATAAAATAAATATTTAAGTGGGGCTCCCATACAACAAACGTGATTTTTTTTGCCGTTTTTGGCGATAATGGTACGGAACCCTTCGTGCGCGAGTCCGACTCGCACTTGGCCGGATTTTTTTTCATGTGTAATAAAATACTAAACTTAAGAAGTAGAAGTTATTTCCATAATATTTGGAAGAAAGGTCATAGGCGAAATTGCCGAATAGGCAGAAATTTATTTATTTATTTATAAAACTTTATGCACAAGTACAAAGGCGGACTTAATGCCTTAGGCATTTTCTACCAGTCGACCTTAGGGTGGTGCAGAGATAAAATATGGCAGGTGCAACTAATGAAAGAAAACAAATAGAACAAGTATTTCGGATGCAGTAGTTTATTCGTCATTTACCTCCTTTTCAGCGAATCAAGCTTGACGAAATTATTCAACCACCAAGGACGATAAACGTCATTCAGGCCATCCATGACACATTGTAGGTAAGTCAAAACAAAATAAAATAAGGTCAATTAAAAAGGGTCATAATGAAATCATTTTACTGTCCAAAGAAACCTGAAGAAATCTGTGTGTCATTGAAACCTTGAAGGTTGACTCACTGCATCCGTATATGTCCTCAAGTAGAGTAGTTGTGTAGTCTTTTTCATAAGAAACAAGAGCTCGTTCAAAATTCCCAAGTTCATCGTCTACGACGAAACTACTAGTAAAATGTGCGACATCATAAATATTGTTGTCCTCAATAATTAATCATATTTTATTATACCTATACTGCGAAGAAATTTTCACCTCAGCCGCTTTTTCTGTGTAAATTATGACATTAGCAAAACAAACTTGTTTACAGGTACCATTTGTTTTTTAAAGATTTCAAAACATCAGTCATCAAAAAAACTGAATTCGAAATGAACCAGGAAAACGAGACAAAGTGCACAAGTTAGAGGTAAACTGTGACTCAAAACAAGGACCAATTTTTGTGATTGATTCATAGAAGATTGAGCTATTTGGGATTCAAACCCATTGTGGTGTGCATGACATTAAACTACCGACAATTACACAAAAAACATAAAAATAAAGCTTGAAGGAGGAAGCGAATGTCTGGTGCACTTTGAGAAGATTGATTGATAATGACCAATTAATTTGTAACAGATGAATTCATTAATGATGATATCCATGCTAATAAGCAATTAAAAACTAAACCTGGAAAGGAAGCAGGCATTGAAAAATTAATAAAAAGAATACCAAAAATTTTAACCCAAAACGCAGTTGGTATGACTCATACTACAGATGACAAAAAAAGTATCCTACACATGACAGTGGAAGTTCAATAATCTTCGATTCAAATATAAATGTATCTAACTAAGGCGTTATTGTTTATAGAGATATTATTTTTGTAGAACACTTAATAAAAACCGTAGTTATTGAATTTTAGGTTTATGAATTTCCGAATCAAAATTACTTTATTGATTACGCATAGGGCTTGTGAATGAAATAGCATAAATTAACGGTGCAAAAATTATTTGCAATATACAATTGTACATCATAACATAACATAACGCCCTTATTTCGTAAAGAATTAAACAGTAGTGGTATATAATAATATAATCATACACCCACATTGCCCCAGATTTGTTAAAGTCTTATTTAATAGTCTATTGCCATCAATCGGGCACAAATACAATTTCCAAGCTGCTAGTGAGGAATTCATTATAGAAAAACTGAGTAACACTTCTTTGCCTGACATCGAACCTTAAAATCTCAAGCAGTAGTAACGCTTACTGGTCGCAACTAAAGCAACGAGGCAGATATCAATTATGATCGAGATATCACAAGTAGCAACTAGAGATCAAGCAGATAGCGACAAAAAGAACCGCAGTTACCATTACTTTATTGACTACTGAAATACTAAATAATTCATGTTCCTTGAATGATTTATTTAAGCTAAATATATCAAAACAAGACATGGTAATTACAACGGAACATAAATTACATTTGGTAGTCCCAATTCCCAATATGTAATACCAGCTTGTAATTGTCCTTCTGTAGGTCAAAGGCCTCTTCTCATACAGGCAAAGAAACGGGGATTATAATCAAGATGACTTACTGAGTGTTATCAATTACAGACAAAAGTCCAAGTTTACTTTTAGATTGGGGGTTAATGTTAAGCTGAACATTAAAAATCCTACAGCGCACTTTTATTAAGGAATTTATTTAGATTAACTTTAAAAGTCAGATTCAATTACACAATTATGCACGTTAACGGTACACTAGTCGACGACGGCACGAACTATTTGGTGCGCGGGGTTAAAATGCATTTTATATCAACCGACATCACGTGCGGAAGAGATAGATGCTGTGATGAGCAGTAGGAAGCTAGTTCGCGTACGAATACACACTTTTGCAAATTTGTAGCGAAATGGATTATGATTTAGGACGAAACCGAGCGAATTTTATAAACAGACCTTTGGCAGTCTAGATATCATGAAAAAACGACTAAATCTATCTGTTCAAAATAAAATTATTTGCATTGTCGAACTACTAATATATCCCTGTATGGAGGCCGTTTTGCAATTTTCCGTCTTCTTATAGTATTTATTGGCGCCCAAAAATGCGTTAAAATTAGTGTCGAAATGTGGAACTTTCGACGCTCATAACTTTCAAATATTTTCTTTTTTTACTTTTTCGCTTCCATACAGGGCTAGATAATGATGAGACAAATTGATATCACTTTTTATTTTGAACGCACATCGTCAAACAGTGGAGTAATCGCCAGACTACGTTTGTATGGAAGAATTTTTGACTAGTGTAACCTTAAGTTACAAAGTGAGTTTGCAAATCTAAACTTCTTCTGTCAAGCAAACTTTTTTTGAACAGACGTTTGGGAAACTTCGTCGAGTCTTCTCGTCGCTAATTCCACAGAACCTAAAGACACGAGTCTTCAATCAGTGCGTCATACCTGCGCTGTGCGACTTTCGGGACCGAGACGTGGACGGTGAAGGTACGGCTGGTCCATCAGCTTAAGGTCGCTCAGCGAGCTAAGGGCTATGCATGGGGTTTCTCTGAGGGGTTAGATCCGGAACGAGGTGAACCGGCAGAGAAACAAAGTTGTCGACATAGCTTAGAGAATAAGCAAGCTGAAGTGGCAATGGGCTGGCCATATTAGCCGTAGAACCGATGACCATTGTGGTAGACGTGTTCTCGAGTGGAGACCACGAATGGGTAAACGTAGCGTGGGACGCCCTCAAGATAGGTGGAGCGACGATCTGCGCAGACCAATGGCATGCGATAGGAGAGGCCGATGTCCAGCAGTGAACTGCTATAGGCTGATGATGATGAAATCTTTAAATTTTTAGACCACCACAACATAACAATTCGAAGTCATCTCACAACAAAACCCATCAAAATTGATATATCCCTTTCTGATATGAACCCTTGTCTTAATGCCAAGATGATATAAATCCACTTAGAGTGAAGATAAAGACAAAATCGAATTATGTGTTTCATTACGAAGCATTATTTGGACACCTTTGTCAGTTTGAGTCGTGACTTACGATTCATAATAGCTTTTTGGTAAAAACACTTCACAAAACGATCAACGATCGCTGTTTAGATTTGGCAAACATCATGACATAGCTTGTAAGGTATACTCTGTAAAGTCGTAGGGCAATATACCAAGCTCTCTATTGCGCACTTAGAGCCATAGGCCTTTGGCTATGCCGTGAGTTTTCTGACTTGATGGAATCAGAAAAAAAAGATACGCACAGATGGCCGGCTTTAGATCAGGACCGCGTACTGGAAGAGGGAATGCACGAATTCGAAGAATGCGACAACCACAGGACCATTCAATGTCACTATTCATCCGTACACTTCAACGTAGGGTTCAATTGAAAACCAGCGCCAGGCAACTGCCAGTTGTCTGGTATTTTGCTGAACTGTACGTTTTTGGCGCAGCCACGGGGCACACTATGTATGTAATTGTTTTAACATTGAGTTCCCTTTTATGTGTAACATTGTGTGCATCTGTGTGTGCCAAATAAATCAGTTTTCTTTCTTTCTTTCAATGTAACGCCGCTTGAAGGAGGTGTTGGTCCAGCTGTCGACTTCCTTCGATTGAAATAATAATGATGATAACTTGATGAACAGGATTACATCAATTCCATTCATTACAGCTAAGGACCGGAATTCGTTGCCAAATTCTGTGTTTTCAGATGGATATAATCAGGGGGTATTTAGGTCGAAAGTGAATAGTTTACTCTAGGTAATAGTGCATAGGTAAGATCAAGGGAAAGCGCTACACCATCACGAAATAAAAAACAAATCCAAGGTACTCAAAAATGAAAATAATCTCAATTAAACGATTATTTGCTACCATGATAGTTTGGTTTGACTTTTGCAACGCATATCATGGCTGTGATTTATTTGAAAAAAAAAACTGTTGCATTGATAAACACGGAAATACACAACGAGTTATTTACTATAATGTCAAAATAAAAATATGTAAATATGCTATTGTAATTAACCGGTCAGCAAATTGGATATTATTTAGCTTGGAATTGGTTTTAAACTGGAAACCCCAAAAAAGTCATTTAATTGTTGTGTATCTTAACTTGTGATATAAAAACTTAAAGTTTCGCAAAGGTCAAACATTTTTGGTCAAAATCAAAATCTTCGACCCACGCGTTGCATCTGAATGCCTAAAAAGCTGAGTTAAATACTTTGTTGTGTCCATAGTAGGGTTCAATTAACTCAGTAATCCAAACTACAGACGGAAAATTGTTTGTTCTTTGGTTTATTTGTAAAAGGTAATCTCTAGAACTACTGCTAGGAAGCTACACGATCACTGGGTTTCATTACTAGGTAAATATACCTAACTAGCTGTTTCCCGCGGCTTCGCTCACGTGGACCACCCCACAGGACCCAATTTCGGGATTAAAAAATAGCCTATGTCACACAGGAATAATGTAGCTTTCTATTGGTGAAAGAATTTTTCAAATCGGCCCAGTAGTTTCGGAGCCTATTCGGTACAAACAAAAAAATCTTTCCTCTTTATAACATTAGTATAGACTGTGCATTTTCTGGGCTTATAATAATAAGCCCAAAAAATGCACAGTGTTGACAGTGATGTTTGTTTTTTTGGGCTTATAATAATAAGCCCAAAAAATGCACAGTTCGTATGTGATAGGGCAAAGAAGCGAAGCCGCAGGAAATAACTAGTCGACAGTGTAATTGATCGAGCAAATTACACGCCTATTTTATCAAGATGCCGAAAAAAGGCTTAGGACATTTGGGTCAACAAGAAATACGCTAAAATAAGTCATCTTGTTTTTCTTACAAAGCTTTCAAGTTCGAAACCCCACTACGCGCTCCACTGAATTTTCATAATAAAATATTTTCGCTTACGACAGTAGATCTCTTATGAAAGCATACTTTTATGGGTTACGTTGGTTCATGACGTCATCATGGATATATTCTAGTGTGGGATATTTATGTGAGTTAAGTATTAAGTATGCTGATAACTTGGTCTACGTATAAACTTAGACCAAGTTATAACCGGGACTTCGTCGAGCTTCATTGCCTCGGCGCTTTTCTGGTGGTCGCCACTGTTGATTCTGGCTTTCAGGAGTTGCAGTGGTTTGGGAATAGTGCGGTGGGATTCATCATCATCATCTGCCTAGCCTTTTCCCAACTATATTGGGGTCGGCTTGCGGTGGCATTGTCCCAAAAAAAAGACCAAGTCATAAATGAAATAGAATTTCCAGTTTCCGTACCCACTACGTTACTGCTGGCTGAAAATGCTTTGGATACCAAAGACTTGTTTTAAATTCCGATCCATTTTAACTTACTTTAAAAAAAGTAAATTTAAAAATCAAAAATCCGACTGCTTAAGAATCGAACTAAAAAGCTGTAAACAAAAAAAAATCTTGTTGTGCAGTCGGAGGATACATATTCGTGAGCTGCCTGACCCCCAGATCCTCCGACTGCACAGCATGATTTTTCTTCTTACAGAAAAGGCTTTAAGGCTTTTTGATTTTTAAATTAACTTTTTTATTTTTCAACTTTTTTTAGTTTTTTTTTCGAATTGCTTTTAAACATATAAGTGGTATATATTTTTGTAATAACCTCTTAAAAGCCTTAATTTTGATACCCCACTCGATGGCTAATAGAAGAAGAAAAAAAATCGGGACCCACACAATATAGCGCTCAAAATCCGCCATGTTTGTTTTTTTTTAACTTCACTTACGGAACACTTGAGCGCACGTATCTAACGATGTCTTAATTATATAAATCTATCTAATGGTTTGAAAGATATGAAGTAAGAATATTACATACATACATACAAGATACGCACGAAAAACTGAACCTCCTTGCAGTCGGGTGATAATAATAAAGGAGATTTATAAGTATGTGGATATTTGACGTCAAAAATTGTAATTTAGCTCTATCCATAATGCGAATGAGGTGAAGACAAGACAAATGATCATAACTAAGATGGAACGAGATTATCTCCAATTCCAGATTTAAAAGAGCCATTATCTTTGGTCAAACTTACCATTTGGGTTTTTAATTGTAGCCACGACACGGCATCCTGCTCTGAGTAATGTTTATTACATGCCTTTAACCCTTTATTGCCAAAAAACTCATCTTAAAAGCTCTGATACTCAACACAAGAGCTGAATTATCTGAATAAACATTTGTTATATTCTGCATTTTGAATTTTTTGTTTTCAAAAGAGTTTATTTGGTTTGAGAGTTAGCATCCTCATTAAACCAGTAAAACTTACTGTTTTTACTTTACACAATGCATTTTGTGTACTAGCTTATCTTGCGACTCCGCTCATTTTTATTTACCATAAATAAAAGTCCAGACTGGTTTTTAACTTGGATGTCGGCTCGGCGTCCCGAAAGTCACCAAAATCAATTTAGCAGGTTAGGTGATAATTATGCAAACAGACTGACAGGTGCTCGTTTGTAACACGTACATATATTTGTTTCACCGTTATAAAAGGTATTTATGAATCATATGTTTCTGTATATCCGGAACCCTTGTAAGTTTTGGCAAGTTTTTTGAAAAACCCAAAACCCAGCCTACATATATTGCGTGTGGTTAGATCATTTACGCGATTGAACTTTCCTCATATCTACATTCTGCCCTTTTTTTCTATAAGTAATATTTTGGAGGAATAGCTAATGATTTCAACGCTACTTCTTCGCTCGAAGTTAACAAGGGTTAAAATAGAATGGACTCGGGCTTTTTTGTGGTTCTAGTATCTGTAACGCTCCAGAGGTGGACCGCTTATGAGATGGGAGGATGAAATAGCTAGAACAGCTGGCCCAGGCTGGATGAAATCAGCGCTAGATAGATAACATTGAGATTCTTTGGATGAGGCCTACACCCGCGGAGGGATTCTTGTAGATTATACTTTTAAATTGAATTTTAATATTAGTAATAAGCTCATCACTCTTACATTTCTTAAATAATTGAATTTAAGAATACAAATATTATAAATAAGTAACTGATTTTATATAAAATTTATGGGTACTAAAGAAAGATAGACTTTAGATTGTAATAAATAGATATAAGAAATAAATTATAATATGTACATAGATACTGTAAATTCTACGGGGAAAAGGTTTTTTTATTAATTTAATATCTATAAAAGAAAACAATCTGCCTTTTCCCTGCTATGATGCTGTCAATCGGCTGCCAATGTGACCAGCATAATGGACCTCCACAAGGCACATAACGGGTAATGCGCTAACCCTTGGCAAGGCTGTTCTATTGACCTCTGAAATGTGGTTACCATGACATAAGCATGGTCTATACTTGTAGCATATTACAAAAATGTCTATCTCTACTTTTATATTTATCAAGCTACATAATTGCGTACAACTCACGCGCTTTTCGCATGGGGGTAGGCAAAAACTACAGGACACTACCTGGTACAATCCTTACATACTCTTTGTATTCGTCATACAAGCTATATTAAAAAAAATACGAACTGATACCGTGGTATCACGGAACTTAAATATCACTCATAGAACCTCGTTAAACACGGTCTACATTCAAACAACAGCATCTAGGTTCATAAGCTTTTATAATATTCGGTTTTATTTGACGCGACAGAGCTTTCCTTAAACACGGTACCTAACATTTCTTTTATTTAATTAAATTGAGGTTTTGGGAATTCCGTATATCCTTGCAGGCTCTTGAATTCTGTTCGTATACGTCAACTAAATAAATTGGGATGTGTAATCTAAAGATTATCGTTGCTGAACTCAGGTTTTTGTATTTTTTTTTTTAGAAAAATTAAAAGAAGAATGAATTCGAAGCCTAATGTTTTTTTGACAGTTTTCCTTAACACAAATCGTTTTTGTTTGAATAACGAAGGTACTTGATACGATGTTCTAATCTATACTGTATAAATTATAATATAATATAATATAATATAATATAATATAATATAATATAATATAATATAATATAATATAATATAATATAATATAATATAATATAATATAATATAATAAAATCTAATACAATATAATATAACATAATGTAATATAATATAATATAAAGAAGAAAGATTTTTTTGTTTGTTTGTTTGTACCGAATAGACTCCGAAACTACTGGACCGATTTGAAAATTATTTCACCAATAGAAAGCTACATTATTCCTGAGTGACATAGGCTATTTTTAATCCCGAAAACGGGTCCTGTGGGGTGGTCCACGGGAGCGAAGCCGCGGGCAACATCTAGTCCTAAATATGATAATTGTCATACTGACAGTGCGAATGAAGATATTTCATGTCTAGAACTATTATGATGATGACTGATAGAGAAGTATTGAAGTAGACATGTTGCACTGACTCCAAATGAGAAATCAAAATGAGATATATGCAAGAGAGTGATAAGACCAATCACAATTCTCATAACGTGATTACTCTTCAACCAGAATAATTTTATGGATATCAAAACACAAGTAAAATTTTAAAAAAAATCCCTGACACATTGTTATTTCATGCTTCATAATTTATGTAGAAGAAACGCTTCGATCGACAATCTATTAAACACGTAATTATGACACGTTATGTTGCGAAAACACTCCGATTCAAACAGTAAAACGCCCATTACTTTTGAACGGCTGAACCGATTTTCATCATACATAGCTACACTCAACACTCTCGATAAAATCACCTTTCGAACAAAAAAAAACGAAATCACATTCGGTTCATCCGTTTAGGAGCTATGCACTATAATGCCACAGACAGTTACGCAAATCCAAAAACATACAGGTACACACGTCAAACTTATAACACCGGGGGTTAAAAACTATGTAAACATGAATTTTTAGATAGCACTGAAAAAGTGTACTTAAGGCCGTACCCAGACCAAAAAATCAGCATGAGATATGAGCATTCCTATTGGCCTACCGGCACTGGTGGCGCATGAATTACGGTAGTGAATACGCCCAGATTTTAGAAAAAAAACTATGTAAAATAGAATATTGGTCATTTGAAAAAAATTAAACTTACAAAATGTTTGTTATCAAATTGTATATCCATTAGTGTTAGAATAAAAAATAATTAATGAACACTTTACGAGGAGATGCATGCTATCAATAATTATTTCTCATATTTATGGTTTTGTTGGAAGGAGATTTGTGAAACATAACTAACACTCTTTAAAAAAAAAAGTGTACTACCATTTTAGAATCAACATTATGTAGAATTTTAATGTATTTTTATTAATTGATATTTCTTTTTAAATAAAAAGTAGATAGCTCTTGAAAACTGCACAAAAACGACTAGCGCGGCGTTTTGCTCGGGGAGGCGCCTTAAGGTGATATATAAGCCCCAATGTTAACGCAGTATTGGCCCGCTCGATGCCAAAATATCAATATTGAACCTCTTTTTAAACAGTTTTGTTTGCAAAATATTATTTGATTTACATATGCTATGTTAGTTATGAAGAAATTCCAGTCATAAATTTTTCTGTGTAAAAATATTTTAAACATGCAAGTCGTTTTGGAGGAGTATCCAAAGGTAGCGAAAAATAGCGTGTTGTTAATTATTTTTTTAAAGCAAAACTGTTTGTTATACGAAAAAACCATGTGTTAAAAATAATATACATGAAACAATAATAAATATATATTTTTTTCAAACCTTTTAACCTAGTCGTTACTAAGGAGTATGCTTTATAAAGTTACCGTTTTACGGCACTAAAGCGGATGTAGGCCCTTAATCAATCTACTCTTATAAAATCAACATCGATCTTTAAACCAACTAAAAGTGTGTGTATCACGCAGCTTTTTAGACTTGCCCTTACAAAAGCATTAAGTAAGCTTCAATGAAAAATCGTTAATGCAAAAGCTTGCATACGACAAAGAATTTTCCACTTTCATATCTCATAAAAATCAACATTGAGACACTATTACGTATGCTAATGTCAGATTTGCATACAGAATCCCTATAACATACGGAATTAAACGTACACAAAATGTGCCTTTCGGGTTTTTTGAAAGCAACTGACATTTTCAAATTCCTTATATTTCAAGTCAAATAAACATACGATTATACATGACATATGTATGGGATGGGATTATTTATATTCTGTACACGTATATTTTGCTCTGCATCAAGTCAAAAATGCATAAATACGATGTAGATAAAGTACACTCAGGCACGAAAGTAGCTTTGAAAATCCAATTATTTACCTAAATAAATTGTTTTTGTATGTGCACGTTTTAAATTTTAAGCATGAAGGTGCGCCTACACAGTTCCTTTTATAACATAATTAGACTTGTTAAATATAATACTTGCATTATACCACTAGAACCTTTTTTTAAGACAAAGAAGCACTGATATTTATCTCTAGATTGGAGGAATTACCTTAGTTTAACCGTTTTCAGTTTCAAAGTATTCAATTAATATTTTATGGGCTCAACCTTTTCAGACTAACTTCAATGCAGTCATTGGCATAATAAACATTTAGGTATTCCTTTCATGACTTTACTGTTGACTTATTCCCTTAAGGAAAAATGTAAAGACGATTTATTTGCTAGTTTAGTAAAAATATACTGTATTCCCATTTATACATACCTGAAAGCAAAACGTTAGGTTTTTACTATATCTAAATAATAAAAAAGCTCATAAGGATCTTAATATTCAAAATTGTCATATTCAGGAATAATATATCATAACAATGTTGAAATACAAAAATAACAACGTGGGAAACAATAGAACCAACGTCAAAATCAGAAAACCTTGAGTCCTACACAAAACCCAAGCAAAAGTTATTGACATAACTAAGCCTCAATGAATCATACATACATGTGCAAGCCTTAAGAACCAATTAGAACTATTCACATAGCCCTGTTTCGGTCAACTGCTAAGTAAATAGGTAAATAAACGTAACTTACGCCCACGTCTCGTTATGAATGAAGCACTTGCCAGCCCATTCAATTCTTTAGTTCATTAATAGATTTGAAATACTATTTCGTCGTTTTCTTCTAAAGTTTCTAGTACTTTATCGTGCAATATCTGTGAAATCTGTAACTAAGCTTCAACATTTTTATGCCCTTGAACTTCGAAATAAAATTCTGTTTTGACTCAAAAACTTAACAAAAAATTCAATGGATCCGACGAAAATGAAAATTAATTGAGAATTGTCTTATTCATTCTCTTGGAATGTTAAAAAAGTCTCAATAAATCTCATTTTAACCTAAAATCATATTTTATTAATCACATGTGTGATCTAAGAGCGAGGTCATTGTGCGCAAACGCAGAGATGTACGAACACAAGAGGACGCAGGATATTTTGCTATATAAAATCACGGGCGACCCCTTGTGACCACAGTATCGAACGGGGATCGGAAGGACACAGACATGAAGCTGGTGAGTCCTTGGATATTTAAGATTCGTGCCAGTGCTTGTGAAAATAAATAAAATATTAAATAAAAATTTAAAACAGTGAAAAAAAAATTAAATATTTTTTTGGTATTAGCATTTTGTTCTCGCCTGTACGTACAGGCTGTAATATTTTTTTAATAAGTTATATTTTATTCTTATGTCAGTGCATTTAATATTTATTCTTGAAAATTACAACAAATTGATTTAATTAAATAAATTAAACAAAACGTGCATTTACAAAGCTAAAACATAAATAATTTTAAATTAAACTCATACTAAAAATGTTTTATTTCATTGCGAATTAAAATGCTTTCAATAAAACGTTATTGAAAGCCGTCTCTCGATAATCGCTCATTTAAAGTTAATTTTCTCTGAAATCACGTTTGACACGATAAATCTTCACTTATATAGTTTACAATTTAGAGTGTCTATAAATCTAATAATAAAACGCAAATTAATTAAAACCGAAATATAGCCTAAATTAATCTAGCGTAGCGGTAAATATCTGTTTTAAAACAAAATAGTAATAAATCTATCTGTTAACTGGATTGTCAATGACACGATAACAAATGAAGTAATTAAAACTCATAACAGCAAAAACATTATAATTACCACTTATCACAATCTAAAATCTGACTGCAGTACAAAGTCAACGAAACTTGCCAAAATGAAAACCCCAAAAGACTTAACAACCTCTTATGCTAGCTATTTTACATTACTCTCAAACAATTAAATAAGAAACATTTATTTACACGTATTTATAAAAAATAATACTTGTGAGTTTTATAATTCACATAGTACGAGTATCCCAAAACGAAGTACGCTTGCCTAGAAGTAATCTATTCACTCATGGCTTAAAGACTCCCAGTTAACATCTAAAGGAACACAGACTCCGTCAGGGAATTCCATTTCTTAGATGCTCACAATGAGAGTATTCCTAAAATCTATATAGACTGAAACTAACCAAAACCATTTCTCCCACAGCTACTAATTTTCGCCGCCATCTTGGCATTCTCACTGGCCGAAGAGGAGAAGAAGCCAGAAGCTTTAGACGACTCTCAAGCCGAAGCTTCAGTAAACGTCGAGCTTATGAAAGAAGGAGCTGACTTGAACGCAGCCGCGAGTACATACAACTCATACGTACCACCGAGCCAAAGACCTCCTCACTGGAACGTGCCCAACAACGTTCCTCCTCAGACTTGGCAGCCTCCTAAGCCTATCCAGCCAGTACAGACAGGTGTGCCCGCTGGAGTACAGAACGACTACTATGATGCCCATCATAATCAGCACTGGCCCACTCCAGTGTATCACCCTCCTACCACCACCACTCCAGTAGCGGTGATCAAGGATGACCGGTATTATGGCGAAAATGGACACTACAGATTCGAGTAAGTAGAATGTTAAATAGTAATTTACGGATACCTTTGTTACTTAGGTGCCCTTTTTTCTAATATAGACCATATTATGCGAGTGCGTCAATTAATGTCCGCGTTCGTAAATAAAACCTGTTGTAGATCTCGCCAATATCCACTACGGATGTTTAAACCATCCAATGATTCTTTTTAAATGAAATATCTATTGAGTAATTTAACAATTTAGTACCTACTTCTATTTAAGTATTACAAATCGAAGTAGAACACTAAAATTGCCCTTTACATATTTAATTCTATAAAGTAGACGTTTAAAACCACCCATACTAAAGACGTTTCACACTTTAATTCACGCTTTTACGTAACTAAATGTACAATATACGAATGAGATGGCTGTAATCTTGATAAAACACGAGTAAAGTAATAGCTGTATTAAAGCTTTACAAACTTGAGTACATTTTGAGCCTACAGTCACTTTACTGCCTATGTGCTTAATCCACAAGTACACAACAAGTATTCCACACGGTCTTAAGTAAATAATAGAATCACTTTACATACTCTTACATTTTTAGACAAAACATAGTAACGTTTATTTCGCTTCATAAATTCCCACGACCTCATAATCTCTTCAGTACTGTATCCGATATTTATTCTATAAACATTCACAAAAAGCATAAAACGAGTCCATTGTCCTTGACAGTCAGAATTCGGTTAAAAATACAAATGTTATGTAAAAATTCTCTGTTTTGATGATACAGTCCCTAACGGTCAACCAACGGATCATACAGGTTTCATAAAAAATCCCAGGTCATCTTTACCCATAACTGTTCGATCTGCAGACCTCGAAAAAGGTCCTAATTTTGTGTAAAACTTGGGTCCCCATAATAACTGTTTGGTCATCGTCATCAGGTAAAGATCGCCGAATATTTTTTGCAACTTTACCGTTTTCCCATTGAACAGAATTTATTGGCCATAATTTTTATGATGTGTTGCCGTATTGGAATTTAATTTAAATAGCGTTTCCGTAAACAGAATGTCTTTTTAATATTCAAAAAATCTTGAATTAATGAGGAATATATTAACGGTGCAACCTATTGATCTACTAATGTCGATACGGTTCCTCTATTGTTGTATAGTTAGACGCCTTATATGGCAATTTAGGTACAGGCTCAAACGGATGATATAAGTGGGGTTGATAAAAAACTGCTAAGCACATCCCGCGGTGATGGTAATCTTTATAGTGTGGCAGGCCTTGAAAAAAACTAGCACACAGAACATAAACGCAGATATCTCACACATGAACTTCGTACATAATATAGTACTTTTTAGATACCTCCTGTATTCACTGTCGGAAATCACCAAAGTTCTGATCATTATAATCGTATTATCAGATATTTGTGGTGGTTTATGAAGACATTTTCCCCATTGAGTACGTACTCACAAATTATATGTATGTTGTTTTCTGACAAACTCAAATAAGAAATAGCTGGTACACACTACACACCGAATTAGGAAAATTATGAAAATATGGTATTCGGAATTCAAAAGACACAGATAAAGGGAAAATTATATTAAAGATCATGAAATGTATGTTATGAAATCCTCCAAAGATTAGTGAGCTGATCGTTCCTATCCCGTGTCAAATTTCTCTTACCAAGGCAGACTCAAAGACTGATGTCCAAACCTCTTTTAAATGATTTTTATTTCGCCAGGTACAAAATCGCTGACGGCACATGGGTAGGAGAAGAAGGTTACTACACGGATCCCAAGCAGACCGAAGAGAGCTTGGTGAAGAAGGGCTGGTACTCATACGTGGGCGCTGATAAGAAAACCTACACCGTGAGCTGGTGGGCTGACCACACCGGATACCATGCGTTCGGTGACCATCTGCCTACTCCTCCCCCAGAATATCAGGCGTAAGTATATTGGCTATTTTTAGATAGACTGCATGTATTAAAGCAGGCCTTAGCATTCCTTAGCCTAAATCCTTGTCTGCATAAGGTGACAATAAACTTTTTTTTTTTGTGATTAGAAATACGTAGATACTATTTATTATGAGTATCATAACTTTAACTATAAAGTTATGATACTCACAATAAATAGGACGGCAGAAGGCCCAATACTCCATTCAAAGTACTGAAAATTAAATTGCATTCTTCTTTAACAATGATAAAGGAATAAAAGAAATGAGCTCATTTGCAATAATTAGAAGAAAATAACAGCAAATACTTACCAATGAAATAACAAAGCTATTATTCTATTAAACTCCATTATTTTTCTTCTAATCGAAATTCTAGAATTACTATAAAAGCCGTGGCCTCGCGGTTTGTTGTTCCCCTATTTTCCTGAACAGGGAGGCGTGTTGTTGAGTGAATTATTGCCTCAAGTTATTTGTCATAGCCGTAACAAATGGCGACAAATAACAACAACATAAAACAAACATAAGTTTTGGAAAATTCCTCGTAAAAATGAAAGTGATTTGTGACGTTCGATGACCGTTATTATTTTTTCTATAAAAATAAGTAGCGTGTGACTCACTCAATTGTGTTAATTTTACGACTATAGCAGTCTGCTACTGGAACCAGTTTAATTTTAAAATGTATTCAGTAATCTAGTCCATAGACATAAAAATATAAAAATCTATGCTTTCAAGCTGGTTTTCGTACCGTTACAAACTTAGCTTTTGGTATTTAATATTTACAAACAAATAAGGAACTCGATCCGTAAACACAAAACTGCACCTTAGAAAGTTTTCTTGATAACAAAACATTGTAAAAATGAAATGATAGAATCTCTGTTACTAACGATACAATACAACATCCAGTCACAACAAGGTGTAAACGAAACAATCAAACAAAAAACTATCGTATATTTTATTGAATAAAGTCTTGTAACATTATGCACCGCTAAACAATACCACTGCAATGACATATCTCAATTACAAAGTAATGTACAACACGATATAAACACCAACACCCATTTCAAACAACAAAACAAAAATGGCAAATATACAGTTAGAAGACCAAATAACAAATGACATGACACCAAACAGAGTTAGTTAAGAGCTTCAACTGTCCGCCCGCTTGTCACATCAAATCTAGGATTAGCATATAACATAATAGATGATGGGTCAGAGATGTTAAATAGCTGTTTTAAATGTAGCATCAATCAAGTTGGAAGAATTAATATACAGTGCCATATTGGTTAAATGTTTAGTAGAAGAGTTTATAATGGAAAAAACATAATTTGATATTAATGGCATACGCTATCTGTAATTAAATTAATTACAGTAAAATATATATACTTGAACACTCATTCAAGATTACGCACCAAATGCAAAATTAGAAGTAACAAGGCAGCATTAGGATGACGGGATACCAAACTGTGCACCTACTTCTAATCCACTATAAAAATAATCACAATTGACTCCACTGCAACAAGTCACCGACGAAATGAATTGAATGTTCTAGAAAAGGAAAAAAAAATAACGGCAGCTTCAGCGCTTCTCTTTTGTTTCTTTCCAATATCCATTAATTTCTGCTCTAATTGGCACGTCAGTAGCAACTAATACATTGTGTAGAAGCTTATCAGACAGAATAGAGATAGGGTTGGCAAGACTTGAAACTATTTCTTAGACTGTACCTATTTTCAAAAAAGAACTTAACGTTATTGAAGCTAAAAAAAATATGCTTGCAGAAGATACAAGCTGCTAATGTGATAATAAACACGATTTTAATAAAAGATTTTGCCAAAATGCAATAAGTTACGATGTAGAAGCGATACCAAATGGGAAATAGATTATTATAACTAATGTAACGGTAAATAAAAATCAGGCAAGTGAATAACTATTGGCACACAAATTTTTATGGGATATTTATGTTATCTTGGCCATAAAAACGACGTTTTCGTCGCTTTATATCTAAGGTACTGGTGGATGACATAATCGTTCAACCTCAAGATGTCCGATTTGGTATTTGCTGCGTTTAACTCTAGTTTTAAGTTGTCAGAGAACCACTTTAGGTCAATATTAATAAAATGTGTTTTTTGTTAAAATTATGTTTTGAAAATCTTAAAGACGTGTTTGCTGAAGCTTAAGTCAAATGTTATTGTTACAGTGCCATCAATAATAACAAGCCTCAATACGACGAGCTCCCGAGCCAGACTCCTGCACCGGTCCACTACCCAACTCAGACTCCTGCACCGGTCCACTACCCAACTCAGACCCCTGCACCGGTCCACTACCCAACTCCCCCACCGGCCTATCAGCCAACATACACTCCCGAACAGATCTACTACCCAACTAAGGCACCCGTGGCGCCCCCCGTATACAATCCTCCCCAGCTGCCATATCCCCAGTACCCTCCTCAACAGCAGCACTACCCCCCTCAACAGAACTACTACCGCCAACAGCGAACCAACAAAGTTTAAACTCATAAATAGGTAGTCCTAAAACCTGTGGTATATTTATAATGCAAACGACGACCATAGAGATTATTTATGTATTAATTGTGACGATTGCTGTCTTCTGTACATTAAAACGTCTCGTCTTAAATATTTTATCAACATTGGTTGAAAGTACTAAGATAAAGGATCTGAAGAACAACTTTCTTGGGCTCATAATCGTATTAAAATAATGCCATCATGAGACCAAATCTGTAGCGCAGTAACCGTAAAAAGTAATGTCCTCAATTAAAGTATCTCACTGTATTTTTGTTTGCATATATCGTATTTCACTAATTATATCGATGAATTTTAATGTACAGAGAAGCTTAGCTCTATAGGTATACGAATAATATTACCTCTGAACGATTTTAGTGATGTAAATCGATTCGATCGATGGAAGTCAGTGATCGTAGTCACGATTATGAATTGTGAATTCGATCACTGATCGAGGTATGACAGGTTTTGTGATAGTATTGTATGTTCAAAGCCAGTGATATGTGATGTATTGGTAATCAATAAATAAGTTTTGTATATAATTTGTTGTATTATTTTGAATGCGATCCCGATGTTTATTTGGACTTGATGTGGGTACAATGCAATCAATTTGTACTAAAACATTATGACTAATTAGTACTTTTGAATTTTGAAAGACACCTTTCCTGATTTAAATAGTTCCCTTGAGTACACTTACATTTAAATAGACATACAATTGAATATTCTAAAAAATAAATAAAAAACCAAACCTAAATACAAATACAAAGGGGAGAGGAGAAATGGGCTCATTGTGCATCATAAAATTCATCCACAGCGTCAATAGGAAACGTGCCCAGAACGCTGGCAGCATTGCCACGTCGGATGGCAATGCTGATTCTCTCCCCGAAGAAAAGGCCAGCCCTCTGGTCACGTGAAGAGTCGACGAGCTTTGTGCTAATTTCTCGAAAATCAAATCATTGGGTTCTAAAACGGACTAGCACCCGCCCACGACATGACGAGGTGACAAGAGTCCGACATATGATGTCATTAATGCTGACGTACCGTGCTATCTGGCCAGCGCTCATACTGCAGGATAGGCCATGGTGACCGAGGCGGTCGACTGACAATCTGACATTTAAACAATTGTAATGTATTTTATTTCAAAGTAATTACAGTACCTGCCTATAATCTGTCATGCTACGAAAACAAACAAAAATTTAATGAAATAAAGACAACATTATCGTGAACAGTTATATAAGTCCCTAATTAGGAACTTTAATTCTACAAAAATAAAAATAAAGCAAGGCAAAAAGCGATAAAATTAAAAAAAAAGTTAATAAAAATGAAAGAAAACAAATAAGCACTTCCAATACTCTGAAAATATTCTTAAAACAAGAGTCACATGACAATATTAACGATATGTAAAACAAAAGTAACCCATTTTAAACGTACAAAGCTGGTAATTTAACCGCGGTAGGTTTAAAACAAAATTCTTCAGAACCGGTTTTATGGCCATTGACTCGACTTTGACCATTACAGAACTTGCATCACTTTACGACACGCGAATTTGGGATGACCGCATAAAAACCTTCAATTTATCGCGCAATTTATCGAACGCTGTCTCCCCGTATCCGCCTCGGGGTTTTTTGATCCCTTTTAATTAATTAAACTCCATGATTCATTTGGTCTTTTTTTCTTTCTTCTTTTAGAAACACTGTGTCTCGAGTCAATCGTTTTTAGTTCGTCGACGTAAGGGTTACATACACAATGCATTCATTCATCCATTGTTCAACCTGTTATAAATGCACTCTATGCGTATGACATAATATTAGATTATAGCTTCTCAATTGAAAACATAGAATTCATCAATAATGAAAAAAACATTACAGTTGCAACGAAAATCTCATTCTGCATTCACGTTTCTATACAGCAACACACGATTTCTGAGGTAATTGACTCAAGCAAGTACAGATAAAGACACGGGTATTGAACACACCCCAATACTGCTTATATAAATTATCCTTCGTTAAGACTACCAATCATATGTCGTTCAATGGCGCTTTTACTTTGAAGCCTTAATTGCAAGCCGAGTCGATGCAGTATCGGATACCTGATAAAAACAACAACGAAGCAAAAAGCGTGAATCGAAGAAGAGAAACGTTGTCCAAACGATCTCTTTCACGAATGCCTGGACACATCTCGCGTGCGTATAAATATATGCGGAATTCATTTTCATTACCAGTCTATTTTCCACAAGTGTTATAGTGTGACGTGAAAATTGTTATCAAAAATATTCACAGCTTCAAGAAAAATGAAGCTGGTAAGTGGAAAGTGTTTGTGTTGTTCAGTGAACATGGATTTTTATTAGGAATGTTACAAACCGTAAGTTGGTGCTCAAATTAACATATTATATTATTTTTCAGATACCACTGATAATTTTGACGATAAGCTTAGCAGTGGATAATA